>NW_004624866.1:3433751-3445345 GCF_000247695.1 Heterocephalus glaber
AGTATCATGTCATCTGCAAATAATGACAATTTGACTTCTTCATTTCCTATCTTTATTCCTTTTATTTCTTTCTCTTGTCTAATTGCCAGGGCTAACGTTTCCAAACCTATATTGAACAGAAGTGGTGATAGTGGACATCCTTGTCTTGTTCCTGATTTTAGTGTGAAGGATTTCAGTTTTTGACCATTTAGTATGATATTAGCTGTTCGTTTTTCATAGATGGCTTTTATCAGATTGAGGTAGAGACCATCTATTCTGATTTTTTGTAGGGTTTTTATCATAAATTTGTGTTGGATTTTGTCAAATGGTTTTTCTGCATCTATTAAGAGGATCATATGATTTTTGTCCTTGGCTCTATTGATATAGTGTATTACATTGATTGATTCATGTTTGTTGAACCATCCCTGCATCCCTGGGATGAATCCCACTTGATCAGGGTGTATGATCTTCTTGATGATCTTCTGCATTCTATTTACCAGTATCTTGCTAAGGATTTTTACATCTATGTTCATTAGTTGGCGTGGCCTATAATCCACTTGGTCTGCAAAGAGGATAGATGCTCCTGCCTTTTTTCGGGTTCCCATCGCATGGAGTATTGTTTTCCACTCTTTAACTTTCAGACTATGAGTTTCTCTTTAAATTAAGTGTGTTTCTTGTATGCAGCATATTGTTCAGTCTTGCTTCTTGACCCATTCTGCCATTCTATTTCTTTTGATTGGTGAGTTGAGACCATTAACATTGATGGCTATAACTGATACATATTGACTTATTCTTGCCATGACTTTTTCTTTTTTTTGATTCTCCTCCTTTGCTTTTAATTTCATGTTGTGCCTAGTGGATTCATTCTTCTGGGCTTTCTGGAGTTGTGGTCCTCTTTGTCTTTTCCTAGGATTTTGTCTAAAATTTTTTGGAGTGCTAGTTTGGTATTCCTGAAGTTCCCAAGGTGCTCTTTGACATGAAAGTATCTTATTTCTCCATCAAGTTTGAAAGAAATTTTTGCAGGGTACATCAATCTGGGTTGGAGGCTGTTTTCCTTTAGGACTTGAAATACATCACTGTTAGCTCTTCTTGCTTTGATGGTTTGTGTTGAGAAGTCTGCTGTGATTCTGATGGGCTTTCCTTTGTATGTGATTTGTTTTCTCTCACTGCTTGTTGATTTTTGTTCTGCTGCGTTTCTTCAATCTCAACTATTATATGCCTGTGTGTAGATTTTTTTTTTTTTTGATCAAGGCTAGCTGGAGTCCTATATGCCTCACTTATCTGTATGTCAAGTTCTTTTCCCTTGCTTGGGAAGTTTTCTGCCATCACTTCTGTGAACAGTTTTTTTTACGTCTTCTGCACTCTCCTGTTTCTTCATTGACTCTGATCAGTCTTATGGTATTCTTCTTTGCATCATGTAGCAGCTACTGGATTGATTTCTCATGGTCCCTTATAATTTTCAAGTAATTTTTCTTTTCCTGGTCATTAACAACAATCTTATCTTCTATATCTGAGGTTCTGTCCTCACATTGGCTCATTCTGCTGCATAATCTTTCAATGGAGTTTTTAATCTCCTGGATATCTGTTTGCATCTCTTTTATGGATTCCATTTGTTTCCTATGTTGGGATTCCATCATGTTCCTCAGCTCCTATATTTTTTATCTGTGTCCTCTCTAGATTTATTAATCATGTCTTATACTACAGGCACAATCTCTGCTGTTATGTGAGAAATTATTTCTGATTTCATTTTTTCCAGATCCTCTTTTGTTGCCGGTTCAGGGAGTCCAGGTGGTTGAGTATTAGAGTGTTCTATCTCATTTCCCTTTGGGGTTGCTTTAGGTGATCTGGAAGTCTGGAAGTCTGGTTTTGAGATTTGTTTATGTGTCATCTCATCTTGACGGTTGCGGGGGAGGTTGCTATTGGCACCCACGTGGCAGCTCACCTCCTCTGTGCTGGGGGTAGTGGTGGTACGGCGGCCCACAAGCCTTCTCCTGGGCACTGGGAGCAGCTTATCTTCTCTGTGCTGGTGGTGGTGGTGGTGGTGTGGCGGACCAGAAGCCTTCTCCTGGGTGAAGGGAGTGGCTTGCTTTCTCTGTGCTGGGGGTGGTGGTGGTACGGTGGCCTGGAAGCCTCTTCCTCAACTACTATTTTCATTGAAACAATAATTTTGCTTCAATCAAAAAGAGCAGTGAGAATAAAATAAGTGCATTTGCTTTTTATATATTGCGGTGATGAATAGCAGGCTTTGAGAAAGCTGAAATTTTACTTTTACAGTAACACGCCTGTAGATGCATCTACTGATTGGCTTCTTAAATCATATATATATATATTACTCTAATAAAAATTAATTGTATAGAAATAAAATAATAAAAGAAAATCAATTTCCTGGAAAAATTTAAGCCAAAGGACACCATAATTTGAACAATTTAGACCTTTTTAAAAACTGAAAGTCATGAATTTGACTTTAATTCCACATTGAAATATAGGATTAAAATTTACTTCCAATAAGGTCAGACCAATTCTCAGTTTACAATGATCCTTTAACCAATATTTTCAGATTACCTCTGAGATTAACAATTTCTATGAAACTATACATGAGGAGTCTCTTCTTCCCTACCATATTAATCTGCTATTTCTGCATAACAAGTTACTACAAATTTTAGTTCCTGAAACAGCTTTTCATTATCTCAACATTTTGCCATCTCCATGCACATGAGGTCTTACCACAACCTATGTGAAGTTTCTGCTCAGGATCTCCTGAGGCCACAATCAGTCCTGTCGGGCTGTAACTTGATCAGAAGCTCAAGGTCCACTTTCAAATAATGTTGTTGTTTCCAGAATTCATTTTCTTGCAGCTCTAAGACTTACAGCAGCTTGCTTTGTCAAATTCAGGAGGAAAGAACATCTCTACCTTCCAGACTCTCTCTTTTTTTATTTTTTGTGATGCTAGGGATTGAACACAGGGCCTCACACATGCTAAGTAAGTGCCACACTTCCAGCCACCAGAATCTTTTTAATAGACTTACCCAATCATGTCAGTCTTATTGAGGATAATCTCCCTTTTGATTAAATCAGAATCAACTTATTTGAGGCCTTGTTTACATTGCATACTTCTTTCTCCTTTCCATTTAAAGTAATGAAATCATAACCATGACATTCCATCATAAGTAGAGGTACAGTCTTTCCTTCTTTTAACAGAAAAATTGTACAGAGCATAACATTAGGGGTTGGGGATCTGTGGACCATTTTAGAATTCCTCCCATCACATTTAGTTTTAGGTGCTTATCAACAGCTATAGTGGCTCAAAGTCAACTTTAGAACTTGGAATCTCCAGAAAATATTCTAGGATCACTTTCCTTTTATTTGCACTTTATTTTTCCTTATCTTATAAGACCTAATGGCATCTTCATCCCCTATTTGAATATATTTCCTAAGTCTCTTAGAAATTTGAAAGAAGAATTTCAGAGAATTTAGGCCAACCATTTGCTAGGGTTAGCTTTTCCAAGATTTGCTAAATCAAGTTTTGTTGTTTTCTAACTATTATTACATATCCCTGTACCTCCCACTCCACCCTAGTAAAACAGCTATTCCTTCATTACCAAGGACTTCATCTCTATGATTCATCTGGACGGATTTTCCAAAGATCCTCTTATAGAATGAATCCTGCATGATGGTGAGCTTTCTATTTTGGTAACACCCAGCAGTTCATTTGCATTGGAAACAATTCATTTGTTTTTGTGAATGAGGAATGGCTGACAAGACTTAATCATTGTTGAAACCCATTACCTTTATACAAATACCCCAGGAAGTCCTTATGTCTTCCTTCCAGTACTCCCAGTGTTACTTCCTATCTGAGCATTTAAAATGTCAATTTTCTTGGACTTTTAGAAAAATAAATTTGAAGGGTTGTAGTTCATTTATGTGTATGACAGGAAAAGGAACAGATACAAATGCAACAATAAAACTTTGGAAGTTTTATAGGGTTTGGACAGTATCTTCAATCTGGAATGCATTTTTCAACATATAAACTACTAATAACAAGGAGAGTAAAAAAATAAAGAAAATATTGCTAAAATTCAGTTTTAGATCTATGTTTTCAAAAACTGAAATCAAGACATACATAAATATTAAATATTTTAGAAAATGTTTCCATTTCAATTGAATTGCTTTTACAATACAATTACTTGTTTTCCTGTTTTTTCAGAAATTTTGAAGTTTCATAGGATAAAATATTTAAATTAGGATATGTCCATAAATACTACAAATATATATGTTCTGATTTATTAAGAGGAAGAACTGAACTTATAAAATTATGATTTTCCAGTTCCAATGGATGGAATTATACCATACCTCTAATGGTATCACTCTTTCAAATGGGAAAAATGATAAATATTCAATAATTCTTAATCTTCTCTTTGAATGTTTCATGGGAAAATCTAAATAACTTTGGAAAGAAATTGCTTTTATGATTTCAAAGAATGTTTTCAAATATTAATTTTGAATTTTATTTCTTTTGTTTTATTTCCTTTTTTCGGTACCAGGGATCTAACTTGGGATCTTGTGCTTGTGAAGGAGGCAGCAGAACCACTGAGCTAAATCCCCTGCCCTTATTTCCTATTTTATAAAACCACCTGGAAGAATGCCACTAAAAATAACTGAAGAATTCTAATAATCTGTATTCCAGCTTACATGTCAAATGTCACCAGAATTGTCCCTTAAACTAATTAGATCATAGCCCAATGTCATGCCTTCTATTTCTATCTTTCACTACATAATTTTTTTAAAATTTAAGAATAATTACTGTTTTTTATTAATGCATGAATTCTTATAATTACAGATTATTTGATTTTCCTCTTTTGTATAGGGTAGTTTATATTTGAACAGTTTCTTGCTACTTTTCTTCTTTATTAATCGTCTTTCTTTTTATTATTTTTGACAGGCAATGGGTGATAAAATTGCAATTTTGATAGAGAATAATTGTATGGGATAAGAAGAATTACATCCAATACAAAATATTTGCAATATAATACCATTTTGGAATTTTACCATTATTAGTAAAATTGTCACAGAATGTTATTCATTATAGACTTTTTTCATGTTTAACCAAAAATCATTCTTTTTATTTATTTAATTATAAAAGAAATAATTATACTATGATAGACATGTTAAGAGTTATTAGGAATCAGTATGCAAAGATAAATGAGGAAAAAATAAATGTATAGCAATGTTAAACAAATTCAAAATAGTGGTGATTCTTGGCAGAGAAATAAATTGATGCAATTGGTGAAGAGTAGGGCTTTCAGTTATTTGATGAAAATTTATTTCTTAAATGGTTTTCTTAATTTTGTATTTTGAATTTAACATCAAAGAACCTTTTGTAAACATGCACTGTCAGCAGAGTGTTAGCTCCTCAGTAGCTCTGATTTTGACACATTCAGATGGGTCACAGGGAACAAAGTCAATTTTAGCACATACAGGCTTTGTAGTTTCAGATCTCTTCTGTGAGGACTGGGCTGCTATTGTCTGATGGCAATAGTAATTTTGTTACAGTTTAAGAAGCCCCCATTCTGTATGGGACAGGTTGAACCACTGGAGAAAGATGGGTTCTTAGTCTGGAAAGCTGGAAGGACAAAAGCTGATGAGACAGGGAAGTCTGAGTGAGTCTCTTTCTTTGGCACCCCCCCTCCTCTTCCTCCTTCTCCTCTTTCCCCTCCTCCTTTCCTCCCTCTCTCTCTCTCTCCTCTCTTATTTTTTACTTTCTTGCACTTGGATTTCAGAATCGATAAATACCCCAGGTGCTGAGCATAACACATAGTCTATCCAGGAGCTACAAGGGAGGAAATTAATTACCTGAGTTCTCCTTTTTTTTTTTTTGTCTTTAACCTTATGACAAGAATGAGCTCTATAAATGTATGACGTACATTATCTAGTTTTATGTTACAATTTGGGTTTCTTTTCTTTCTTTCTTTCTTTCTTTCTTTCTTTCTTTCTTTCTTTCTTCTTTTAACCTTAGAACTTATATTAGATATTGTTTATTCTCTCATCCCTAAGGGAGGGGTCAGAGCCAAATCTTAGCTGCCCCATATCCAATATAGACCATTAAATATCCATCTTGCTTAAATCAAATGGCTAATGTAAACTCTTATACAAGAATTAACCAAACATTTTCTTTATACTCGTGTTCCTTGAAAGCTAGGGAAACAACTGTGAATGTAGCAGAGTTGTATCTTGCACAATAGGACTGTTTAAGGAACCAAAAAAGAGTAATCATCATGGATAAGGTGAGTAATTGTATCCTAATCAATCTTGTCTGTAAATGAAGGTTTGTACATAATTATTTTTTTAAATGTTTTAAACTATATTGCTGGGGTTGACTTCAATTTTTGTGGGAAAATGCCAGAAATTGTCAGCCAGAGCTCCCAAATGTAGTGAGCAATTGTGTAGCTAAATGTGTTAACATAAAAGCTTAAGCATGCCAGCAATCCTCTTTTACTGGAAATTATACAGCCAGAAAATCTGTACCTCGAACATAAGCTGAACAATTGACAATATGCCATTTCGTCCTTCTAAGTGAGGTGAGTGATTCTTAATCTGTTTAGAACCTGGAATCCCAGAAAAAGCAAGTAAAATTATGAAAATACCATAATATAGCCCAGAACATCATAACACTTCATATCATTGCACTGGAGGTTATTCTCTGAATAAATGAGTCTTGTGATAATAAGTATATGTGAGATAATTATGTGAATTTTTTAATTAAGTAATTTCCTAATCAGAGTTCAGAAAAAAAATAATCCAAATGCAGTAGGTTAAGCTGTGCTAAAGAACTCCATGTTAGCTTCACATTTCTTAAAATACAAAGCTTGACAATAAAATTTTTCTCTCTGGTAGGTATTTTTTGTGAGGAAAGTCATATTATTTTCCTTCTTAAAAGGACTTCATGCATGAGATTGCCACATCAGAGAACATTTATCAAATGTTGACAAGATTATTGTTAATCAACAAACTAGGACAAGTATATTAAAAAAGCACATAATTCTACACATAAGATAAATTTTCAAACTGTAACATTAGAGAAATGTCCCATTGTATAAGGCAAAATGTCTTCAATGGAAGTTTCTGTTCCTGATGTGTACTTTTATGCAAGCTGGTTAAAAAGAGAGCATCTTCTAGTTAAAATTATGGAATGGACAGTTTTTCAATTTTTTAAAAAATGTAGCACATTGCATATACCTAATATTTCAGACTTTTATTCTTATTATGCACTAAATTTATCTTATTCATTTTAGCAATTATCTACACACTATTACTATGTGCAATTTTGTAAAAAAAAGGTTCTTAACTGTATCTTCTTACCTGTGTCTTCTTGTGATAATGTGAAGGGTTTGACTGGAAATCTGAGTGACAGTGTGATGAATTGAGGTAAATATGTTGCATTGTATTTATTTGTAGTAATACAATATGATGCACTTTTCACGGTTAATGTAGTGTGTATTCTTATAGGTTATATGTGAAAAATAGTTTTCTATATTTGATCTTGGACAAATAGTTAAATAATATAAATGTTGTTGTATGCCTTCAAACATGCCTTTTTACCCATTCCCCTACTTTTCCTCTTGTTAAATCCATGGTTTAAAACACAGACTTTGAGTCAGATAGATACGGGTTCTAATTTAAGCTCTTTTTTTTTTTAATGAGTTAAAATCACAAGTTTATCACTGATTTTGTCTTACAGTTTTGTAGGTCAGAAAACCAATAGAGGCTGCATGAGGCTGAAGTGAAGGTGCTGGTAGGACTGTGTTCCTTTCTGATGGCTGTGAGAGAGAAGCCACTTCCTTGTCTTTCCTAGCTCTAGAGGCTGCTCACATTCATTGGCTCATAGCCTCATTCCTCCATCTTCAAAGCCAGCAGTGTAGCACTTCTCTGCTCCTGCTTTTTAAAATTATATCCTTGATCAAGGGTCTTTACCTTTTTGATTTTCTAAGTCTTCATGTGTACAATATTGACAATAATGTGAACATCGTAGAGTTGTTGTGAGGAGTTGCTGCCTTAATATACTGTATACATGCCTGGTTCAGTTCTTGACAAGTGGAACACACCTGAGCTGTCATTTCTATATAACTATATCACAAGGGCTGTGGGAGTAGGAGCAGCAAGGGCAGAAAAAGTTGGTATGTTTGAAGTGGTATGGGTGCAATCCCTTCCCCCATACCATGTGCTTCTTTCCTTATCAAAATATCTTTGTGGAAAGATTCTGATAAGTCTTACAAGCATACATGATTTATGGACCCTCTGGAATAATTATTTTTCTCAGAAATATTTATATTTGAATGAATAAAAATAAAACAAATGACATTAAATTAAAATTGATGTGGAAATAGTATAAAATGAATATAGAATTTCAGGCACCAATGAGCCAAATAGCCAAGATATCCTATAACTTCATGATCTAATGCTTCTATTTTTTTTTTTTTAACCTACTCTGGCTCTCTTGATTAGGGATGATTTCACTGTCAAGAAAAGAAACAATTGGATACATTATATCAAGGGGAAAAATTAATGAAATCATATGTTATATCAAAAGGAAAAAAATTAATGAAAAGGAAGTATTAAGAAGAATCAATTGTACTGTATATAATCCAAGAGCAGGACACATTTCTCCCTTCACTTGGCCTCTACTCTTTATGTGGACTTGTTCTCGATTGTCCTTGGCTTGTGAGCCAAATGTGACCATCTCTGCCCTGGAGTATCCTCAGGGATTTGGGGGCATATTCTCCCCTTCTACCTGCCGCTTTGCAGCAGAGCTTTCAGCCTGATGTTACCAATGACTCTCTCTTCTAAAGAAGGTGAACCCTACAGCCTTAAATGTAAAACAAAGCAATCTTAGTCAAGACTAAATATTGCATCAATTTTTGGCATGCACTATGATCTGCCTGTGAAATAAGAAGCTAAAAGTATTCTTTTATAAACTAGGCAGTCTCACTTTGCACAATTGATTTTGGGGGCGTAGGAAGTTGGATTAAGTTTCTTTTGTTTACTTATACTGTGTGTGTGTCCTCTACAGATACCTGTATTTCAATCTACATCTATATCTATAGCCATATGTGTATTTGTATCTGCATCTGGATAATATCTATACTCATCTCTTTGTATACCTACATACTTTAGTTTCAACTTTGGTGCAAGAAAATTAGTCATTAGTCAATTATAGCACTTGCTTCTTAATGGGTAGTAGGGACTGACCAGGTTTTGAGTACAAATGAAAAATTTGCCAGTAACTCCCAGCTCATTTTGCTTCAGGGGACAATTCATGTTCTAATTATCACAGACAGTTAGCAGAGGCTATGGGAGTGGACTCTTCAGGCACAGGGTGAAGGCAAATACTTTCAGAATAGGATGAAAGTGGAAAGGAAAGATTGGAAAATAAATATATATGAGAGGATCTTACCACATAGGCTAACAGGCTTCACTTTTCAGAAGGCATCAGAGTTATCTGGGGCATTTTATTAAAATGTGCCCCATCTTTTGAACATGATGACTTATATTAAAAACTACACATTTTCACTTATTGATGAGATCCACACTCCTAAGCTATTGTAAAGAAAATGTACCAAATTTATCTTATCAGTATAAAAAAAGTTATTTTGAATAATATTTTCAGAGATCCCTACGGAAATAATGAAATGGGAGTGACACTTCTTTATATATAAAAATTATACATGGGATGACATTTAATTTCATTGGATAATAACATAAAAGAAGTAATCTGAAGCCTAATCACAGGGTCAGCATGATTTAATTATTCCTGGTGAATGTTGTTATTTAAAATTTGAACCATTTTTCTTGAAAGATATTTTTAAAACTTCATTTCCCTTATTGTAACTTAAAAGCGATAGTGAATTATATCTAGCTGTGGACAATAACTTAAATAAATATTTCTGGATACTTTTGGGGTTCATGATAGTATGGCAGCTTGAAAATATTGCTTGAAAATGATTGCCTATTTATTAAGAAAGGTGCAAAAGAATGGATTATTTGCTTTGTGTATTTTGGGATAGCAAACCAAATTCTAGCATTAATTATGGTCATCATCTAAATGAAAACAAAACAGATCTGGTAAAGTAAATGTTAAAGTTATATATTCATTTGGCAAGGTTAAACTACCTCTGAAAGGTAGTTACTTTAAAAAAATATATCAATAGGGCTGGAGATTTGGCTCAGTGGTGCTGACATCTGCATCACAAGTACAAGGGCCTGAGTTTGATCCCCAGTACCCCCCCAAATAGATAGATAGATAGATAGATAGATAGATAGATAGATAGATAGACAGACAGACAGACAGACAGACAGACAGACAGATAGATAGATAGATAGATAGATAGATAGATAGATAGATAGATAGATAGATAGATAGATAGACAGACAGACAGATAGATAGATTATGCAGTTAGGAAGTGGAATAGCCAGAAGGCAAACCTAAGCCATCTATTTCCAAAATCCAAGAACTCTTTATCCCAGTAGGCTGCTTTCTTGCCCATTTCTCCTTTAACTAATTCTTCTAAAATCTCTCCCTTAGAAAATATGAGGACCCATTTATACTAATTATTAAACCAAATTGGGTAAACATAGGGTCAAGTCATTTGTCCTCTGAAATATGTGACTACACTTAGTGATCCTCAGCTAAATGGCTTCTCTCAAACCTCAGACTCATCAGCTGAAAAGAGGAGTAATAATAGTATCTATCTCCTTGGGAATTTTGTAGGGATCCAATGGCATGGTATGTGTAAAGTGCTTAGCATAGAAACTGTCAGGAGAGAAACACTTAATAAATCTTAGTTACTACTTTCTAATTTACAGAAGACAGACTTGACAAATTAGGCATCCTATTGGTATTCTATGACATATGTTTTAAGTTCTGGATGAATAACAAAGATTTATTAGCAACCACTTAGTGACATCATGGAAACTTCAGATGATAGTTATAACTAACATTATTATTTCTCCTAATATATTATTACTATAGTTTTTGTTTTCCAAGGATAACTGAGGAGACTGAGAGGTAGGTAGATAGATAGATAGGCAGATACATAGATACATAGATAGAAAGATAGGAATTAACTACAAAAGTAAACCATCCCAGAGCCAGGAGTGAACCAGTGAGGAGCAGAGCCTCCAGAAGGCACCAGCACTGCCCTACCCCCATCTGGGTCTCCCAGCCAGGAGCAGACCAGTCAGGACCTGAGCCCTGTGGACACCTGCAGCACCAGCCCTGTGTTCCCCACCCCAACCCCCGGCTCTGCCCTCCTGGCTGCAACTGTACCTGGATCCACATCACAGAGGCACAGGGGGACATAAAGGCCATTGTCCCGAGCTCCAGAAGATAGAGCAGAAGTGAACAACACAAAGAGGGCCTCTCTCAGGCTCCTTGATGAAAATTGAAGCCCACTGGAAAAGTGAAGAGAATCTCTGCAATAAAGGCACACCAGACCATCATAGTTGGTAAGTTGGAGGGATCACCACCTCCCATCCGAACCTGGACTATCTTCAGGGGAAGGGCAGCTGGAACCTGCAGTAGAACCTTGCAGAGTTCAACCCTGCAGGAGGTCAGGGAGCTC
>NW_004624866.1:3460858-3503039 GCF_000247695.1 Heterocephalus glaber
CAATGAGAAATGTAATTGTGTTGTGTACCTACAATGTACCAATAAAAGAATTTAATAAAGTGCAAAAAAAACAAATCCCAGCTCTTTCACTTTCTAGCTGTGTGAGCTTATCCAAACTACTAAACTACATAGAACCTCCATTTTCTAAGATGGAAAAACAGATTAATGCTTATTTTGTGAGATTATAGCAATGAATAAATAAAATAGAATAATCAAAGGCTTAGGAGTAGATTCAGCACTTAATAATCACTCAGTAAATAAACACAATTATTTACTTTACACAGGAATTACTTCATTAGATTTGTTTTGGTACTACCTTGAAAATCTTCCCAAACTTCCTCAAAGAAATGGGGAATTTCATGAAAGGGGAAAGGAAGAAACTAGGGAGACTAGAGAAGGCTGAGTAAGAGTTTGAAAGCAAGATGAAGGCACTGAAAAAGATTAAGAAAAAATGGAGCCAAAAGATCCAGAACTAGAATGAGAACAAGTAAAAAATGTTGGAAATTTTCCTAAGGTGAACTATATTTTAGAGATCCATTCTGAGTTCCTCACAAAAATAATGTAATCTCTCCATAAGTGATCCAAATCACTTGGGCAGCAGCAAGAATCCAACATCATCCCATCTGTGGTTTAGCCAATGGGCTCCATCTTAGATGTGGGATCCACACTCAGCCAGTTCAGATGCTCTCATCCTGAAACCTGGAACTCACTCATACTCAACTCCAGACGCTGCCAGGTTTCTCCAGGGGCACATGAGGAAAGGAGCCAAAACTGAAGAGGTAGACAAAATGAAGTTCCAACACATTAAAATGGACATCACCCAGTCCATGCAGGAGGGCGGGAGGGAGGGAGAGAGAGGATGACTTCTCAGTTTCTGGAAGTCTGGCTTACCTTGTAATGGATTCTGTGACATATACCCCTTTCTTTACAATAAATTTCTTTTTCCAAAGCCAGTTGGAATAGGTATCCATTCCTTACAACCAAAGGATTCCTAACCAGATAATCTCTGCCAGATCTAAAGTTCTGTTAAAATATATAAAATCACAGTATTTGTGAAATTAAATAAGCTTAAAGAGATGAGATGCCAGCCCTTTTGATTTATACATAATCGGGGGAGTCACTGGACTCCAAAGAAATGAAATGTCTTGCATGACATCCATATTAGGCTAGTCAGGGCACTTATTCTAATGCTCAGATCAGTGGACATCAGGTAGGGCCATGGGCCTCTGACATGAAATGAGGAGAATATGCTTCTAATTTGGGGGTATCTACATATTAAAGAGGCCTAGAGAATGCTACTCTTCTCTTCTCAAAGACCACAGCCCATTTTTCTTTGTCTGATGTTTTTCTATTCAGATAATCAATCACATATAACAGAGAGGCAGAGTTAGACTGAAACCAGGGTTTCAGCACAGGCTTTTCAGCCAGATGAACCTGTTTTCAATCATCACTCTCACCCTAATGAACTGTAAGACCGGACAGGAGATGTTGCCTCTTTAAAGCCTAGTTTCTCCTTTGAAAAATGAACATAAATAAAATTATCTAATATATGGAGTTGTTAGAAGATGGAATAAAACAATATCTTAGAGCTCCCTTTACAGAGTAAACATTCCCTAAATGCTAAATTGTTCTTGATCTTAGTATTTTCAGTGGTAACTGGTGAGGCAAGAGTCAAGAATCAATTCCAGTGGGTATTTTCATCTCGAGCATGTAATGATTTCTTTCCTTGATGTAACTTTGTATCTTCAGTATGAACACATCCACCCATGATACCAGTTGTTCTGTTAAAATAGGTGTTTACTAAACCATTTCTTGAGGTTGGAAATGCAAATGACGTAGGCCCAGAATATAGTTGGAATTTAACGTGCTTTGAAAGTGAGAACTTTTACACTGGGTGATTAAAAACGTAGCGGTCAATGTAAGAAACCTTGGATGTTAAAAGTCAGCATTAAAAGTAAACAATACCTTTCCTGGAGTTTCTCTTAGGCAGAGCTTACAATGATCATTAGCCCAGAAGCTCAAGTGAGGAAATACCCTGTAAGCATATTTATGCTTCATTAATGCAGAAGAACCAGTGTTTTCAGCTACAAGCAATGTGTAATGCAAAGTAATTAAACAGGTAAAGATGGTTCTACCTAGAAACTTTAATGGACACTATTAGAGCTTTAGAAAAAACTTCATGATGTATTGTTTATTAGCAAGATCAAAGAAATCTAGGGCAGTGATTCTGAGGCTCCTATGGCATAAGGATAAACACAAAGAACTTATTTTTAAAAGTGTGTTTTCTCAAATCTCACCCAGTACATTCAAAGTCATTGATTTTATAGTGCTATTTATCTTTTTATCAAGCTCTCCAGATAATTAGAATCCAGAACTCACTTTGAGAAACACTTATCTAGAGTCCCAAATGGAGTAATTCTTTCCATAAAAAGGAAGCAAAGACTTCTTTGGAAAGAGCTTTTCTCATCAGGCTCAGAATGGAATGCAGAACTAATCCTTTAAAAAGAAGAAACAAAACAATTCAAACTATGCAAGTCCTTTCAATTAGTGTACCTTGACTCTTACTGAACTTCAGAGGGTGGGCTCTGTGCATGTACCAGGTGTCAGTATGAGCTCATTCTGTCCCAGGGGAATAGTGACTAATGCAGAAGGGCAGAAGCATGAAAGAATCTGTTTCAATAATTCATGCAGTGCATAGGAGAGATATTTTTCAATAATCCACAGATGTAAACAATGAAACATAAATTCCTGCAGTAGTAGCTATGAAGCATTTACTTGTAAAACATATCAAAATCTAAGGAATTCTAAGAGCCTCTGGTAGGCTAGGACAGGAAGATTGCAAGTTCTACCCCATCCTGGCCAATTCAGTGACTTGGAAGAACCCTATCTCAATTTTTTTTAAAAAAAAAAAAGGCCTGGGAATGTAGCTCAGTGTGAGGGCCCTGGGTCCAATCTGCAGTACAGTCCTACAAGAAAAAAAAACCTCAGTAATTTCAAATTTCAGTAATAATAATTGTTATTGCTACATTGGTGCTGAGTCTACCTAGTCAAGGAAAAAAGGAGTGCAGCCTTCCACAGTGGTCACTGATTGGTCTTTAGGGAATTAGAAGTCTAAGTTCATCCTTGATTCCCAATTTCTCTGCCATTTGAGACAAGATGCCATCAATTGGATTTGATATTTTAAAAGTTCCCTTCTACTCAAATGTTTTGTAATAAAGAGCTTATTAGGTGTTAGGCACTTATTTAAGTACTTCACTTAGAAATGGGCCTATTTAATCCTTACACCCTATGATATGACCATAATTTCATTAATCCTATTTTATAGGGGAGCATACTGAAGCATAAAGAGGTTAAGTAACATGCCCAAAGTCAATGCAATGGCTTATTTTATATGCCAGTTTGGCTAAGCCATAGTGCCCAGATATTTGCCAAATATTCTGTTTCTTGCTGTGAAGACTTTTTTTCCAGCACTGGGAATCAAACTTAGAACCTTGTGCTTGTGGGGCAGGTGTGGTGCCACTGAGCTACATCCCTGGCCACTGTGAGGACATTTTTGAAGGACACTTGCATTTAAATCAGTGGATGTTTAGGAAAGCCAATTGCCTTCCATTCTATCAGGCAACCTCATAAAATCTGTGAAAGGCGTGGACAGCACAGGATGCTTACCTGCCCAGAGCAACAGGGAGTTCTTCAGCAGAAAGCCTTCGACTTCACCTGCAGCATTAGCCTGTATGGCTTGCTGGAAAACGGACCTTGAACTCAAACACAAATCTTTCCAAGTCTCCAGCTAGCCAGGCTTTGCCATCAGATCTGAACTCAGCAAGCCTCCACAATAATAGGAGTCAATACCTTAAAATAAACTTCTTTCTCTCCCTATCTGGATACACATCCTATCCATTCTGTTTCTCTAGAGAAGTCACACAAGAACAGTTACACAATAATACAGTAGAAGAGCCAGGTTTGATCCCAGGAACCCTGACTCTGCATGTGGAGGATAAGGTCTATTTTGTACTTCTAGGGTTTAGCCAAGTATCTCTTTTATAAATTCAGAGTCATTGGTGAGTGTAGTGTTCATGGTTTTTCTCTGGCTATTTATGCTGATGACATAGTTCAAATGGGCAAATTAAAAGTCGTGACATACAAAGCTCCATGCATTGACACTGGAAAACTTAATCATACGTGTTGGAAAGTACTACCTGTGTTTTGAGTACATCCCACTGACAAAAGAAAAACTATTGGAGTGTAAGATAGATTCAGTGGGCAGTTTGTTGTCTTTTAAATCTTTACCTTGCTCTCTGTTAAGCGAACCCTCTCCTAGAAAAGTCTACCAGTGCCTGTTGGCAGTAAGCACATTTTAAATCATCACTTTAAAGTTTTATTTTATTTTATTTCAAATTAAAGAATACAAGGTCCTTTTCCTTCTTTCATAATGTATGCATATATGTTAATAATTATTTTCCTTCTCAAAATCCAATTTCAATTCTTAACACTTAGGTAAAAGCGACTATAAAAACATGACTTTAAACTAGTCTAAGAATGGACCTGAGTCATTGCTGTGTCCAAAAATTCTAGTAAAGAAGGAAAAGACAATGACATCCTGAATCTTATTTTCATTATGAGTTAGTTTTAGGTCCCTACAGAGAGGCCAATAAAGATTTTAACAAGTCGAGCGAAGTCCTTGCCAACCCATATCCTCAGTGTTAAAGTCTTTGAGGCTTTACTGGTACAGAACAACTTCTCCTCTAGAGATAGATGGTTGGATTGAGGACTGGACCTAAAAGTTGGAAGCTCCATAAAAGCAGAGCTTCAATACACAAAGAAAATACTTAGCTAAGGTTTAGGACCACTGAGTCCTTTCTGGTTTTCATTCATGGTTCACTGTTGTGTATAATTTTCCTGACCTAAAATATTAACTGTGAAATTTATATAACAGTAGAGGAGGAAGAATGAATTGTTCCGCTTAAAACAGACACTGAGTCACTGCAGTTAGATTCAATCAGTGGAAAAGAGAGAGATTTGGAACACTTGGTTAGTTTCCATCCATACAAATGTCTAGACACAAAAAGGGGTGTCCAGACCTGACTATTCTCATTAAAAGCATCTCTTCACGTACAATGTCACTGGTTATAGGGGTTTGTTTGTATTATCTTTGAACTTAATGTATATTGTTCTACTTTTGTCAACATCCATTCCCATTTTCTGTAAGCTTTAACCAATCCCATATGCCGAGTAAATGTAAAGACTTTGGAATGTGGCTGGCCTCTGTAATCTGGTTGCACAATCACTACTCTCCCTCTCCAAATTTCATATAACTGTCAATTTTAAGCATGCATTGTCTGGGGCATTTATATCCTGTAGTTTAAGACAGACACCAAATGTGTAAAAATGTAACCTTCACCTACCACTATGGGTATCTATGTTTTTTTAAGAAGAAAATGGACTCTCAAGAAAGCCTGAATGCTTATCTGCTATTCTCAATCGCTTAATGCTGCAAAGTTAATACTCCCAATGTCAGTTCCTCAGCTGGCTGTCAAGGCTGTTCCTATCAGACATTCAGCTTCCAGTATGTTCTGTACAGAATACAGCCAGAATTTCAAGGATATCAGTTTGGATATTAAATAGATGAGTCAGGATCAAAGTCATCTGATGCTTATTTTTCTTCAGCAGCATGGTTTAACCAGCTTCCCTATGACCAAATTCTGCAAAGACACATAGCATCTTCTTTGGAAAAATTGTGCTTGATAAAATGACACCCTACATTGACTGAAAAGCAGGCTAGACATAGGCATAATAAAAAATGCATGGTCCATATTTGTTTTGCTGAGATTTAGATCTTCTCCACTTTCAATCCTCCGCTGTATTTCTACATTTTTTTAAACTTTTTAAACACTAAACTCTAAACATAAAAGAATGGATGAAATCACAAACAAGGAAGAGCAAAGAGAATAGAGATAATCCAGGGAAGCACTGGCCTAGTCTCTGTAGACACTGCAACACAATTTTGTGTATTATTTATGAGTTTCAGAGATGAGCTACGTTAACAGACCAAGGAAAGAATATTTTTAAAAAATAAATGAGGTAACTTTAGAAAAGATAAGATGGACCTAGATAAAATATACTTGTCTTTTTCCAAAACCGATCAATATTATCCTTTTAAAAGGAAGCTTTGGGGAAAAATCATTATATGATGTATAGTCTTTCTAACATCAATGGCTCTGTATTTATACTGGCATTTTGTTTGATTTATCTCTACTCTTTTTTCCACTTTTTGATCAATCTTTAATGAACAATTTTGTGTACTCGTGTTGGTCATGTAATAGATCAGATTATGTTGGTAAAGAAAATAAATGTACTCCTAAAACATCTAGCATAAGCTACTAAACCATTGATTAATCAAATGAAACCTACATCATATTCTTTGTTTAAATATTCGTCTAAGTTATATGTCAGCCTTCCTTCTAGTGGTTAAAAATTTGGTCAATAAAAGCTAGCCCCTTGTGGAAAGAACTCAGTTGTTCCATATATTATAAGAAGCCTTGATCAGAGACTGAGTAGATTGTAATTCTTTCCTTTCATAAGGAAAACATGATTTTTTTCCTGCAACTTTTAGGTTCTGATCTCAAAGCTAAAGAAATTATTTTTACCTTCAGGAATTTTCTCAGTTTGGGACCAGACACAGTAGGTTGGACTCATGACTGAAGGAGGCAGCTCAAATGTTATAGGAATTTCAGGATTCTGTGCTTACTTTTCTGAATAAAACCCAACCTGTTGAAAACACCATTACTACAATGTAGTAACTATTTAAATCTCTTGAGTCTTCAAAAGTTGTAATCAGTTCAAAACTTCATCTTGATCAATGACTTGTGCCTGAAGACAAGGACATTAAAAAAAAAGCAAATCTTGTGTAAAAATCATAATTTTGCTTCAGGCTAGACCAGAAGCAGTACCCTCTTCAGTTATGCTTTCAGAGTTTCGGAAAGTGCTGTCTTTCCACTGCATACAGAAAAGTGGTGAACTACCTTAAATCTCAACTTCCCCTGCTTGGAAGCAAAGCAATTGTGAATGTCTTGTCCAATTACATTCCAACCATGCCCAGCAAGGTGGCCCTGGGATTCCTCAGTTGCACAGATTTGTTCATTGTCCCTTTACTGGTTTGTTGAACAAGCAGGAGTGTGAAGTTGGAAGTGACTTGTGAAAATAAGTGTATTTTTCAGAGGTGTCTATTGCCAGAAAGAGATATGCTTAATATTGCTTCTAGAAAATTTTTTTTTTATCCTGAAACATTATGATTCAGAGAATTTGTGGCGGTGAATAGGGAATGTGGCTGCAGATGTGGAAGGCAAAACAACTCAAGACTTGCCGGGGATTTAGCTCAGTGGTTCTGGCGCCTGCCTCACAAGTGCAAGGTCCCAAGTTCGATCGCTGGTACCAAAAAAGAAACCATTCAATTGTGGAATGATTAGTGGTACCAGCACTTCTGTCTCACTGAGCACTGTCTTAGGCAATGAGACTGTAAAGGTAAGTAGGTGGACCTGGCTTAAATAATCACAATAGAGTTAGAAAGATTTGCATGCCAGTGGATAACTGTGTGCAATTGCACTATGTGCAATGACAGTTGAACCACATATGGAACCTGGAACTAGTACAGAGGTAGAAGTGATTATTGTTCTAAAAACAAGTTCAAGGTTCTTATACATTAAAATAAGATACAATGTTTATTCAGAATGTAGGACTGACAAATGATCTCAGCATTCAGGTACTTTGTGGCTTCTTATTAGAACCTGAATGCTTTTATTTTCAAGTAATAAGACATAGCACTGAAGGTGGGTGCATGTGCATGTGTGTGTGGTATGTGGAAAGAGTGACGTATAAAGTTTTTTTTCTTTTTCTGCTTCCCATGTTTTATAACTGAACCAAGTTGCCATTGGTTTGGGCTTCTTTGCTGTTACTTCCATTTATAGGAAAAATTTGACTTTTACAGATTTTTGCTGATAACTAAGCCAGAATAAATGAAGTGGGAGTCATAGAGACTTGTAATTAAGATGTGTCATGGATTCACCCAAAAACATATAATTTATTGTTTAATTTCTTAAGGAAAATATCACATGCAAGTTACTCATTTTCACATGATCTCAACTAAGAAGCTAGACTGAAAGAAATTTCAATAACAAGGAAGAAAGTAAGCCAGTATATAAAAAGTATTGGAAAATCATGGGATACTTATTCACTTTGATAAACCCTGATTCCAGAACTGACATGACAGGAACAAATGAAACAAAGAAAGAACAAAAACATGAAAAACTCACCTTCCCTGTTTGGGGAACGCACTTGGAAATGCATGCAACAAAGGAGCAAATAAGGGGGCTAGGGCAGTGCTGATGAAAATAACTTTCTGTGGTGGTGGAAATATGAGCAGCAGCACCATCCACTGTAGCAGCCATTGCCGTCTGTGTCTACTGAGAGCTTGAAATATTTCTAGTAAATTTCAATTTTTTCCTTTTTTTTCTTTTTTTGGTACCGGATCGAACTCAGGACCTTAAGCTTTCAGGGCAAGCAGTGGCACCACTAAGCTAGATTCCCAGCCCTCAATTTTTTCTTTAAATTAAAGTTTTTCTGTTAAATTTAAAGTTAATTTTTCTGCTGACTTTGTCATAGTTCAAGTCTCAAAAATAGCCCTACAGATGAGGAACACTTATTTTTATTCTAAAATCTTTCCCAATTTTATTAGTTGATTTCAATAAAATATCTCTATACCTCATTTTTCTCTTTGAAATGGTGCTAACAATTTGTAAGCCTTAAGCAACATCAATGATACTATATGATTTAAATATAAGATCTTTAAGTATAGGTGCCTTATTGACAGAATTCTAAATTCAAGATACTTGGAAATTAATTTAGAATTTGTATAGAATTACATTGTATAGCAAAATAGAAAAATGATTGTGAGAAAATCTCTGCTTAAAAGCTTGAAAGATAGTAGAGAGATAAACTTGTATAGGATTTTATGGAAAAATAGAAGAGGGAACACTTAATTCTGAGAGGGAGCGGACAGGGGTATTGAAGGAGAAAGATTGTTTGGACTGAGGGAAAGGAGCAAAGAGGGAATGCTGCTCAAACAAAGGGCCTACCACTGTCCAGGCACAGAGGTGGAAAGGAGGAGCCTTCAGAGCGTGCCAAATCAGTCTGGAGCACCCTCAGGATAACATGCCACTGGTCAGGTCTAGGGAGGAAGGTAAGTTGAGCTGACTCTCTAAAATGCTTTCGATGTCCTGTATGGATTTCTATTCTGGAGCCAAAGGGGTGAAAGTAGAGTTTTCATCAGATAAAGAAGAAACAAGACAAGATCTGTGATTTAGAAAAATAACTCTGATGTCAGTGTCAATAGACTTGCACAGAAAGACATGGAAAGATGAAGGCTAATTAAAAAGATGTAGAGAAGGGTCAAGTAAAAGGTGCTAAGATTAACTAGGATCCTAACAAAGAACCAATAAAACAGGAGCTGGATATGGTTAGTAAGGGACCACAAAACTTGATGACCGTAAAAGATGTGGGTGTTTCAGGAAAAAAGAAAAGACAAAAGTACATGTAAGGCTTCAAGCTTGGGGGACAAAGTTGTAACATTCATCAAAGTAGAGGGAAAAGACATTTTTGACTTACTGATTTTGAACCATTAACTTGGCATCATTTAGAGATGAACAAGCAATATAGGGACGAACTGAAAGTTCTCAAATTGATAGTTTTAAAATATGCACATCCAAGCATTTTTTGGATGTCCAACTTGGTACTGAAAAGGCAAGTCTTCCTCTCATCAGAGAAGTCAGGAACAGAGACATGGTTCACCTGCATAGAAATGATGAAAGGGTCCTAAAACAGTGACTTTAGTTCAGAAGAGAACGTTATGTAGTTAAGAAAGGAGGAAGAGGGCAGGGGCTTGGGATATGAGTCAGCAAGGGATACTGAAAAGTAAAAACGGAATTTGGAGAACTCAGGAAGAAACTGGCAAAGAGAAGGATATATCATACTGAGGTCTACACAGTTTGTAATGCAAATATCAAAGCAAACCAATAATTACTTGCTATAAATTCCTTTCTACCTGAGAAGGCTTCAGGGTGGGACGAAGTATGGAAACAGGGCTGTTCGACAGGAAGACAATGACTGGGGACAGGTGGAAGGAAGGGGCAGCAGATTCAACAGAGGAAGCACTCTCTAGAGTGGGAGGCCTGACACAACGCAGGGGAATGCAGGTCCGGGGGAGGGGGGCGGAGAGAAGCTACACTGTAGTTATATAATTGCGACCCAGATGAGCTGATGTCAGCAGTGAGGAATGGTCAAAGATCAGCTGTTTCTTTCTATCTACATCCTGAAAAGGTAACTTCAACTCTTTGAATCTCAGTTGCCACCCATCTAAGAGAGGTGTAATTATAGCGCTCAAAGGGTACTTGTGAGGCTGAAATGAGATGTTGCACCCCACAGACAAGGGCTTGTAAATGCCAGTGCCCTTTCACCGCTGCACCCCTCATAGTTTTGTGTCAGACCTGCCAGCTGATGACTTCTCCTTAATGTTTCATTGAATGCAGAATGTCTCCATGTACTGGAAGGAATCCCAGATCCCCAGCAAAAGATGGTTTCATTTCATCTAAGACTGCCTCAGTGCCCACACTCTTGAGCCATCTCAGATTGCCTGAAAATCAGAAATTGTTGATCAGTGTCTCTGAGTTCAGTGTGAATCTAATCAATTTCAGCTTTGGGAGCACACAATTCAAAATGAGTGATGGACTACCCCCCCAAAAAGAAAAATTATCTCAATTATCTACATCAAAGAATTTAGAAATTAATCCATTTTTATTTATACAGCTACAGAAGGATTAGTGATTATTTTCCAGGATGAAAAGAAATAGCATTGAAGAACCAACTCAGATTCTTTTTCAAATTTTATCTGAATGATCACATACTCTGGATAATTTAATAAGAAAAACAATCCATGTGAGTAATTTAAGCCAGTATGTGCATGGTGGTATGGGAGGAGAGGGATGGGTAGGTTTATCTATCAGTCTGATCCCTATCTCATGACTAAAGTTTCAAGTATGGTTTGAAAGATATATTGAAAGCTTACAGAAGGAATTAGCTCTTCTATATGAGCGAGTGAGTTCACAATATATGGTCTGCTTCAAAAACTGGCCCATAAAAGAAGTTAACTTAGCTAAAATGATTTAATGATTAATTGATGCAGTCATGCAACTAACATGCTTATTGAACCATATTATGTTTCACTCTGTTTACCAGGAGTTGGAAAAAGCTGTGGCTTTTGGAATATAGTTTAGAAGGTAAGGTAGATATTGTATCAGTAATTATAAGTAAGTTTTAGAAAGAAAATATAGACGCAGAATGGGTCTCTCACCTAAACTGAGGACTACAGTAAAAGTAATAATGATGATAATATGCAAGTCAATATTTACCCAGGACTAGGCAGATGTTGCTCTAAAGCATTTCATATTTTTTAAAGCAGCTTTTCCATAATATGCAGTAGGTACTATTATTACTTCCATCTTACAGACAAATAAATTGAATTGCAGAAAATTTTATTAACTTGCCCGAGGTCATAAGGTCAATGTATACAAAGGCAAGATTTTAATCCAGAAGTGACGCTCAAGAACACATCCATTTAATAACCGTAGTTTAGCAAAACAGATGTATCTAAGCAATCGAAGAAGTTCATCTGTTTCATTTTGTATATTTTGGGTCAGAGAAAGGCAGAGAAATTCATTTTTAATGATGTATTTTAAAACTCTTATTTCTGATAGCCATTATTGACCAGCTACATTGCTAACCAAAAATATAATATTTTTGATCTGTGTTTCTTATAAACTAGTTCTAGTTTTCAAGGCTGTCTCCAGTAGGAGCCTGATGGGGCAGTAACTAGTGGGCATTTTTATAAGTCATATTACTGTGTTTGTTCTCATGGGAACAAGAAAAGCAGCAACAGTTTCTGTTGCTCAGGACACAAAGAGAAGATAAGCCCAAAAGATAACTGTGTGAACTGATCTCCTTTTGTCCTGGCCTTTCCCACACTTGCTGGTGTCACAGAAGGGACGAGACCTGAAGCTCACGCATGGTAGCTAAGCCTGCCTGGTGCTGTGCGAACTCACACCCACCCCGCCATGCACACAGGGCAGGTGCTCTCCGCGTTCACAGCTCACCCCTAGACCACCTCTGTGGGCAGTGCTGCTGTGTGTGCAGGGTCTGGCTTTTCTGCCTCAGGAATCTGTCAAGGTCAAGGGGGCTTTGCAGGGAAAACTTAAGTTCTTGGTGCTCAACCCAAGCTCAACCTCAACCCAAGAGGTGAAATGTTTAAATCTACACAGTTAAGCAACAAATGATGAAGCATGCTTAAAGACAAAAAGGCCAATATGAAGGTAAAACACAAAAGTTGAATAGTGCCAGGAAAAGGGGGTAAGAAATAGAACAAGGCATAATCTGTCACTGTTCACAGGAGGAATTATGAGTCTCTTGAAAGAAATGGAGAATTAAGAACATTGTATAACAGCAATGATAGAGAATAGACATGAAACCCTTCAAATTGTAAGGATTAATACATGAATGAAAGAGAGAGAGAGAATAAAAAAGAGACAATGACATACAATATTACATACACTTAAAATCATACATGATTTTTATACTAATGTACTAATAAATAATTTTGCTACTTAAAGTGAAAAAGGACACTTTTGGAATTATAAAGCTAAGCTCAATCATATATTTTACCTGGTAAATACTTATGATAACTCAGAAAGGTTGAAAATCAAAATACAGTAAACGCATATAAGAAAAATGCAAGCAAACAGATAAGAAGCAGGGATCACAATCTTCGTATTAGAAAAGAATGAATTCAGAGAAAAATACAGTAAGTGGTAGAATTATAAGCAACTTTATTTAGGAAAGGATGGAATTTATAATTATGGTAAGCAGTTATGAATGTCCAAAGTGACTTACTGAGGTTTTGTTAATCATAAAGCAAATAGTATAGAAAAAAGAAAAATAATATTAAGAGACTTTCATTTGCTATCTCTCTATGTTGCTCAAGTTTAAAAACTAATGAAGGACATAAAAGATCTAAATAACTTTATTAATGTAAGTTCTGTTTGGCTTTCAACTCTGAAAGCAGAAAAGTTGAATTTTCAGGTGCCCATGGAATAGTCACAAAATCTGTCCACAAAGAAATCCCCAATAGTAAATAACAATAAAGGTAATGGTGACTAATAACTATCTATTAGCCCTAAAATTAATGTAGAGATTAGGAAGGAAACAAAAATATGCTACCTCTAAATCAGAAAAGTCTTTTTAAAAATCTCTTAGATTAGGTCAAAGTGTCAAATAGATATTAAAACTATAAATTTGGTAGGAGATATCCTTAAAAGAAAATACCTACCTCTAAAATCTTACATAAATCAACAAGAAAGAATACAAACAGATGAATTAAACAACTACATTTAAAAAGTTAAGCTAAGTATGGTGCTGTAATCCCAGGACTTCAGTATGATAAGGAAGGAGGACCACAAATTCAAGCCCAGCCTGGGGAACCTAGTGATTTAGGGAGACCTAGTTTCAAAACAAATTTAAAAGATCTAGGGAAATAGTTCAGGGCAATGGCCTTGAATTCAATCTTCCATATAACACACACACACACACACACGGTTAGAAAAAAATCCCACAACAAACCTAATGAATGTAAAAATAATGAATAAGACTAATGTAAAAACTATACTGTAATTAGATAATGAAATTATACAATTAACAAGCAAACCCACAAGTTGTTTCTTTAAGAAATCTATAGAATTAAATTCATTAGCTAATCTAATTATGAAAATCTCAATATGTAAGCAAAAATTACAGTACTAGAAAGAATATTAAAAGAAACAGAGGAGCATATTTAATTGAATACTTTGAAGAAGTTAATGAAATAACAGCCACCCAAATTTATCGAGTTATAATCTCTCAGATGTGTTACCTTCTTTGGGACAACTTTGCAGACATAATTAAACTAAAGATTTTTGAGATGAGGAGGTTTTCCCGTAGGATACAGGCAGGCCCTAAGTCCTATGGCAAATGTCCTTAAAGAAGAGAAACAGAAGAGCAGGAGGCAATGCGGGCAGAGAGGCAGAGGCGGGAGAGAAGCGGCCTCTGAACATGAGCTCCTGAGCCACCACACGATCAAAGAGCCAAGGCACAAATCCTCCCCCAGAACTTCGTGAGCACAATAGTGGTGACCACATGAATTCAGACCTCTGGCCTCCAGAACTGTGAGAAACTAAATTTCAAATTTTTTTTTTTTTTTTTTGGTACCGGAGGTTGAACTTGGCACCTTGTGCTTGCAAGGCAGGCGGTGGAACCGCTGAGCTACATCCTTGGCCTAAATTTCTAATTTTTAAAAACCCTCAGTCTGTCAAAATTTGTTACAGCAACCCAGCAAATTCATACACAAGGAAATATATGAATCTTAAATATACAATTATCCACTAATTTTTAAAGTATTGTATCTACCACTTCCACATCCTTTTCCTACGCTAATTCCTGCCCTCCTAGTCCCATCCTCTAGCCCCAGTTGACAGCACATGCGAAGGCCCTGAGGCAAGAAAGAAAGTGTCCTGGGAATTGGTGAGGGAGGAGTGGGGTGCCGTGGTCAGACACTACACAGTTCTCAATCTAGGAGATCTGCTGTCAGCTATTAACTCATCTACACGCTTGTCATCTGGTGAGTCCCAGGGTCTGGCTGAGTCAATAATGAAGGTATCAGAAGATACACAGAAGACAAAGAAATAAGGACAAATTAGCAAGGCAGAAAGAAAGAACTTCTTTAGAACAAAAATAAATATTGACTTCTAGTTCAATCCAAGAATGGATTTTAAAAAGCATTCGCAACACATAGAAGATGGGGGCCACAACTGTGCCGACTCTGTCGTCAATAGTAACAGTAATTTCAACATCTCAGCCCACTCAGTGCATTCAAATAAAACGGAGGAAGTTAGCGGACGTGATTGTTTCTGCCTGTTTTCATTTTATTGTTTGGCTGTTTGCATTACTGTACACTCAATATTTTTGTCATGGATTATTAAAAGAAATCAGGAACAGCTGCTGGCGGCTGGGAGATTACTTGTTTCAAGAATCATACCATTCCTCTCAAAATACACACACACACACACACACACACACACACACACACACACTAGCACTGAACCATGGTTGAGTAGGCAGAAAAAATGTCCACTTAGAAATAATCTCCAGCCCAATCTCCCT
Source organism: Heterocephalus glaber (assembly GCF_000247695.1). Next base: position 3,476,150 of record NW_004624866.1, read on the forward strand.
TTGACTCCAAGATAAATACATCAAATCTTTAAAAGGGCAAAGAGTTAATAATTGTTTCCATCTCCTTTCTTATACTCCTTTTCAAATAATGGACAATTTTCCTCTAAATTTTTTTGTCAATTTGGAAGAGCGACTGCTTACTTTCCAATTAACTCCCCAGTATCATTACTTTAGTGTCTTTATTTGCTTTTGTCAGAGCTGCCTTTCTTTAAGCAGTTATTTAATGAGGTCTATACAAGGTAATGCATTGGTGCTGACTACTTCACCTCCATAATTACTCAAGTGTAACTATTTTCCCATTCTAATCAGAAATTCTACTTTTCACATGCCAGCATTTCAGATCAGCATTATCTTCTGCTTCTAGGAAGCTGAGATACAATTTTAGGAATGTCTGTTAATTGTTTGTTACAATACTCTTACATTTTGAAGGTGTATTTTGAAAACTATATGCTGTTTTCTTTGAAACAGCTTGGTTTAGACTAGAGGTGCCTATGGGAACATGATCTTAATTAAGAAATTTGCTATACAGTTAAATGACACAGCACATTTCAGGCAAATTCACCTTCATCACCTTGGTTTGGATATCCCTTTATGTGGAAACAGGGGAGGTATTATTATATTTTACAAAGGAGAGATGTGACACACTTGTAAGCAGACTGATACTCAGTGAACTAGTTGGGAGAATCTGGAGGAGAACCTCTCGGCCCTACTCATGAGGGCTTTCTCCAGGGCATAGTAAGCCTCCTCCTTTACCTCTCATCTCAAATGATCAGAAAGGTTTTATCATGTTCATTCCACCCCTGAGATAAACAGGGACTCACAAGGCACGAGGTGAGTGGCTCTTCAGTAAGAAACTGTGTACGTGATTAAAGTGGTATGTCTGTCTTATTTAACTATTCACCGATATTTTCTCTGTTGCAGAAGCTTTCATAGGTACTGGGACTGTATAAGAGTAAGCAGGGTCTATTCTGGACTTAAAAGAATTTAAAAGATTGTAAGAAAATACACAATGACCTCAGAATTACATTAATGACCATATAACTAGAAGTAGTAGAGAATTATTTCAAAGAAAATCACAGCTTTTTAAAGGAAGCATAGAAAATCAAGTCTATACTGCCAGAGGAAATTTTCTGGGAAAAAATGACATTGAAATAGAAATCTAAAGACTAGCAAGTTGAGGTAAAGATATTTTACAATACATGCAAAGGCCCTGAGACCAGAAAGAAAGTGGCACATTTGAAAACCTAGAGGAAACTCAGAACGTGGACAGTGTGTGAACTTATGTAGGTGGCATCTGTTGAGCCTTCGGAGATAGATCTGCCTGTGTTTATAATTATTACTATTTCTTAAGTGAAATGGGAAGCCACTAAAGAGTTTCAAGTAGGGAGCAATATTCTGATTTCTATTTTTAAACAGCCTTTACAGCTACTGGTTATAGAGAAGGATCAAAGTCAGAAGTTGAGAAGGACACTCAAATTAAGGATGTGATAGGTAACTAGTAGTTTCTTCTCTCCTTTTCCAATTAACCTAATGTCATTTTGTTAATTTCATAGTATGAGATCTTATATACCTTAGCACATAAACAGCTATTTTATTCTCTATTTGCAAATTTTTATTAGCTTTCTTATAATATCAGTACTTATCTAATTTATTTTCACAAGCAGTCCAGGCTCAATTCTTTGGAAAGCACTGATTTTTTTAATGTCTTCTTTTATTTGAAGCTGGACATCTGATGTGAGACCCTCATATGTGTGATTTATGGAGAGATATTTTAGTTGTTGGAGATGACAGTAAGAAAATATCCATTTTCCAGGATCTTTGGCTGAGTGAAAGCAGTGTAGAATTCAAGTTTTTGTGGGATCCACAGTTCTCTCTACATTTTCTCAAGAGATTCTCTAACAATTTTGATTCCAGATCAACAACAAAGATAATAGAAATTGTTGCTATTGTAGCTAATTTATACAAAGATGAAACCAGCAAAGCAAAGGTTCCTAGAAAAATAAAATGTAATTTAAGAAAATAACTCTCTTTGAACTTTGAAAATGACATGGAGAAAATTTGAGTTCTCATTTCAAGAGGTAGGACTTTTAAGTAGTTATTTTAAAACAGTTCATCCCCCACTTTCTTCTTCAAAATTGAATAGATACTGCAAGACCTACAGAGTGTGCACTCATTATACATTGATCCTTTTCCGGATTGAGCCAGGTTTACGGGAATATGATTGCATTGGGCCAAAAAGCAGCAGCTATTAGTTGGGCCCTTGGTTACTGAGCACAGATAAAGAAAAGTCCACCTAAAGATGGTGTTTAAATACTTGATATGTGTCAAGTAAGTTGTTTGCTCATGTACAACAAAAATGAAACATAGAAACTGAAAGTGTAAATAAGGACTAAAAGGTATAATAGACAATGTGAAATAGGAAGAAAAGGGGCAAAGGGGAAGGAAGTGGGAGAGGTGGGGGAAAGGAGAGAAGGGAATGGAATTAACATGAGAAAATGAAAAAAAAGGAAACAAAGTCTTTGTAAATAGGGAGAGATGGAAGGATTGAAGGGAGGGCAGGGGAAGGGGGAAAAATAAGAACCAAGAGAGATTATGTAAAGGTGCAAATTTCCAATGACGAATGTCATTATTTTGTATACCTAAAATGTACCAATAAAAAGATATACAGTTTAAAAAAATGAAATGTAGATTCCTTTGGAAATACTTATAACTTACAGAGTTTAATAAAATGGACATTAAAAAATTTCAACCTGACTGCTGTCCCTCATAAAGGTAAGATTTCAAAACTGAGACATAGTGAAGAAATGCTTTCTCTATCTAGAAAAGAATTATTGCCTTTTCAGACAAAGTAGTGTTTGCTTTCCGAATAGTTAAAATTCATTCAAGGAAAGATTTTATATATGACCCGTCTTAGTACTAGAATTCAAGACTTTAATCTGTTATTGGCAATTGTAGAATTGAAAATTCTAAAATTGCAAAAGTTTTTTTGTAAGTTTGGCCTCAAAGCTTACTGGGTAACAAAATTTGCCTTAATCACATGTGAGGCTACTTAGAAAGTCTATTCTACTAAGAGAGAATGTCCATTTCACTGCAAAAATCTTTGTTATGTGCTGATGCCTTAGGTCTGTGTATATGCAGTATTCATATGTCCTTTTAAAACTGAAAATATTCTGAATTTTCCCCTTTTGAGAAGGGAATGTGGATCTGTGCCACAGAGAACAAAACATTCACCTTCCTGAGAATGACCATGTCAAAGCACCTAGCTTTGCAGGCAAGTGTGGAGGGCCTGGCTGTCTAGAGAAGTGAAGTCCTTGTTCAGATGAACTGGTCAGTGCCTGTGAATCATTCCCTTTCCTTTCCAGCAGTCTAGTCCACTCGGGGTACTGACAACATTAGTCAGAGAATCACAGTGCTTCACAACAGAAGTAGTGATCAGAATTTTAGATTCTAAAATTTCTAATTCTCTGTTCATTAGTTGCAATGCTCAATAACAAAGACAATTCACAAGAGGATTCATTCAGTCATTCATTCAGCAAATATTTATTGAACATCTATCATGGCATAATAGAAAAAGACTGAGCTGTAAGTCTGGAGACTTGGGTTCTAACTGGCCTAGCTACCCTACTGCTGTATGAAGTTTGACAAGCCATTTCTCTAACTTTCTGTCTAGATACATATAATAATTAAATCTAAGAATATCTAAAGGCATATTTGTACATTTATTCAGCTTCTGTGCTAAGTGTTTTGCACGTTTCACATAAAGAATTGTCATGCACAAAGCATAGGACTAGGCAGTCATTCTAAGACGGCTAAGACACATTACTTACCCTCCAGGAGCAAAATGATAGAGAAGTAACATATGCACCTACAGGACCATGCCAAGCTGTTATTTTTTAAATCACTGATATACAGAACCAAGAAAAGTTTGGAGGCGAAGCTGTTCTGAGTCCTTACCAGAAAAATATGGAAGGGGGAAGGGAGAGAGAAGCATTTGGAAGGAATTTCATCTAAAACAGCTGCCTTGCTAAGTCCTTGTTTCAAATTGCCTGTTAGCTGATCTGACTTAAGACTTTTTTTAATCAAGTAACAAAATCTGTGGGGTTTGCTAGTTCAGTTCATTTGCACATTCCACAGAGCTACATATGGCACGACTGAAAGGATCAAGTTTCCTCCAGCTTTATCATAAATCACAGAGATTCCAATGTGTCCTTCACAGCTTTAAGTTTTCAAAACCATCATAACTAATGAAATATTTATTCTAAGACCTACAGCCACTTGCCCAGAGTCACGTTCCTCAGAAGAGAGACTTGGACAAAGAACCCATCAGGAAAGCAGATGGAGGCCCCCACCCTGGCCCCACCACTGTCCTCACATCTGTTAGCCTCACATCTGCCACCTTCAGGTCACCAAATGGCATCCCCATAAACTGTGAACACGGGCTCTTTGCGCAACCTGACAGCTTTCAGTTGGAAACTAATCAAACTTTAAAGATTCTACTTAAGAGCAGAAGAAGGGTTTCTGGGGGTTTTACTACTTTGTAAAATTTATTAGGTTACAAATCAAGTCAATTTTAAAGGAATAACTAGTTACATTTACTAGACGTTTCAAAAGTTTTCAATGATATATAAAGTCAGCCAAGATCAGGGAGGTTTCCCTGCAAATTGGCTAAGAGCCGAGTGTTTACAGAAGAACTAGAATGTATGCATTTGCTTTGAAAGCAGTGGTGATGCACATGGTGAAGGGATCAGGTAACAGAAATATTGTCTTTACTCATTAGAACTGAGACCCTGAGGGGGAAGAGCATTCTCAATGATGGTATAGCAATTCCTTCCATGCTTGTGCTTATTTCTTGGTTTCACCCCTCATTAAGAGGAACCTCAGTTTTCTCCTATTGTGGTAAGATATTCCTAGAGCATATGTCCCAAAAGTATGCTTGAAATAACATACAATACTGAATTCTCTCTCTATATATTATGTTTTTCCTATACATGCATACCTATGATAAAATAGTATCTGATTAAATTCTTCAATAATGCTACATACAGGTACCATTTTTATTCCTTATTTTACAGATGGGAAACTGAAGCTCAAACAAGTTAGACAACTTCAAGGTGTTTCAGCTGGTAGGTGCAAATGTAGGGTTCAAACCTACATTCAATCTGGCACCTACACGCATAGTATGGACCACACAGGTCCTGATTTCTGGTAAATGTTCATTGTGTACATGGTATTATTCATCAGTGTTGCTCAGGAAGCAACAGAGACCAAGTGTTTCTGTGTGTGTGTGTGTGTGTGTGTGTGTGTTAACACTCTGGTGTATCCTTTACACTTGTATGAATGAATATTCTCTTCACTATTTTACTACAAAAGAATCCAGTTTCATTACTACCGAAGATTGGCATTTGGATATTATTCTTTCTCCTTCATCAGTGTCTTCACCTCTGCCAGAGCAGCTTCTTCAACAGCAGACATAGGCTTAACAGTAGTTTAGTATCTTACAGTCCAAACTTACTCCTAAATCTGTGTTATCATTTTTTATTTGCAGTGTGTGGCTTGGTGTCCCTTGTTTGCGAGCTCTCTTGCTGAAGTCTTTATATAGGCTCAATGATTTGGGTGCAACATTGTATTTTAAACTGGAACATGCTTCCTGTTTAGGTCTTTGTGCACAAGTATACTCCCTCTTCCATCTTCACAAAGCACTTATCACATACTGTTACTGGAACTCTTATAGTTTGGGCTACAACAGCAACACTAGCACAAATTTCTTTTCCCTTTTCCATAACATCACAGGTAGATTTGTTCTTATCAAGGATTTTAGCAATCCAGAATTTTAAATTTTCTTACTAAGTTGAGACTTTCACTTTTTCATTTATTAGAAGAGTTTTGGTAAATCTGAACTGCCACTATCACTCCTCTTCTACACTGGGATCAGAATAAAGTAACATAAGGGTGAATTGAGCACAAGCATCAGAGTACTGCAAGAGTCGATCTGGTACCCAAGATGGCTACAAAGAAAATCATGGATGGGGAGACTATACAGTGGGGATACACAGAGAAAGAGATGATTCACATCCTAGGGAACACAGAGCAGGATGGTGATACAGGATTTCATCACACTAGTCAGACCAGTGTGCAATTTAAGACTTTTACATTTTGTCATTTCTAGGATTTCCCTTTCAATATTTCCAAACAATGGTTGATCACAAGTAACTAAAACCACAGAAACAGAAACCACAGATGAAAGGGCAATACTATGTCTAGTCTGTCTGTACAGCTAGCTTTGACCAATAGAATGAGACAGGAGGGACAGTGCCTGTTCTAAGCCCAGGTCTTCAAAGACTTTGCAGTTTTTGCTTTTGCTGTCTTGAAACATCATTGAGTAAGACTGCTATGGAAGGCTGCTGACCCAGCCTCCTTGAGGGTCAGAGGACACTTGGGGGCAAACTTAAGTGGGCCAGCTCACAAGACAAGTGAGTGAAGCCATCATATTTGTTCTGGCCCAGTTGGAATTACAGCTGAAAAGCAATTATGCATGTACTACCAAGGGACAGCACAGGTAAACCAGCCCAGCCAACTCACAAAAACCCTAAAAATAAATCACTGCCATTTTAAGTTCATACATTTTGTGTGCGTTATCAATCAACAATAGATAGCTAACCGTTTGTGTTCTGGTTTGGGCCTTGCTACTAGTTAGTTGTGTTATGTGAAAATATGAACTATGAAAAAACTAGTTCCTTCTTTATCCAGTGCAACGAGGTAGTTTGAATCCAACTGTGAACTGTTAAAAAACTGTGGAGATTCAAGATGATGGTCAACAGAGTAAATCTGAAGGATGGATGGTTAAGATGGTTACTGTTGTGGTAGACAACATAATTTCAAAAACATACAGGTCAAGAAAGTAGTTGTCATGTGTCTCATTGGTATGAAATTATAAATTAATGCTTTGGGAAAACCCAAGGAGGTTCTAAGCCAAAGAACAGGTGAAATAGAATCAGTTTGGAAAGGAATTGTTTTGCTTTATTTTCTGTAGTTGAAGACCATTTTACAAATGAGTGTGAGTAACAATGGACATGAAATTACAAGTTAGCTGTTATTGTGGGTCAAAATCTGTTTGAATCTGTGCATATAGTTCACCTAAGTCAACTGTCAGAAGCCAAAATGAGCCCATCTGCTTCCTTTAAAAATCTTACCCAGTTATTCATTTCTGTACTTTTGTGAGCTAACAATATCTTCTCTTGCAGACACTCAGCATAATTGATGATTTCTGATTGCCTGGCTGAAATTCTTTCTTGATGCCTGATGGAAACATTTCATTCTCTAGCATATGTAGGCATAATTATTTTAGATTCCTGTGTAAAGTTAATCAGCCTTGAAGGGGACTCCCTGGATGTCACCATAGAGGTAAGGTCTAACATTTCTGCAATTTTACTTTGCTTGATCTCTATTGGAGAATAATCTTCTGTTTACAAAACTAGCCTAGTGAAATTGGTCATGTTATGTGAAGCATAATCTGTGTCTTTAGCAGACAACTTCACCTGGTTATTGATATGTGCTGAAAAACATTACCAAAAAAAAAAAAAAGAAATACCCACCAGCTGACATATTTCATTCTTTTTAAATTGTCTAGGAAAGCTAAGTTAAATGAAGAAGTATTAGCAATAGCTGCCTTTCCAGGTACTTTAGTCAGATTTTTCTTTCCTACCGTGACTGTTATCAAGTAATGTTGAATCGAAAATTTGTGACATTTTCTATAATAAGACAATTTTGAGACCAACATAACATATAATCTCAAAGATATTTCTAGCTGCAAATACCTGCTGCTATGGCAACTTCCAAGAACTCAGTTTTCAAAATATTTGGATACACTGAGAGTGCTTTAAAAATTTACTAACTTTTTGAAAACTCTCTGATTTGAACTAAAGCCTATTTTTATGTACCTATTAAGAATAGTCCTATTTATTGAAATTTTTATTAACTAGTTTTAGAAGTTAAACACCAGATTATAAAACAAATAATAGTCAATATTTCAAGAAGGAACACATGAAATGCTTGAAAATATTACATGTACATGGAAACTATTGCACAACTAAGTCCAGTATTATTTTAGAGTCCATATTTTAAATTATGCCCAGCAGATGTAAACTGGCAGAAATTCATAGTAAGCTTTTTAAGGCAGTTTTACCTACAAAGGAGATTGAGCCCTGATCTGAAGACATAGGAAGTGACAATAGCTATAGAAATTACAGTGGGCCCTCAAGTTATGACCAGCCTGACATACAAACAACTTGGGTTATGCCTAGAATTTTAGTTGTAACTTACAACCAAAGTCTTGAGTTACAACTCAAATGCTGGCCACTTGTGCTTCCAGATGGGCTCAGATAAACATGTGAAAGGAACATTACAACATCCTTGCCAGTGTGGGGTTAATTGAGAAATCCTGGGCCAATCTCTCTCTATGGACACTAAGATCAGCCTGGAAGAAAATGTGGCCTAAAATTATATAGGAGAGAGACTTTAAAGGCAATTGACCAACTTGAGTTACAACCAGCCCTTGGGAATGAACTGAGTTCATAAGTCAAAGGTCCACTGTACAAGGGAACACTCTCTCTGTAACTGCCCGTGGTTACATTTGACAGGCAGCATCCATCTCTGGAATGGTCCACATTCACTTCAATAAGCATCACCTCCCTCGTCTTTGTGAAGGAAGCTGTGTAGTTTTGAAGGGAAATCCACCTGTAGGATGTTGTCATTGCCTCATATGGCTTGTTTTTAGCCAAGAAGAAATCACAATCAGCAAAAATATACCAAAAAACTATATCTTCTCTATTGTTCTCTAATGAGCAGCATATTATTCTGCACAATGACTGAAGGTTGCATACATAAATGTGCTAATCAGGTGAGAGAAATGAACCACAGGGAAATTTCTCCACCTAAAAAAGACTTCACAGTAAGCTTCTGAATGCCATCTTGAGTTTTTTCTTTTATTTTTAAAACTAATAATAAGCCCACATTACCTATTAAATTTTGCCTTGATATTGAAAATAGAATAAGTTTATCTGAATTATGTATCAAGTCATTGTAAAAGATATGTACTATAAGAAAAAATGATTCATAGAATTTCATTGACTTTTTTCTTCTAAAAGTTCAGACAATTTCATTCATTATCTGTGAATTGTTACCATCCTAGAGTTAAAGTTAGATTGAGTTGAAGCAGAACTGACAAACGCTTTGAAATGTCCCGCATTTAAAGTCATTTAATAAAATTTTGTCTCCAAGAAAATCCTGGCCTCTGGAGAAATTAACACTCCTCTCCTGCTAATTGACAGCCAATATAAATCCAAGAATGAAGCAAAAAGTGCAAAATGCACAAGTGAGGTCAAATTCAGAAGCCAACTTATAGGCTCGGGTACTTCATTCTTCATTCTTCATTCTACATGTCTAGGTAAAGCTCAGAGTCACCATTACATAACATAAATAACTTACAAGTCAGAAGGGACTTAGGCTATCATGGATTCTAATTCTTTCATTGTAGATATGAGTTGAGGTCAAGAGGTGGTAGGGAGCTTGTCTAAGCTCACACACTTACTCTGAAAAAGTGCTAGGACTCTTAGTCTCTGGAACCTACTTTTCGTATCCATCAAATGAAGCTGAAGTGCATGCACTTGAAGCCGAGGTTTATTCTATTATTTTGTCTCCAATATACAAAGCCCTGAGCAAGGCACAGGAGGCAGACATCTATGGGCCCTGCTAATGTCTGGGATAGTTCTACCTGAGGGGAGGAAGGAGGAAAGAGGAAGTGCAGAGTGAACATTCTGAACTGGAAACTCCCTTTGTTACCCACTACTGATGTAGCCAAAACCTACCAGTTTAGTCTCTTCATGAATATTCATGAGCAATGATTCATTAAAATACAATGCCAGGTTTTAGGAAGAGTAGCTAGAAAAACTTTCATTTAAATTGTCTTTCAGTTTGTAAAAATGACTGGATTTGTTTCATAAACTATCCAGCCACTGCTGCATATAAAGTTTGCATCAGGGCTGCGTGATTGATTGGGAATGAATGAACAAACTTCAACTTTTGAGTTTCTTTGGGTAAAGTTAAAAGACAGAATGTATAGGATAATGTGGCACAGTTGCGCCAGCATATGTCCATTCTACCATTTTTAGTAATAAAATCCCTGATTTTTAGAAAGGCATATTGTCTCTGAGAATATAAGCTATAATTTCCAGTGTTCCTTGTAGTTCATTATGACCATATGAGCAGCTTACAACTAAAGTTTCCAGGCTTCCTCAACATTGCCACTATTGGCATGTTGGCATGGATAATCCTCTGTTGTGGGGCTGTCCACGCACTGAGGGATGCTTAGCAGCATTCAGGCCTTCAAAGATTCCCGTAGCCTCTCACCACCCCATCCCTCAGCCCAGTCAGTTCTGACAACCAAAAATGTTTGCATGTAATATGTCAAATATTTCCCCAGGTCAAAACTTCCCCAGATAGGAGTCATTGAGTAAAGGGGGATAAGCAAAAGCATCCAGTTCTACTTTTAAGAAGTATCTTCAAATGAGGCATGCTTTGCTCCTTCCTCTTTCCTGCAGTGATGTCTGGAGCTTGAGCAGCTGTTTTGGGCAAATGTAAGAAAGCAAATTATTAAAGCTGAAAACAAAATGAGATCATGGGAGACAGGATCCTCATGATCAGTGGAACCACCCTATAGCCATGGATCTGCACACCTCCAGGGTGACCTCAACTTCTGTTTCCCTTCCCCACTGTTACATTGAGCTCCCCAATTAGGACACAGTCTCCCCACCTTATTTTCAATCCTTTTCTGATTCTCTGCAGCACAGTTGTATAAAGAGGGAAAGATTTTTGTTTTGTTTTGTATTTTGAGACAGCATCTTGATAAGTAGTTCAAGCTGGCCTTGAACTCACTATGTAGCCCACAGTGGCCTTAAACGCATCAGGATCCTCTGGACTCTACTTCTAGAGTTTTGAGATTCCCAGATAAAGAGTAAAATATTGATGTTCATAATTCAGAAACAATTGACTTGTCCCTAAGGAATCTCCATTTAAAGTTGCCACTCTCCTCACAGGGGTTTTGTGATAAACTGAATTTGAGATGCACCTATGTAGATTCTAGAGCATGGCTACACATCATAGTCACCTAGGGAGCTTTTAAAATTCCTTGCCCTCAGGTAATTTCCATCAAACCCTTTGGAAGTGGGACTCGTGCATCAGTATTTTGTCAACCTTTTCAGATAATTCCAAGGTTTAGCCAAGTTCGAGAATCACTCAAGTGGACTATATCTCTTCAAGCTCTTCTAGCAGTTATTTAACCTTAGCTACTCTTGTTTGCCTTGTAAAGGTTAAGACTGGTGTTAGACCCTTCCCTGGGGACATTCTTCTGCAAAATATTGTTTCCACTTTTGGGTACATTCACATTCAATGTGGAAGCATCAAAGGTGGGTCCAGATGTAAACAAGTTAGTAAAATCTGGATGGAGAAATATTTTGAAATCTCATATTGTTGAAAATAATTGAGCTCATTAAAGGTGAATTCCATCTCCTCAAAGTGAGTACGCACACACACGCACGCACACACACACACACACAATGTATTCAGTAAACGGAGATGAACTTGAACTTGAGAAAAGTTAATTTTGCTCTGATGGTTAAAAAACTTAGTGCAAGGAATATAAATTAGAGCAAGGCCCTGTAGAGGCAGTTGTGGGGCTGTTGATGGGTTCAAATATATTTTGAAACCAAGCTGCATTCACTTTAATTTACCCTGGAAGACTAAGCAAAGCAACTATAAATGGAGACACAGCATTAGGCATAGTTGTGCACTAAGTCTTTTGTACCATTCTTCAACCTGTACCATCTATCCTAGTCAGGGATTGGAGGGTAAAAAATAATTTACACTACTCTTGTGTCCTTTTTGCTCACTCTTTTCAATAAAAAAGCCATATTCGGTGTCTGTTGGTAAAGTTCTTAAATCACAATATGTGAGTGAGCTGAGCATTACAATGATTGTAATCCCAGGAAGCATTCTATAATAATGTAGATCATCTTAAAACTAATAAGATAAAAAGAAGAAAGAAGGGAGAAGAGGAAAAAAACACATGGCATTCTTATTCTCTTCTGGGCCCTGTAACAAGCAATTTACTACTATTATCTCTAAAAAGCAATTTAAAACACAATATTCACATATCAAGGTACCTAGGAGAGTTATAGCAGGTTGGAAGTGAAATCAACTTGAAAGATTATCTACAGGTGAGAAAACTGATGTTGTCCTGGATTACTCTGCTGGCTGGCACAAAACTAGGTCCAGAATCAAAATCTTCTAGCCTAAGTTGGTTGCTTTTATTTCCTGTCTTTTTCCCAGTTATCCCCAGCCAACCATCATTTACAAACTAGTGAGCAGAGTCTTGTCCTCTTTAACAAGAGTAAAATGAGGAAATTAATCTCAATTGTAGTAGAGAAGATGTAGATAAGATGTAATACAACTTCCTGCTTTGAGCATCTGCTTGTCATTAGAAGTTGTGGAATATTATTTCCTAGGTCTCCTCTGATATATAATTTGTCATCCATATATTGATTGTTGTCCATTTATAAGACTACTGCACAGCACACTTACATAAAAAAGATAGAGGCTGAAAGTTTTAATGTGGCAGCCCTATGAAATGCCTGGAGAATCTACCAGGTACAGAAAAGTTCAGGGGTCCTGCCTGGGTTCAAGCTTTTACCAGGCACTGAGCTAGGTTAAGGATGCTTTGTAATCATAGTTTATTCAAAACTAACAACAGTGCATGCCTATTTCACACTTTCTGTGGGCTAGCACTATCCACAGCAACTTACTTCTTTTTATTTTTACCATTTTATAGATAGAAAAACAATTTGGGGGGTGGGACAGAGTCTTGCTGTATAGTCCAGGCTGGCCTCAAATTCAGAGATCCTCCTATCTCACCCTCCTGAGCGCTGGGATTACAGGTGTGCATCGCCATGCCCAGTGCATAATGTTTTAAATTACTTGCTTAAGGTCATGCAATGCAACCAGCAAATGGTGGAAACTGAATAGAAACTGACATGCTCTGTTCCTACAGTCCTGACATTAAACTGCTATTCAATCTTGCCTCCTCTCTGTGCCCTAAGTACAATGACTAGAATTTAATATACACTAATTAATGTGGATCTAAGAGAGACACAGGTACCACATATTATATTTTAGGTTCTACTGAGACAAGCAGAGCATCAGATTTTTACAAAACCACAGTAAAGTGCTTTGCAGAAGTATCCTGTCAGAAGTGAAACAGATAATGGCAGCCTATGCTTTTAATATCATGCCAGGCCTTAGGTAGTAGAGTCAACCTGGCACCTACCAGCTGACCAGCACCTAAGGCAGATGACCAGTAGGGTTCAAAGCCTGCTTTGGTTGGCAGTTTGGCTTGGTGGAAACACCAGAAGTTAGCCTCTAAAAGGAACAAAACTTTCAGGGAAGGAGCCCAGAAGAATAGGAAAAAAGTTCCCTGAATATCAAACATTTCTAGATAGTCTCAGGCCAGACCTCATTTTCTTGACTCACAAAGATCTGTAACCTAATAATAATCAGAGAGTCCAAAGTAAAAGTTTTCACACATTTGAAATGTTTCCTTCAAAATCTGCTACTTTCCAGTGGTACTTGGGGAAAGCAAAGAGGGCATACAGACTACATTTGACAAGACAGCCTCAAAACTCCCTTTCACTTGGACTTTGATAAAGCTAAAGGAATTAAGGTAATAATGTGGATAATCCTGGATGTAACAAGGGCAAAAAAAGGAAACAATCCCTCAATCCTCACACACATGGCCCCTACGAAGTGAGTAGTTTTTTTCCAGTGGTCTGAGTGCTACAGTGTTCTCCTACTGCCTGTGAACTTAATGGTCACCAGGGTGAATGATGAAATGACTGAAAGCCTAATCACTTATAAACTGTTTTCCAAATCTTATTGCTTCCTGACTTCAACACATGTTCTAAAACTGCTAAATGAAATCCTGTTCCCAAGTTATGAAACTAAATATTTCCCTTAGACATATCTCAAATGGTTCTGTATGCCAGAGAAATTTCCCATGACCTTTGGAGTCACCTCCATTTATTTGTTCCTGTACACACTTTTTCTGGGATGTAAGACAATCTGGGTGAAGGCTAAGATGTAAGTATCCAGTGGTGTGTCCAACAAAGCTGTTATTTTATCAGAAAGAAGTGAAAGCTCATTTCAGAAACCGAAGCTTCTCAGGAATGAACTAAGTGATTTGAGAGACATGCCTTGAAGCCTATTAGAAAATCACAAGTATTGTTTAGTTAGGAGATAGGAGGAATTAACTGGTTTCTAAAATGCCTGAGTTTTACATCAAGAATTTAAGCAACTTGATGCATTCTTGATGGAAAACCCAATGGGAGGAAAATGCCACCTACACAGTTTTATCAGTGTAACAACAAGAGATGGGGTTATGCTATTGTATTAACAGAGATTTAAAGATAAACCCAAAAGAAAATTGTATTTCAAGCAGCCTATACCCCCAAAGGCAACTAAAATTGCTTTAATTGTTGATTGCTTTGTAGAGATGGAGATAGAAAATTAATTAAAGATAATACTCAGTAGACTTGGTTGTTATTAACTAGCATTTGAAATCTGATTTAATTCACAAAGAGACTGATGGGAAGAACAACAGTCTAAGTTTTCAAATCAAGAAAATTCTATTATTTAATTCACTGATAAATGGTTAAATATAAATGAGCCAGAGCACACAAGCAGGACCAAGTAGCAAAATCAAAATTAAAAACTCATGAAAAATCACAGCAATTATCAAAGCTAGTGACAATGGTAAATATTTCAGGGACAGAACAGCAAGGGGCCGTGTTGCTCGATATACCCAGTTCAATTTGTCCCAATGAATTATATCATCATGCTCTCTCAACGTATGAAGCATTCTTTACTGTTTTGTTTCCCTACTTCCTTCCATCTTTCCTTCCTCTCTCCTTTCCTCCCTTCCTTTCTTTCCTCCTTCCCCTTATTCCTCCTTTCTTCCTCCCTTCTTTCCTTTTTTCTCCTTGAGAAAAATTGGATTTTCTTTTCTTTTTTTTTTTTTTGGTCTCTAGAGCAAAGAAACCAGGCAGAGGAAGACAATAATAATAATAATAATAAAAAAAACAACAATGGCAATAATAGTAGCAGCAGCATCTTATTTAAGTTTGGGAGATTATTTTAAAAATTAAACTAATGTAATATGAAATATTTTTAAAGATGATTCTGAATGTTTTTGTCCTTCTTATTCAACTTTCATTTCTACGTTATATTGCTGAAAAAGATCTCTAAATTCCAAATGGTCCACATTCAAGATTTTGAAATTAGTCTCCTAATGTTTTACGTGTGAATTTCACTAATTCAACCATGTTTTATCTTTGTCTTACCATTTCTTCAATTAATGCTTTGAGTATTTTATAGTACATCATAACAGAAATGCACAGTTTGTTCATTTTACACCAAATTTTCTATTGAATTTATGTGCAGCTAGGAATCAGCAAAACATGTAAATAATTCTTACTTGTAGAATTTTGGTCATGATGAAAAATATGCTATAAGTTTTAATTTTATTTCATATTGCAAAGTTATATGTATTCAGGGATAGGTCTTTTAATATTCTAAAGATTACACTATAGGATGATCATGGGTTTCTTAAATACTGCTTGTTGAAATAGATGTATAGTGACAGTAAGTTCCATTTATTGCCCATCTATACATTAATCTCTTTATGGATCATTTATTTCCATTACTTTGTTAATAAGCTTTCTGTCACTATAACAAATATTTAGGATAATCAACCTATAAAGAGGTATGATTTCAGTGTAGAGTTTTGAAGTTTCCAGTCCATGATTGGTTGACCCCACTACCTTTGGGCCTGTGGACAAACAGTAAATCATGGTAGGAGCATGTAACCGAGTAAAACTGCTGAACACATGGATGGGGAGCAAAAGAGATGAGGATAAAGCGCAAAAATCCCCAGATCTCCTTCCAGGGCCAGCTTCCAATGACCCTAACATCTATCACCAAGTGCCAGCTCTTAAAGGCTTCACCTTCTTACAGAAGCACCGCTCTGCAGCTCAGGGCTTTAAAACATAGGGACAGAGATATTTAAGATTCAAACTATAGCACTAACCATTACTAGATTGCTAGAGATCCTCCATTTGTACTTTCAAAGGCACTTTCCACTCTCCCCAGTCCTAATCTGTGCCCCTGGACAGAGGCTGGTCCATATAAACTGAGTGCATGGGTGTCCTTGTCCTACATCTTCCTGTTGAATTTGACACTTGGCAAAAGGTAGAAGGCAAGAAAAGAGCAAAGTTGGGACCTTTATTCCCTCTGGTGTCCTCCAAGGGCGGTCTTCTGCTTTGGGAGAGACACGACCAAAGGCCACAGCTGCTGCCGGATGGTCCATTCTACATGATTGCCCTTTATGGATTCCAGTCTTCCCCTTATCACCTTAACCCCAGAGGTGGAAAGCTTGTTGTTGTCAGTACCTCTGGGCACTGTGCCCTCATTTGAGGCTCCGTAAACTCTTTTCACAACTTTGTAGGTAGTTCTTTTTCTTAATCTCCTTAAATTACCCTGCGTAGATGTACCCATTTTTTATTTTTATTTATTTTTTGATCATGACTTGATGAAAAAATCAGGCTAAGTGTAGTTTCATTCATTTAAATAATTTTCTATATGATAAATAATCTGTTTATTCTTGGCTTGTTCTCTAAAGCTTTAGTGAATTTTTAAATAATGCTAATATATATAAAATAAAACAAATATTGGTTAGAGCAAAGAGAAAATAAGGGACAATAATTTATCTGCATTTATATTAGCAGATAAGATGAAAGCCATTTGGTTTTAAATGACTAGCCAAAAGCCAAACAGAAAAAAGTTTTTAAAACCGCAAAGATCATAAAAACATGATATTCTTCATGTGAAAAATAGACAATCCTGCTGAGGTGAAGAGGAATCTATAATACAATGAATGACATCTTTAGCCATTTTCTCAATAACTTATTGAATTGGATGAAAATATTTTCCTTCAAATGTCAAAAGGTCCCTGTCTGACTTCTGCAAGTTTTGTTATGGGGAATCTTTACATAGTCTAAACACAAAGTAATATTTTCATTTTTAAAGGTTGTGTAGAAAATTAGAGAAGTTTAAATTTTAATGGACTTTAGCTTTTAATGAGCTCTAATGAGTGAACTTGAAATATTATATGTGCCTATTTTTGTGTTTATTTTTGTTTGAAATGTGTTTAAAGGATTTAAAAAACTGTCAGCCACCATCAACATGAACAGGCACTAAGAATAAAATATATTGAGATATATTGTGTTAAAAGTGTTTATTTCATTGATTTAGCATTAAAATGATCGGCATATAGAGTATAATTCAAGAACCTCTCAAAAACATTTTTTCCTTAAAAGCCTTGGAATTGTCACCACAACCCCATAGGTGGTACTAATCTGGATATATTTTAACATTTCTAGACTATCAGACCATAGTCACCATCTTAATAATAGACCCATCTAGTGCTTTACAGTTTAAAGACTTTTTACTACATCTATGTTAATTGTTTTAATCTTACAACAATTTAGTGAGACAAACATTGCTGTCTTCATTTTATAGATCAGGAAAATGAGTGAAAAAATACAAGGTGACTTGTCCTAGGTGTTACAGGTGGTAAACAATGAAGCTCAGTATATAACCCAGGAGGTTCCTAGTATAGGTTTAGTCTGTTTATAATACTGTAGGCTGTGGTCCACAACACTGGGCTGGAGGAGATCCTCATGTGGAAAAGTAATGTAAATTCCAGTGTTAAAAGTTTAGAAAGTATTTTAAAGAGCATTTAGTCCAGCCCTCATGTTTCTCAGCTGTATAAACCCAAAATGGTGACAACTCAGTGGCTTCATTTTAACTTCTAGTGATTTGTAATATTTTCTCACAGGAGTGCTACACCAAGTAAACATATATGTAAACAAGTAAACATGTATAAACATAAGTAAACATATATAAAAACAAGTAAATATATACACACACATATATAAAACTGACAATTTTGAATACAATTTGTCGATAGGTGCTTTATGAATTAAAGCAATTGTAACTCATTTCTCTACTGGATCCTAAACTTAAGTGACAATGTTGCCTACAGCTATATTTCTCAAACTGTACTGAAGTTCCCCAGGATAGTACAAGGAACTCACAGAGGGTAGGATGACATAGAGTATTTCAAATTTTGGAGAGGAACATGTTATTAATGACATCCATCAAAACATGAGAACCACTAGTCAAGGTGACTCAGATTTGAGCATTAGATCATCTACATTCATTTCAATGACAGAGTATTATTGTAGAGCTATTTTGGCAGTTGCTACAATAAAAATCAAATATGACACCATAATCATTGTGAATCAGGAAACAAATCTAATCTGATTTCAAGATTTAAATTGTACAGTGCTCAAAAGTTGCACACAGCACATTTGTAACTAATTGTGGTTATATATGAATGAACTGAAGTAAACTTTCTGTGTTAGTCTGCTTTTCATCACTATGACAAAATACCTGAAATAATCAACAAAGCGGAAAAGTTTATTCCGGATAATGGTGTCAACGATTTTGGTCCATGGTCATTTGGCCCTGTTGCTTTAAACCTGTGGCAGCACAGTACATCATGGCAGAAGCATCTGGCAGAGAAAGCCTGTTCAACTCATGGTGAATGAGAAGCAAAGAGAGAAAGAAAAGGGGCCAAGGTCTTACCATCTCCCTCAAGGGCAGGCCACCAATGACCTAATTTCCTCCCACTAAGCCTCACCTCCTAAATGTTCCATCACCTTCCAGTGTTGCCATAGCTGGGGACCAAGTTTTTAACACATAGGCTTTTGAGGGATGTTTCATACCGGATTATACTCACCTCATTTTAAGTTACAGCACTTTGCTTCATTGTACACGTTATATTTTTAAATAGTTAATACATTATTAGGACATAAAATTAATCTCTTTTGACTTAAATATTTAATAAATGAAAGCTTTGAATATCACTTGGTCTAGAGGCAATTTGAAAAACTTTACTGAAATACCAAAGGCATCCTGAACTAAGAGTCTGAGAATCTTTGTCTTGGCAGTCAAGAATGTGGACTTCCAGTCTCACTATTTACCACCTGTGCTACTCTGCACTAAATATCTTTGTACCAACATTTTTGCCTATAAAATGGAGCTTATTATAATACTGCCTCCATAGAGCTATTGTGTGTATTACATCAGTGTAGTTAAGCTAGGTATAAGAAAGCCACACAATGAAAGTTATTTCAGTTACCATTAGCCATGATGCTCATAAGACAAGCTTTTACTGGACAGTCTGTTTGCAACATGTGCCTACAGCTGTATCAGTCAAATACAGATTACCTGAACTTGGAAAGCCTTTGCATGAATTAGAGTACTTTCCTTTCTCATTACTGTATTTTCCCTGTCATATATAGGAGAAAATATGCCAGAATTTTTGGAGAAATATCACCCAGTGTTGACTCTTTCAGTCTTAATTCCAGAAAAACAAAAGAACTTACTGTCTCACATAGGCTCAGAAGCACTACATGGACACCTTCTATTTTTTAAATAGAGCTGAAAGGTAGATCTGAAGGTAGAAAACAGAGTAATCAGCATTGATCATTCCTTTGAGTAAGTTAATCACTGGTTCTCACACTCAAAAATTAACTCTCACTTTCTTCTCTTTGGATCTTTAAAGTTATCCACAGTTGTATTTCGGAAATGTCACACATAAGCTGAGTTTTGTCTGACTTCTTGTGTAATTATGAGACTTTTAAAGAAAAGCTATATTTTTGTTTCCTTTAAAGATTTTTTTCCTCCAACACCCATTCATGATAAAAACCCTACAGAAAATTGGAAAAATGGTCTTTATCTCAACCTGATAAAAGTCATTTATGAAAAACCAACAGCCAATATCATACTAAATGGTCAAAAACTGAAATCTTTCATGCTAAAATCAGGAACAAGACAAGGATGCCCACTATCATCACTCCTGTTCAATAAAGATTTTTCCCCTAACAATCACTTTCTACCTGTTCTTTGCCCTGAAAGTGACATAATACCTCTGCCCAAATATTAAATTAAAAAAGTAACACTATGCAAATTAATCATGACCTATTTGTATTATTGTAAATCATGGTCTTAGGAACTATTCAGTAACATTCTAGGACATGACATAATGATAAGCATAAATCAGAGTACAAAATTCTATACCAATATAATCCTAGTTTTATAAAAGAGAAATCAGGTATGTATACATACATAGAAAAATGTCTGAAAGAAATACAGAAAATATATTATTGGATCTGGTTATAATATTCAAGAACTTTATCATTATTTATTTTTGGTTCAGGTATAATTATTTCAACCAAAAGAAAAAAATCTAATGTAGCTTAAATTATAAGGATAGCTCATCATCATAGATTTCTGTGGATGTATGATTTATTGGTTGAGTAACCCGAAAATGTAAGCCCCTAAGATCAATATTTCTAGATTCTCTTGGGTTGTCACTCATGGACCAAAGTGTTACAGCAACTTCAAGCATCACCATCTCATGTGACAATGTTTAAAACAAGAAGGAAGGGAATATACAGCCTTTCTTTTTATAAAGCTGTTTTTGTCATCATAAGGGGAAATGTGTCCCAGAAGCAGACTTGGTCTTACATTACTAGACACAAGATTGTCATGTTTGCCATGGACCAATTAGGAGCTTTCATAGGGGAGAGTACATAATCATTAGGGGGAAAATGAGAGTTATATATCATCAAATAGAAAAAGGAAAAGTGTCATGCAATGAGTAATTAATCCTACATAATAAACCTACATACTTTAATGTATTTCTTAAACAGTATATGATGGTCAAATATTTTAACACAAAATCACAATTTAAATATAATAAAATAAACAAAAATATAAGAAAGATCAACTCCACTTCCAAAACAACTCTTTGTAGATTAGGAGAAGTAGGACACAGGGAAAATGTGACTATTGTTTATTCATCTTTCTGTAGGCACATCTGGCAGATTAGAAGTGGATATGTCCTCCATTTCATGGGCAGTATTTATCTAATATTCACAATAGAATTCCTCCTTACAAATAACTGCAACAGCTTGGTCAGCTCATGTGTTGACAAAAGCTTGCCCAACAAATTTCCGAATGAAGGTTGCTTCCCAGATACTAACATGCCAAGAAAAAGTTCTCTCAAATGCAGTAGATTGTTGTCTAAAGATACTTATTCAGTGGACTGCTGAAGCCAAGAAGGTGCACCAAATGTTGGTATCGTCAGAAAGGACCGTATATCTGGTATAAAGTCCTTATATGACTTAGCACTTAGAACACTGCATGCCCCTCCCTGGTAAATAGATTTTAATAGTGTATACTTGATTCAGTGTAATTAAAAAAGAACAGTTGGAATCATCGACAGATGTGAAAAAAATCTAAAACACCTTGGAAATCTGTTTCTACAAGGATTTGACTGGAAAATAACTATTTCCAAATTGTAGCATTGTAGAATGATAGGGAGTCTTTAAAATTAGACATGACTTTAGGAGGCAAAGGTGGAAGTTGGAGGAAAACCAAGGTAAGTGCTACAATGTCCTAAAGTCAGATATTATCAGGAACTTTCCAGCAGCATCTGTAGCAGAGGAGGTAGGATCAGGTCATTTTTTTTGAGTGTATGCTCCACCATGGGGCTGGTTTGAAATGCATTCTTCATTTGGTCTATAGATACCTAAAAGCAGTCATTTTGGGCTTTGCTGTCATTTTATCACTTTAAAAAAATGCAAGGTCTATACTGTTTAGGCCCTGTTCTATGTTGTGAAGCTAGTCTTGCATAAAAAGTCAAAGTTCCTGCCCTCAAAAATAGAATGGGGCATGATTGGACCCAGTTGAGACTGTGGCACTTTTTGTGTTGTTAGGTCCTCAAATGGCAAATGTCCAAAAATAAATAAAGTTTTAGTAGAATTCTGCCCCACCTTCTTCTTGACTAGAGTTAAACTTAAGAAGAGCATTAAATGTTTATAATTTTTATAGTATACTCTTCCTGGAAGCCTTCTCAGTCATACAATAATTCACTAAAAATTCTGTATGAACAAAGCAATACCTTTGTTGGTTCATAAATGTTTAAACGGAAAAGGAACATATTTTTGTCTTGTAGAAACCAAATAACTAAAGTGGAAGACATGTTTATCATGTGATTAAAGAAGGCTTAGAAGCATATCAAAGAACACAGATAAACACAGCATTTTATTAAGATCATCTGTAGTGAGGGTCAGTATATAGCATATGTATATGTAAATATAATTCCTTAAGGAATTCATCAGGTCTATGTGCTTGATTTTGCCTAAAATATAAACTTTAGCAAAGTACCTGCTCTGAAATCTCTCAGTGAAGTGTGTAGCATAATATAACTAATGAATTGGTTTATAAATCAGGCATTTGTGATTGTACTCTCACATAAACCTTAACCAGAATTAATCCTTTTATTGTTTGAGCAGTGAAGCATAAAAGTAATAAAATTAATAACATATGAATGATAAGGCATCATGACTTAAGGTTATTGCCAAATTGTCCCAACAGATGTTAATTTTAATAATCTTGGAGACTTTAATAATTATTTATTTGGCTAATTGGAGATTGTGTATAATAACATTAAACTGGTTATACTAATTACATACTTTAATTATTTCTAGACTCTCAGCTTCTGTTGTTACCTAAAATACCATGAAATTTCAAGACAATAATTAAATGTGAGCTTTGATAGATTCCCTAGAGTAGGGACCTTGTATAGCACATGCTTACAAATGATAATAAGTTAATAATATAAATAATAAATCATGTTAAAATAAGTGAAGGCCACATTATTTTCTGAAAATTTCTCAAAATAAGAAATAAAATGAGCCCAGATTGTTGAGTTAGTCACTATGCCAATAAAAAGGGGGTGGAGAGGATAAGAGATATAAAGAATAAGAAAATGTATCCAACAGTAAAGGTAATAAGCAGACTAATAGTTGTTTTACAAAATGAGACCTTAGATAAATAATGTCTTATGTACCTATATAATTGTGGGTGGGCATACGGAAATATTCAAAGTGTGGGCTACCACAATCAGATAAAATACATCATCTTCATATTATATTATGAAGCTTTTCAAACATACAAAAAATTGAAAGACAATAGGAAATACCTAGATACCCACCAACCCAAATTCAAGCAAGTAGTATCATTTTATTTTTATTTTTATTTTGAAGAAAGTGTGCTATTACAGATAATAGAAGACAACCAGAAATCAGTAGTTGAAAAAAATTATGCATAATAAACAAATATATTTTATATCTAAAATAAGCAATAGAAAGTAAAATTAAATGTAAGATCCCATTTAAAATAATGGCAAACTATTAAAATATCAAATAATCAATAAGAAATGTACAGTATATATTTGAAGAGAAATTTTTATATTTTAGTAAGTCACATAAATAAGGCTTAAATAGATCTGAAAGCATAAACTCACTCTTAGAAAAAATATCACTCAATATTATAAAGAAGTAAATTCACTCTAAAATAATGTTAAAATCTTGTGTAGTCCAGTTAAAAATAATCAAATTATTTCAACAAAAATTATTTTAACATTTATTTCAAAGAATAAACTTGTGAAAAGTGAAAAATATTAAAAAGTCTAACAAGGAGGAAACTAACATACAAAATGTTAAAAATGTTTCAAAAAAGAGATAATACGTAAAATTACAGTACAGTAATAGGAAAACCAATGGAGAAATAGCTCACGGAGGGAATAGTGTTCTCAGAAATATATTCATGGAAAAATGAAGATTTTAGTACACAATAAAGTGGGTTTGCAAAAACACTTGAGAAATACACTATTCAGTACATGCTATTTCTTCAAATACATAGTGATTTGAATGAAATACAATATTTTTTCTTATTTCTAACAAATTTCTCACAGACTGAAGGTTTAAACACATGTGGAAGTTAAAATACAAGAAAAAGGAAATGAACTCTTCTTTAGTAATCTTGGGTTAGAGAAGGCATTTCTTAGTATGAACAGAAACCTGTAATAAGCAAAAACCTACATAAGTTTGACTGAAGTTTTTCAAACACTTATGTTCAACACAAAATTATCAAAAAGTAAAACAATAATATTAGAAGCCAAGAGAAATATGAATGACTCTTAAATGATTAATTTAATAAATACAAATGTTAAAAATCAGCAAAATGTCCAACAGGATATTGAACAAAAATATGTGAATTCAGGTCACATAGAAAGAACTATAATTCATGAAAAAAAGTACTATTGCCTCACTAATAAACAAGAATAATGAGATACAGTACTTAAGTCTCCTAAGCAAAAATTTCAAAACCACAAACAAGAATCCCAGCACCCAGGTGGAGGTTCCTGGGCCACCATAGCACTGCTACAAGGACAGAGGAGGTGAACTACATGGGGACCAGCAGCACATACCCCCCATCAAAATGAGAAGACATGTAAACAAGCCTCAAAACCAGACTTCCAGATCACCTACAGCAACCCCAAAGGGAAAAAAGATGGAACAAATGAATACGCAACCACCTGGACTCCCTGAACTGGCAACAAAAGAAGATCTGGAAAAAATGAAATCAGAAATAATTTCTCACATAACAGCACAGATTGTGCTCATAGCACAAGACATGATTAATAAATCTAGAGAAGACAGATAAAAAAATAGAGGAGCTGAGGAACATGATGGAATCCCAACATAGGAAACAAATGGAATCAATAAAACAGATACAAACAGATTCCCAAGAGACTAAAAACTCCATTGAAAGCCTACACAGCAGAATGAACCAATGTGAGGACAGAATTTCACATATAGAAGACAAGATTGCAATTAGTGACCAGGAAAAGAAAAATTTCTTTAAAATTGTAAAGAACCACAAGGAATCAATCCAGCAGCTGCTAGATGATGCAAAGAAGAATAACATAAGACTGACCAGAGTCAATGAAGAAACAGGAGAGAGTGCAGATGGCATAAAAAAACTGTTCACAGAAGTGATGGCAGAAAACTTCCTAAGCAGGGGAAAAAAACCAGACATACAGATCAGTGAGGCATATAGGACTCCAACTAGCCTTGATCAAAAAGAATCTACACATAGGCATATAATAGTTAAGGTTTCAGAAACCCAAAAGAAGAATAAAATTCTCCAAGCAGCTCGAGAAAAGAAACAAATCACATACAAAGGAAAGCCCATCAGAATCACAGCAGACTTCTCAACACAAACCCTCAAGGCAAGAAGAGCTTGGAGTAATGTATGTCAAGCCCTAAAGGAAAACAAACACCAGCCCAGATTGATGTACCCTGCAAAACTGTCTTTCAAAATTGATGGAGAAATAAGATGCTTTCATGACAAAGAGCTGCTTAGGAACTTCATGAATACCAAACTAGCACTCCAAAAATTTTAGACAATATCCTAGAAAAAGACATTGAAGATCACAACCCCAGAAGCCCAGCAGAGTGAATCCATCAGGCACAAAAAGAAATTAATTCCAAAGGGGGAGAATCCAACAAAAAGAAAAAGTCATGACAATGATAAGTCAAAATGTACCCATTATAACCATCAATATTAATGGTCTCAATTCACTAATCAAAAGAAATAGACTGGCAAAATAGGTCAAGAAGCAAGATCCAACAGTATGCTGCATACAAGAAACACATTTAATTCAAAAAGAAACTCATAGTCTGAAAGTTAAAGAGTAGAAAACAATATTCCACGTGACAGGAACCTGAAAAAAAAAAGCAGGAGTAGCTGTCCTCTTTGCAGATCAAGTGGATTTCAAATGAAAATCTGAAACACTCTGGTTCCAAGAATTTCAGATAAGGGATAGCCAACTTGAATGTACAAATCTATTATGAACATGAGTTTTTATTCCTCTCAAGTAAAAACTTAAGAACAGGACTGTTGGATTTTAACAGTAATACAAGA
Organism: Heterocephalus glaber; assembly: GCF_000247695.1. The sequence continues at coordinate 3,502,217 of NW_004624866.1, forward strand.
TATATCTATATTGTTTTCCAAAATGGTTTTATCATTTTACATTCACATTACAGTATTAGAAAGTTTGAACCAGTTCACACATAAGCTGATATTTGTTCTTTTAAAACTTTTAACTTCATCTCCCTAATGACTGCATAATACGATCTTGTTATTGTACTGATTAGTATTTTTCTGATTCTAGTGTTGCACACTTTTCTTTGTGCTGTACTTACTATTTATCATCTTCTTGTCTCTACTTTTTAATTGGGTTGTCTATTAATGAGCTGTAAGAGTTCTTCATATATTCTGGCCATAGGTTATATACCTTATAAATATGGTCTGTTTAAGGACTAATTTTCATTATCTTAATGATGTCATTTAAAGTTCTAAATTTTTGATAGAATCTCATTTATCAATTTTTTTCTTTTATACATCATGTTTTTTATATCCTAGGAAATTCTTGCTTATCCTAAATTCATAAACATTTTCCCTTATAATTTCTTCTTAAAGTTTTATTGTTTTAGTCTTTCACATTTAGGTTCATAGATCCTTTCAAGTTATTTTTATGTATGGAAATAAAGGGTTGATGTTAATATTTTATATATGGATACCAGGTGTTCTAGTGCCATTTGCTGAAAACATTATCTTTTCCTCTGCTCTTGAATTGAGATTATGTTTTATAAAATGTTAATGTTAAATAATCTTTCAAAACTCAGTGGACCATATATGTGTGATTCTATTTCAAGATTCTCTGTTTTATTCCAATGATCTATATGTCTTTCCTTACAACAACACTGCCTTGATTACTGTAGCTTTAGAAGAAGTCTTAAAATTAGGTACTAAA
>NW_004624866.1:3510047-3525389 GCF_000247695.1 Heterocephalus glaber
GAGCTAGGAATGGGGAAAAAATAAGAACCAAGATGCATTATGTAAAGGTACAATTCCCAATGAGAAATGTAATTGTGTTGTATACCTATAACATACCAGTAAAATAATTTAAAACAAAAAAAAGGACATATACATTTACACAATTATATAATGGTAGACAATGTTCAGAACTTCATATACAAAGCTATTTACAGTCTGCTTCTTAGAGGACAGAATGAAAAACATGAAAAAAGTAATAGGTATTTCTAATATTTTTTGTAAAATTCTGTGGCTTTGAATTTTTTATATTTAGCTGTTATTGTTTTGATATAGTCCTGGATTCATAAATTTTCTTAACAATGAGCATTTGTTTCAGCATTAAAAAACCTTGTGAAATACTGAAATATTTTACCAAAAAATAATAAAAATAACTAACAAAGGAAAAGAGAACCAATTCTGCAGCTTCTTTACTGGGGAGACACTGAACATTAACGCCATAACTTATTGTGTCTTATGATGCTGGAGTTAACTGTGTAATGTCTTTGTAATTTTCATTCCAGTGGTAGGACCCAGTCATTTTCAGCTAATAATTTTGTTATCTTCATAAAGTTCTCACTTAAGGAGCATGCCAGATATCATTATAGATAGTTATCTGGAATGAGAGAACTCCACCTGCCAATTGTGGTCAAAATTCTATTGTCCAGGAGGGCAGGACAGGTGAATCCCCTTCCAGCATAATCCTTTCATAAGCTTCATTGGAGACTGGACCACACCTCAACATATAGTAGGTGCTTATTAGAGGGCACAACTGATATTAATAAGAAGTATCCTTTGCCGTACACTGAGTACGTGCCAAATACTGCTCTAAGCTCTTTATATCTGTAACTAATTTGAATCTGATTAACACCTGCATAATATTATTAGCCCTTTTATTGTTTTTAGTGTATAGATAAAGAAACTCAAAGTTTGTCTGTTGTCATTTGGTTTTGCTTTTGTTTTGGTTTTTTAAGACAGAGTCTTGCTATACAGGTCAGATTGACCTTGAACTCACAGCAATCCTCCTGCCTCAGCCTCTGGAGTAGCAGTTCTGGGATTACAGGCATGTATCACCATGCCCAGCTGAAATTCAAGTTAAATAGGGTCAAAAACTCCCTCAAGGACACATAACTAGGGTGTAGTTCGCAGTCTAACCTAGAATTTCCCAATTCTGATGTTTATATTATATATATTGCCACTTTGTCATACTTACAATAGTGAAGTATCTAGTAAATGAGATTTTTTTTAGGGAAGGGCAGGAGAAAATATAACTATTGATATATGAACTTGTATGAAGTCTAGAGGGGGCATGGGAAGATTTTTCACAGGACCACGGGTCTTCTTAAATTTCTGCTCCATTTTCAAAGCTAATGTGATTTGTCAGTGTGGTCTTCATCAATGCCTAATGGGTGGCAACAGCTGTGAAAACTCCAGAGATAAAATTTTTAATGGGAAGAAGGAAATGGGATCAGTAGTCTGAGCTATCTGCTGAGAACCTGAACACTAGAACCTGACTTTGTCTTAGTCATGTTTGTTGGAAAGTGCTTCTGTGAATGTAGAGGTTTTAGGAGAAGGTGCTATCCTGGAATGAGATGCCCTTGCATGAAATTTCAAGTTTTGAGATTTCTGTGCCCTGTGAAAAGACTTGTATTGATGGAAGTGTCTAAAAATATGAGATGCAAACAATGTTTCTCCTGAAATAAATGCCATGCCATGCCACTTGCATCATAGCAGCAGATCTCTGTGTGGTGAAATGCCTGGTAGGGCTCCAGGTTTGCCAACTACAGTATATTATGGTGCGTTGGGTTGAAGTCACACTTTCCTGCTGGTCTACAGAATTGGTTGTGATGGTCTCTGAGGTGAGAAGCATGTGTGGGAGCCACACTCCATGGGTAGTTTGGAGAAAACAAGAACATCCCTTTGGACACATGGAAGCACCAGAGAGGGATTCTTGGAAAAAGTGGAAGGGGGCTTGATTTAGAGGAAAAAACTTTGTTTCCTGTTGATCAGAGGTGAAGATTACTTAGTGATAGACACTGAGGAAAGTGTTCACAGGTCACATCGTGAAACACAATTATCCAAGATTCATCCTTCAGGGTGGGGATCTGGTTTGTTTGTTTGTTTGTTTTAAGGCAAAAGAACTCTCCTGCAATGGAACACCATTCTGGCAATTTAGAGAAGAGAAATGCTATCCGATGAACAAGAAATGTGACTATCACTTTAATCCTCCAGTGGCGAAATTGCTTTGTGACTTGGCAGAATTCCAGAATATTGATCAAAATACAAACATCGCACAAGTAAACCTGGGTAAAATTTACCTGGAGTTATGCTGCCACTGGCGTGTGATCAGCAAGTAAATGACACCTGCTGTGTAGCATTCAGTAACACTTTATGGAGTATCGGTAAAGTGGCAAGTAATTTTTAACAATTAAGTTTAAATGTCCCACAGAAGGCCTCTTTCCTGAACAGCTGGCCACACAAGCCTGAAGATTTCTTTCACTAAACGATAACCCAGAATACTTAACCCATACTAAGGTCAGTTCTCTCTTAGTCATGTCCTTGGAATTACAATCTGAAGATCTCATGTGGTGAGTTCCATTTCAAAGCTTTCCCTAGCAAGCACAGCACTAAAGCAAAGACTTTTGAGACTTGAGAAAACAGAGGGATATTATATCAGCAGGATTGAGCCTGTTGCTTCATGGGTGTAGACACTCACCAAGCGTGGACACTCACCACTGTGCTTTACACCACAAACAAAAAGACTAAGGCTACATTTTTTCCCACGTTGACTAATGTAGATAACAGCCATGACAAATATAGAAGGGATTTTCTAACCCAACTCACTTCCTGTTATTACCAAGCACTGAAACTTGCAACTGACCTTGATGTATTAAATGATTGTGTATCTAGCTGTGCCTTCCAATGTTTCACCTTCTTCCAGTCCCAGCCAACATTGCAGTATACTTCCACGATGTTTTGAACACCTTCCTCTGTGATAAGTAAATGACAAATGACCATGTGGAATGTAAAGTGATTCATTGCGAAACTTCAGTCACACATGCTATATCGATGTCATAAATACAAATGCTACCTGTCCATTGCTTTTAGACAAAAAATCTGTTTTCTTTCTTTGCTTGTATACATGTTTCATGAAGCCTCGATGGTTTTTTGTCTTTGCCTCTTTCTTACCAGAATTATAGTTAGGGAAACATCTTCCAAAGAAGCATTGCCAAGCATTACTCTTGTAATGTCTTTCAAGACTGTCAGGGTACCCAACAGTTTCTCCTATTTTCTAGCACCACCATCCCTAGTCTTCACTTCTTCTGCCCCACAGAATTCTCCTATCCCTGTCATCTGCTCATGACACCTTGAGCCTCAATATCCCATCAGAGCATGAAACCTCTACTGTGAAGGAAGTCCACACTCCCAGGCTCATGCTCCGTACAGCCATGATGGGGAGGTATTCAGATTCTTTTTTACTCTGCTTCCATATGGAAAAAAATGAATTGTAACATTTCTTGGTGGCAGGAAAGTGAATGGCTCACATAGAAATAAGGGAAGCATTTGAATAATTTTCAGGCTAACAATAATTGTTACCTGTGATACTTGCTTGAAATCTTAGGTGTCATGTTTCTGCTCTTAATAATTTTAGTTGGTTTATTATTAAACCTACAATTATTAGTTCATAGGTTTTCTCAGACTACTTGCTTTGTTGTCATCCTACCTTAAATCATTAGGAATCACATCATATCACAAGAACATGAGATTTTGTTTTTCTCTTGTCCTATATAAATACTTTTTCACTGGCTTAGCCTTTGCGTTGTTTTGGTTTAAAAAGAATGATTATGATTTTCTCTCCTTTGGGTATATCTCTTCCAGCCCTGCTCCTTCTCACTTTTCTGGGTCCCATGGCTGTTAATGAACTGCAAGGTTAAGGCACAAATGGAAAGCAGTTCCTTAATGGCTACAGATTTCTCATGGAGAATTCCACATATGTTTCTCATTTTTTCTCCTTTTTATGCTACATACTTGTGCTGAATCATTTTATTGGTAATGGGGGAGATGCCAGAATATTTACAGGATCCTCATCATGGGAGTGTGCTGCTATTTGGATTATGTTTGGATAATACCAACATAATTAATCAAAACAGAAACATTTGGTCAAATAAGCATTTCTAAGTGATTAGCATAATGCTTATAGTTTTGTGTATTTAACCAAACCTAGTTATTTCGATGTGAATCAGAAAGAAATTTAGTAGAATATCTTACCTTGTAAAAGAATTCCATTTCTTAAAAATGAAGAAATCTTGTTAGAATTTTGTTTAGTTACAACATCCCAGCAAAAATAAGGTTACTTCTCCAGTGTGCTACTGCAAGTTTGAGCGACATGAACACATTGCTCACCCATACTGTCCTTAGCTTCCTCCTTCATAAAATAAGTATAACTTAATCTATTGTATGTATTTGGAGATATATATATATATAACTTGGAACTTTCTCCCCAGATATATAATATACACACATGAAATTTGGAAACTTCAGAAGTTTTCTAGACTCCCTAAAAATAATCCATGTTTCTTATGTGGGTTTGTTAAACACTCAGGAAAGATAACCTTAAAAGTCCTGTTCAGCTTAAAATTTTAAGATTCTGTGAATTTTTCTTTTGTAGTTCTGATGGCTCATGCATCGCCAACCATTCTTTAGGACAAACTCTTCTGGTGCTATTATATGAAAGTTGCAAGTAGGCTAAAGCATTATGATTTGTTTTCAACCTAGTAATGGTTCTACATTCATTGGCTTCTTTTAATGGGCAGGTAGAGATTCAGAGTATCTAAGGAATCACCACACAGTCCTTTCTCACAACCATCCAGGAGTGACTGACAAGCACCACCTTCTGGTGAAAATGTGAAGTAGATGTCAAAGTTGATGGTCCCTGACTCAACTGTGCCTTTCTGAGGTACCCAGGGCCTAAACTCTCGCTGGCATCAGCTTTAATCTTGCTCTACCTTCCTTAAGCAAGCACTTTCCCTTAGTTTAACAATTGTCAATCCACATTTTGCCTGAAGGAGCAAACAAGATGGCTGAAGTCTGAAAATGAACTCTTAATTGAAAGAATTCTACTTTTCATAGGAAATTCCACAGTAACAAAACTCAGATCATTTGAAGACAATGGGCTGTAGTTCACATGAAAAGCTGTATATTAAAATGAGTTAAAATTCAATTGTTCTTAAAATGCTGGTAAAGTGGTTTAGAGTACTAAGAGGGAAAAGGGAAGATATTAAGAAAACAAGAAATCATCTTGGAGGCAACAATGATTAGTTAATTGAAACAATAGTCTGTCGCAAATTTGTGCATAATCAGGCAGCAAAAGACTGGGTTTTAATGATTTTTTGAGCATAACGAAATATTGTTTTGCTAATTAGCTACATTTTCTTTTTCATGGCCCAGTAGCTGTTTTTTTTTAAATGCATATTCACTTTGGGGAATTGGTATATGCATATAACATATCTCAGATCTCAATTATTTTCATCCCATTGCTTCCCTGTTCCTCCCCTGTGCCCATGGTCTCTTTTCCCATCTCTAAGAGTCTGTCTTCTGGTTTTATATCATCACTCTTTTATTTAAAACATTCATTGATTTATATTATAGTGTCTGATAAGTTTTTGTACATGCTGTGGATTTTACTGTAAGCTGCAGATTTATTAAATAACATAATTGTCAGAAAATTGAACTGTTTATGTATATTTTCATTATGACTCCAAAAATTTAATTTGTTTGGAGTTTTATAAAAACTCTTTGTGTTTCAGTTTTTTCTCTGGTCTACTAACAAGCTACCAATGCTAATATGAATCTCTGCCTATAGAGATTCGTAAGTGTACCAAGGTTTGTAAAGGTTTGCTTCATTACCAAAGTGACTCTTATCCAATTTATATCTTGTTCTATTGTGTTTTGCTTTTAATCAAAGAACCAAGAATGACTGTTTGCTGAGAAATGGTCTTTTTCATCATGACAAAACAATTCTTTAAAACTCATTCACAATATACTTACTTATTAGAAAAATTTTGAAGGTTGACTTACATAATGGAAATTTTATTTAGGCCTATCATATCCCAAAGCTAGGTTGGTCTCCAGGGAGATAAATTAGGTAGAGTGAAGTTTGCTGTAGGGGAACCGTAGAAATGGACCCTTGGAAATGTATTATAAATGTGTTCATATATTTCTCCTGGCATTTTAAAAGAGAAAGTAGGCATTGATTTTTTTTTACTCACAGATAAAATTTCTATATTCTATCTAAAAATATTCAGTCGGCCAAGGGTTTTGCTCCTCCCAAGAGATTATTAGTCATTCTGTAGAGTTATATTTATTTTCTTAAACTTACTTTCCAGATGGACGTATGTATCATTTTATTAAAGCCAAATGTGACTTATAAAATTAAAGAACAATAATTAAGCACACCAGTGAGGGCACCAAAGGGAGACCCACAAAGCACCCTCAAGAAAACAAGTGAGAAGCCAAAGGCGGCCCCCATATTTGAGGTACAGTGCTTGCTCTTTTCCAGGCACTTTTACACATAGATGTGTCTGAACCCCAATCTTGCACAATAAATATTACTCCTATTTCCTAAGTGGAGAGTGAATGGTGGCAGCCAGGGTTTGGATCCAAGTTTGTCCGATCTAGGGTCCATGTGTTTTCCATTCCACGATGCTGCTTCTTGAAATTAAGTTTCCAACCTTGACAGCTGTGAAGGCTTACTAAACGGCACAGGTTCTCTATCACCAGTAATTGGAGAGAAAAGGGTTGTTAATATTTTACATAATCCACTCATAAACAGTATTCTTTCTTTAAATAATATATCTGTTTCCTTACCTAAAATATATATTGCTGATAAATACATTCTAATCAGCAATTTTTGTCAACTACCTCAGATGTTTTTTTCAGCTGAATTATCATTTACTCAAACACACATAAAGATAACACCCTATCATCCTTTAGAAGCATATGTAGAACCACATTTTTAAAATGTATAGCCATGAGAAGAAGAGAATGATAGCTGAGGTCTATACATACACAAAGAAAACAATAAGGCAGAGGCTGATAATCAATTCAAGATAAAGCATCAGATCGAGGCAATGAAGGCAAGAATGGAAGTACTTCCAACTATTTCAGAGAAGGGAAATAACTTTACATATACTGGGGAGGCCGAGTGCAGCAGAAAGAAATCTCTGATCCTTTCTATCGTCATGCTTCTGGGAGAAGTGTTGATAAATACCTTGGACAAGTTTGGGGGTTGTATTGTTTTAAACTAGAGAGCTTGCCAAAGAGGAGGAAATCTGTACCATAACAACATTCAGTCCAGCGCTAGATACCTTGAGGAGCAGATGTAAACACACACAGTTGTTCAAATTTGTCAGCAGAACCTATTAACCCTTCAGCCAGAAGTTAGTCTAGAAAATAACCAGAAATGGGTTCCTATAAACAAAAGAATTGGAAAGGGGATGGGAAACTAAAATCCAGGTTTTGAAGCTGCTGAGAAGAGAGGTTGTGCTACACATTCAGGCAGAATAAAGACCCATGTGTCAAAGATGCAGCTTGGTAAATATTGCAGAAAAGGGCTGGAGCAAGGTCCTGCTCTGTGCTGGGATTTGGAACTGGAACTAAACAGACCTGAAGAGGATGGCCTTTGAAATTAATGGACTTCAATGCTGAAATTGTTCATATACTTTATCACAAACAATGAAGACATTTTATTAAAATACTTCCCTGGGCATGGTCTGTTTCCAAGTTAAGAACACAGAACATTCACAATCTAGGAAGCTCATGCACGCAAACACTTCTTTTGTGTGTGTGTGCTGCAAATCAAACTCAGGGCCTTGTGCATGCTGTGTAAACACTCTACCACTAAGCAGTACCCCTATTCCTAAATGCATTTTGTTAGGTTATTTCATGTTACACTATTGTAGGCTTGGGTTTTCAAGTTCACAATGCAAAGGCTGCCTTTTTTTTCTCTTAAGTACTTTGCTTTGGTTCTGACTGCATGTTTGGAATTGACGTATTCCAACAGAATCTTGGTTAACTGAGAAAAAAAGATTGACAAACCTTTTCACTCATCATTTATGATTCAAAAGAAGAACTCTTTACTAAAGTTAAATTAGCAGCATTAAAGAACACTTTTATAAGATGCTATAAAAATATAATTCTAATAAACCTGGGTGTCTCTGTGACCTCTCCGCATATGGACGTACACAAAAGAAACACCCACAGGATATCCAAAAAGATCCTGAAAAGCAATCTAAAACACAGTGAAACCAATGAAGATAAATCAAAGAAGGCTGCCATTTACATTGCATAGCAAAACTCCCTAAAAACTCACTTCCGGCCTCCTGAGAGATCACATAGCAGAATCACTAACTACTGTGCATTGGCTCCACATGTACTTGAGCTGTATCCCCAGGTGAGCCTATGTGGAATCTTCTCTCCTCTGGTTTCCTTTGTCTTTCTCTCTCTCTCTCTCTCTTTCTCTCTCTACCTCTCTCTCTCTCTCTCTCGCATACGTGCACATGCGTGCTTCTTTTGTCATACACATACTTTATATATAATAAATTAATTACTTTGTATATAACGAGATGGATGTGCCTTCTAAAGAAAATTGGTTTATCCCTTTCAGCTAGGTCCTTCATGCCAGATTAGGACAGTAAAAAGGCAAAGAACCAACATGACTTCTTTCTTCAATATTAGTAGAAAGTAGGAACACGTATTAACCATGGATATTTTTTCTTTGGTCATATAAATAAGATAAGAAATCACATGCTTGCATAAATCTTGATACTTCTTTCTCTTTAAACTGTCAACTATTTAACATATATCCTCTACTCTTATTCCCTGTAGATCTTTAAGTCAAATTTTTAGAAAGACAGCTCTACAATCAACACAGATTTAATTACCTGGTTTTTCTTATGATATAAAATTAGTGCTGGGCATGGTGGCTCATGTCTGTAATCCCAGCACTCGGGTGGCTGAGGCAGGAGGATTGCCATGAGTTTAAGGCCAGCCTGGGCTACATAGTGAGTTCAGGGCCAGCCTGACCTACAAAGGGAGACCCTGCCTCAAAAAACTAAAAGAACGAAAAAAAAATAGTACATATACTTCCCAAAATCTCTCCCAGGGACTTTAGATGAATTAAGAGAATAATAACACACCCTTTGATCAGAGACCAGATTATCTGGTTTTCAATAGGATGCTTTCTATCCAGAGTTAGACAAGAAGAGATGCCAGTAATAAAAAAAGGAAATGGATGTGTAACAAATCAGGGATCCCCGAAAGGGATTGCCTAAGGAAACAAGGTGAATATGGCAGCCCTAGGCTAGCTTGTTTCATATCCAGTTTGGGTTCTTCCTCCCTGCTCTGTGTACTAGGGATAATAAACCCATGGGCTGTATTTCCCAGACTTTTTGCCACTGGTTAATGACCCAAGAAGTAATCATCAGTGGAATAACAGAAGGTAAAAAGAAGAGAGAAACAAGGTTCTGTTCCCTGTTACTACTGATTTCATTCAGCAATGAATCACTTGTTAGACAAACTTAATCAGAAACAAGAGTTCATTTCATCTTTATCCCACTTTGGGTGGATAAGAGCACATTTTCCTCTGGACTTTATCATAAGGTGCCACCTCTGAACCTGATGGGCAATGTGACGTACTGTAGGGTATATATGCACCACATTGCTTTTCTGAATGCAAATGTGTGCCTTCTGAGACTTATCTGTCTTAAAGAGTTTCACAGAAGGGACTACAGACATATAGTGTACAAACCTTTTGTGATCTTTACTTTGCAAAAATTAGACATCATTAAACCTTAAATTTGACTTTTTTCATTGTCTTAGATTTTCAGAGAGAAAGATGCAAAAGCTCCTCCCACAGCCTAAAGAAAATACTAAACAACCTGTGTAGGACACAGTTGGAGATTGTGATTCTTATTCTGCCAGGCTCTGTCCATTATGCATCTCTAGGCTACAGAAAATATGGTCAAGAACTCATTTGCAGGTTAAAGAGATTGGTAATAAGATTTCTTTAAAGAGCGCATTTTTTTGATTAGTGGATACCTATAACTCTTCACTCATAGAGGACATAAGGAGTGCTCAACTCAGTCTAAGAAAGGAATACGAGCCCTGAGAGAACCTGACCTATCAACAACTAGAAGATGCAAGGGCCGGGGATTTAACTCAGTGGTTCCGCCGCCTGCCTCACAAGTGCAAGGTCCTGAGTTCAATCCCTGGTTGCTCCCCCCCAAAAAAGATGCAAGGACTGGAATCTGACTCATCTCCCTCCTCCTCATGGTGTCGATAGATGAGACTATGTCTAGAGTTTCCTCTACTTGGTGGCAGAGGAAAAGGACAGACCTGACTGGGCTAACCCTGCACTTCCACAGTTTGGAAGGGCAAAGAGAAGTTTTTCTTATGGTCTTTACACCAACCCAAGGAAGGAATCTTTGAAAGGTACTTCACAGGGATAAGGAGACATAAAAAGGATGTCTCAATACCTGAAGGCCATCAGCAGGTAGAAGGATGAGTCGTAAAAACTACTCAAATGAGAGTCATCATTGGATATGATTGTGTCTAGGCTCTGTAATGACAGGCTGCAACTTCCCCAATCATATAAGACATTTTTAGATCCTACACATTTAAACGGATCTTGAAGACTATGAGATAGACTTTGGGTATGTGGCAACACTATCCAAAGAGAGGAGTGAATACAGCTATCTTCTGCACTGTAAGTCTCTTAGCTTTCAGGAGGATTAAACAAAGGAGAAATCTGAAATTGAATGACAGAGTAAATTTTAAAGGAATGATATTGTTCTGGAACAGGCTTTTAACAATGAGAGAAAAAAGAGACCACTTGTTTCGAGGCTGTTGTGTCAATAAGCCACAATAAGCAATAATTCAGAGGCTGCCCTTTTGGAAAACAAGGGACAATAAGAAATACAGTGCACATTTAAATTTTAAAAATGTATTAAATAAAATACTCATTGCCATTGATCCCCCTAAAAATGTCCTTCCTCACTTCAAATATACTTATTCCACCATCTTTGCCACTTTCTGAAGCAGTTCTGGAAGTCCTCTTCTGTGACTGTCTGAGGTAGGATCAAAAATGCAGTGAATGCTGCTGCTGAATGGCAGCTGATGGAAAAACATAAAAATATCACAGCATGTCTTCAATCATGTTTTTCACTGGACCTGGCATCATTCAACTTTTGGCTATTCCCCAAAGTCAAAATGACCTTGAAAGGTAAAATGCTTTCAATTAATTCAAGACATGAAAGGAGCCATAACATCACAAGTAAAGACACTCACAAAAATGAATTTCCAAAGCTGCTTCAGAAAGTAGCAATAATGATGGGATAAGTGTGTTCAAATTGAGGGAGAGTATTTTTAGGGGGACTAATAGCAATTTGTCTTTTAGTATTAAATTTGTTTTTATTTAAGTATACACTGTATGTTTTTCATACATCATATCTGTGCAGACTGCCTGTAGTTCTGTGCTGAGGAGGATTGTGAGCTTGACCCCAGGAGTGGGAAGATGTGCCATGAGCACATAGGCTTTGATGCCAGGAGCAGTGGTCCATGTGCTGTGTCCCTGTCATCTATCGGGTAGGGAAAGAAGAAAATAGACTTGGCATTAACAGCCTTTAGGAGTGAGATCCTAAGGGAACAGTAGGCAAATGAAGAAGTAGTGGAACAAAACTGTGTATATTGTGTTTAAGAGGATTCTTTGTAAATTTGAATATAAGCTACCACTAAAGAGGATTTGATTCACTACTGGGTTTTAGCAGTCACAATTGCCAACAGTATCACACAGCCCTGGTCATGAGAGACCCATAACTCACTCTCTGGACTAGACTCTCTTGAGGAACTATCATTGAAGACAACTACTAACTACAAGACTGGTTCTGTGAATTACCAGTAAGACAGGACTGTTATTTAGACAACGTCTTGAACAGGAAGCAACCAGTTAGAAGCAGGATGAGATGTTGGCAACACCTTAAGCCCTCTTTCTTTATTTAGGTCTCACAAGTTTGCTTTCAGGAGCGTGGAAGCCTCTCTTGAGATTTTCCTCTATTTTACACCCTGGAATACCAGTCCCCTCTGCAGTGCTACAATTTCTTAAATGGAAAATTTCCTCCCCTCTAATATGATGGGAGTGCAATATAGTGAACACATTAAACGACACTTAAAATTTCCATTTTTAGTATCATAGTAGTTTAATTTCACCTAAATAAATGTTTTTCTAAAGAATAAACTACAGATTAAATGAAAGTTTCCACCTTTCTAGCCTTTATCTGGCAAGCTGGAACCATGTCTTTTTGACATCTTCCATTTTGCAGAAGAGAGCAATGGGGACATGTAATTATATTTCCACATCATTAGCATGGGTATGCTGTAATATATAATAACTTTTTCCAATTTTTAAATGCTCTGGTCCAATTATCTTTGCAGAGTAATTGTTTCTGTAGCCCCCACATCCGTTGGTATGGAGTTAGAAAATGGCATTATTTTCTATATCCCCCTACCTCCAATCTAAATGAGTCAAGCTCCATTGGCCTCCATCAAACTAGCTGAGGGAGAAGTTCACCTTATGGGAAAAAAATAAATAGAAAAGAACAAAATCAGTATAAAATATGTGTATAATTATGTGTGGGGATTTATTAGATAGGTTTATAGGCTCAGAAGCAAGAGAATCTACAATGACTATCTATGTACTAGAGAGCCAGAGAACCCAGGAGGTTCTCTGTTCAGCCCAAGGAGCTGGAAACACAGAACAGGAGTGATCAAGGATGCAGAATTAGTCCAAGGTAAAAGGCTCAAAGTTCCCTGCAGAGTCACTGGTGCAAGTCTGTGTTGGAAGGCTGAAGAAACCAGAGAACTAGAGACCAATGTCCAAAGGCAAGAGCAGCAAATGCATATCTACTCAGGAAGACAGGAGCTCTTCAAAATGGGCACATTTCTTTTTCTTTCCCTTTTCATTCCACCCAGGCTACAACCTTATTGGTTGCTGCCACCCATACATGGGATGGGTCTTCCCTCCTCAAACTGCTGATCTACATGTCAGTCATCCAAAGACACACCCAGACTTCTGCTTTACTAATCTGTTAGGTGCCTCTTAATCCATTCAAGTTGACATACTATGATTACTAGTCACATATGGGAGAATAGGTTTGAGAGTAGCTATATCTCTACCTACTTTGAAAGGAAGTTAAACTGAAAATTTATAGACCTGCAACATACTTCTTCTTAGTCATACTTTCAAATCAGTGTCCACTACAGCCCCTCCCTCAATATAAATACATTTCTGAGAATGTTTCATCACTTACAACAGAAAAAGATATTTTCAAATGACATTCAAACAAAATGGAAGTTAAGTAAAGATTTTGAGTGGAGTCATTTTACCTGAAATGATCATGAAATGATCTCCCTTGGAGTGTTGACAAGATTGATGAATCCGTGAGTTTCACACTTGATCTCTCCCTTCTACAATGCATCCTGCAAAATGTCACCAGGTTTATCTAATTGAAATGTTGCTTATGGATGTTTTGGATATGGGAAAAATATGACTGTTACTATCTGAGTACAAATGGAAAATGAACTTCACATCAACCCTGGATGATTATAATTGCTCAATCACCTCCGTCATTTATGTCTGGCTGTGGGGCAGGTGCTAAAACACAGCCTTTTGAGATTCCCAGTGCCATCTGGCTAGGCCACTGTCTCCATTTTGTGCTTCTGCATTTCAACTTTGCCCCTTCTCAGGGAATGAGACCTCTGAGAGGTAGAATTGGAAGAGTAAGGCTTTATTGGCGTATACATTCTCCCTTGTATAAAGATGAAGAAGGAGAGAGAAATTTGTTTGTCAAAGCTTCTCATAGGTTCTTTCCCCCCAGGCCAGAATTGGGTACAATTTATGTCATGTAGTCCATCTGCAATGATTTCTGTCCCAGTGTGAAACCAGGAATTGTGGAAGGTATAAATGATACTACTGCAAGTGGACAGAGACACTAACTCTTTTAAGGAAGTATTGATGTCTAAGTTTTTCTACAAGAACTAGGGTGGGCTTCATCGGAGCACTTTATAGCTGTGCTTTTCAAAATGTTTCCCTCTAGTCATCATTATGAGGTAATGTTTTATGTAATGTCTTGAAAAATGGCCAGAGGGCAAAAGTGTCAGCTTTATAGCTCACATACCTGAAAATAACAATGTTGGTTATTATTTTTATATGACAATATCTTTGGAATGCCTCATGAACAGAAATTAATAGTGACAGCTCTCTGTACTTAAACAAGGCTCTACCAACAAATAAGGTGAACAAAAGCCTACACTTCTAACTGAATACTTCAGAGGAGAATTTCTCTCTTCCACCCTATACAGAGTACATTCCCAGCCTCCTTTCTTTTTAGCCATCAGAGCCAACTTCAGTTATCTAAATTTCACTGAAATCTACAAACAATCCCTAATAACACTTCATTTTAGAACTAAAATTTTTCTCATATGGATTTTCATAAAACACATTACAAATGACAGCATGCAAAAAATATTGTACAAAACTCAAAATTACCTCAAAGGTACTCTCTAGAGGTACCTCTAAACTGGCAGGATATTGGTGTTTTAAAATCTTAAATATCTAGATAAAGAATTTTGCAAAGAGCTGTGTGTGCATATATAGCATCCCATAAGGAAATGAGGCCCTAAACCAAGGTGAATATTCCTGAAAGTTATTCTATATTGATAAAGCATTCTCCACCCAGGGTGAAGACTAGTTGAATGCTTCAAAATCTCTAATCTAGTTTTATGGAATGACTTTTCTACTTACCTGCAGCCTTGTGTTCATTGCAGCTTTTAAAGACTACTCATTCATTTATAGCTCTTTACTATGTTCTAACTATGAGAAAAGTAAAGCTTACTTCAACTATTGCCAGTTAAAAATTTCAGGCATTAGCTGGGAAAGGCTTACAGGTTTGTTACTAATTACTAAGCAAATTCAATTTTGCCTAAGAAAAGATTATAAAACACCCAATCACATTTTTAGAAAATGTCAGCCTCTCTTTCTATCTTATCTCCTATAAGAATTTCCCAAAATCAACAGAGAAATGACATGGAATATTAAATGTTAATGATGAGGATTAACAAGAAAAGTGAGAGTGATAGCAAAGAAATGAATGAATCACTTTGAAACTATATACATTTCAAAAAACCAGAATAGACGGTCTCTACCTCAACCTGATAAAAGCCATCTATGAAAAACCAACAGCCAATATCATACTAAATGGTCAAAAACTGAAA
>NW_004624866.1:3531703-3542406 GCF_000247695.1 Heterocephalus glaber
TATCTATGTTCATACTTTTTTCTTCTATTATCTTTATCCAATTTTAGGATTAGCACAATGTTGATTTTCTAAAATGAGGGGACAAGTGTTCCTTCTTTTTTCTGCTTTAAATGTTTGATATAATTCATCAGTTAAAATATACATGAGCCTGTTGTTGTCATATAGGTAGGTTTTCAAGCTAGGAATATACTTTCTTTAATAGGTGCTATTCAAATTTTGATTTCCTCCAGAGTCAGTTTCATTAATTTGTCATCCAAGGTGCTTCTTAGAAGTTGCCAAATTTATTTCAAAAAAGGTATTTGTAATATGCTTTGTATATCCTTCTAAAGTCTGTAAAATCTGTGGTAATTTCCTCTAAATTTTGATACTGTAATTAAAACAATGTATAATTAATATTCTGTAATAGGAAGAAAAGGTCTAAAGGAGTAGGGTAAGTGGAAGTGGTAGGGGAAAGGAAAGAAGGGAAAAGAAAAAATATGAGAAAAATGGAACAAAGTCTTTGGAAATTTGAAAGGGTGGAGGGTTTAAGGGAAGGCAAGGGAAGGAGAAAAAATAAGAACCAAGATATATCATGTAAAGGAACAAGATCCCAATGATGAATGTAGCTGTATTTTATACCTAAAACATGCCAATAAACTTAATGGGAAAAAAAAGAAATATCAATGGAATTATAAGGTTGTGAGTCAACATCTCATACATGTAGGACATATTCTGCAGTAATTCCTAACATAATACATTATCTTCCTAAAATTTAAATTTTCTGTGTCCCAGTACACATCTTGTCTTAGGGATTTTGCAGAGGTTATGAGGCTTGGAACATAGAGTGGATTCCTATCTACTCAGCTTAGAAACCATCTGATGATAGACTGCCGACATTCTAGTGAAGATTATGTGGAAATCAGAGACTGAGTGGTTCTGGGGTCAGTTATATTGAGTCTACGCCAAAGCAGACATACTTCCAGTTCTGACTTCACTTTGAGTAATATGGCTTTTGAATGGTTCTGTTTTAGAACATTTTCAAGAACTCTTAAGAGGCCACATTGTAAAGCAGATGAGTAATGCACTTGTAGGTTAGAAGCCTGGCCCTACCACTTACTAGCTCCATTCCCTTGACAAGTCTCTCAAGATTTTTAAACTTCATCTTCTCATCCTTAAAGTGGGAGTTGATGTATGTTTTGGGGGACAGTGGTAAGTTTTAAACAGCGCAGCACAGGTAGAAGTGCTTTCTGCGGTGACTGTGGTGTTGAGCAAAAATGAGATTCTGTCTCTTGCAGTTTGGTTGGCATTACCTTGATATTTCCGTTAACAGAAATCTCTACCATAAGGGTTTTTGTGGAGTTTTTCTTTAAATAGCTGATTTGTTGTCATTGTGGTTGTTAATTAAAATAGCTGAGGATTGTTGTTTATTTTTTCTGAATCTCACTCTGGATCTATGCCACTTTAAAGTCCAGAAAGTTGAGTTCGTTTAATTCCAATATTATTCTGCCAAGCAATTTTTTAAGAAAACAAGCTCTTTTAATAATGTATGAAATTTATAATGAAAATGTCTCACAGTTTGGAAGAAACAGATCAAAACATGCTTAAGTGATAAAGTGTTTATTGTGGGTCTACTAATTACATTTCTCAAGCCTGGAATCTATGAATTTGGTGGCAGGCTCTAGTCTATGGAGACCTGCTGGACATGTAGTACACCTTGCCTGTGATTTATCCTGCTTTGCTAAAGGCTGGAGCTCCCAGAAGTAACAGCCAAGCTTGGCATGACAAATTCACTTAGGATTGTAAGTAGGTCCTGAGTCAGAAAGTTCTCTCTGAAGTTTGATTACCACAAGTTATAGATGCACAAGGAGAGATTCCCTCTGGTGTTTAAGTTTCTCTCTGCTGCTGAACAAGACAGTGCACTATTTTCCTAAACCACCAAGAAATCTCAGCCTCTTCTCAAATAGAGGAAAACATGTATAATAGGGAAGGTCCTATTTATGTATGGTCCCTGTAGGTCAATGTGGAAACAAAGGGTGATTTCATATATGGCCATAGGATAGACAGTCATAAAATAAAACAAATCTTACCAGTGTGGATCTGAGGAAATCAATGCATTAAAATTTAAATATAAACAGGATAATTTATAAGAAAATACTATATAATCTCAGGATAGGGAAGTCATCTTTAAAAAGACAAAAATCCACAAATCAAAAGGGAAAATGTTGTTAAATTTTACTGCATTAAAGTTTAACTTATGTACAACAAAGATACCAAAGTAGCAAAACATTAGTGTTATAAAAATTAAAAATTTATACATTAAATTTCGTATGTTTATATTATTTGTACTATGTAATGTGTCACAAGGGAAATGAGCGAAGAAAGATACACAGAAAGCTTCAGCTGAATCATTCACATTTTACATCTTTAATGTTTTGTTTGTTTATTTTTAAAATGATGCAAGTATGGCAGATACATTAGTACTCAATCGATTTGCATAGTAGATACACAGGAGTTTGTTAGTTTAGTACATTCTTAAATATTTGAGAAATTACATAATACATATTTAATATAAAAATACTATTCACTTGATAATTCTCTTAGTGTCTATATGGGGAAGAACTGGAAAACTTCAGAGTCCTTTGAATTTTGGCATATTATGTAACATGAATCAAAGGTTGATTCTGACACCTCATTTATTTTTTTATTTTTATTTAAGAAGCAAAGTGGAGAAAAGTTTGTTGCTGATGGACTCATTCTCTGCCATTCCCTTGTGGCAGAGAGAATCCTCCATCCCCACAGCTGTCTCCTATGACTCTATAATGTGTGCTTTGTTTCACTTCACATCACAAGTCTCCACATCCTGGAAGTCCAGAGAATTTCCTCCCCTGCATCGTGGGATGTGTTGGGCTATGGCAGTAGTGAGCAATTGTCATAGAAACTTTGCTGCAGCTGCTGCTGGTTCTGATACAACAGAATGTACACTTTAGCATATGTCCAAACTCAGATGCTGAACAGTCCTTTTCAGTCTTTAAATAGATTCTTGGGGGAGAGGGAAGTGAAGGGTGAAGTTCATTTTATTAGCTTGTGTGTAATGGCATCTGGCACCAAGCCTGCTGCTTAGTCAGATGGCATTGTTTTGAGCTACACATACATATGTCTTTATGCCTGGAAATTATATTGTACTGGCCAAAATTACACTAAATTACACACTAAAGTATAAGCTCAAAATGTGTAAGCTTACACTAGAGTTTAAAAGCTCAAGTCAAGTGGTGTTCAGATTTTTCAAGATGGTAGTAGATGAAATTTCTTAAAGATGATTTTTGGTATCTTTGGTAAAAAGAACGTGTAGAACATGGTAGCAGGATCAGTTTGAACAGTTTTCTTACATGCAGAGGTATTTAAACCTTCCTGGGAGCACCTCAGAAGTTCTCAAATCTTCCCCTCCCCAGACTTCAAAGATGGCTAGGATTGATGGGAAACCTTTCTTCTTTCACCCTAATATGGGTTTCTTTCAAGCTAAATGCTTCCCAGACCTCCTTCAGACATGTTCTCTTATTCTCTATAGTGAATCCAGAAGCTTCAGAAGTATAAAGGCCAAGATCAACAAACTATGACCCCTGGGCCAAATCCAACCAGCCAATTGTTTTTGTAAATAAAGTTTTATTGGAACCCACCAATACCTATGTTTTTCCAAACAGTCTATGGCTCTCTTCACACTACAGTGATAACACTGAGAGTACCAGTAGAGTTTCTATGACCCACAAAGACTGAAGTATTATTATCTGTCCCCTTACTAAAAAACTATGAGAACCCCAGAGTAGCAGAATACTGTATTCTGGAAGACTGACTAGATCATACATCATGACTAGTAACAGGTCAAAAAGGTGCTCATTTTCAATTTATACAACACTTGCCCCAAGAGGGCAGCAAAACTAGAGCCAAATACTTAATTTTTTAAAATAAAAAATAAAAGAAGTAGTCTCCATAAAGTGGTCCCTTTGCTGATTCAAAACTTTTTCCTGATTTCTTATAATCACTCTCCTCAGCATAACTTATTAAATAGCATAGGGGTTTAATTTCTCTGTGACTCATTCTCTTTGCTTAAGCTGTGATCATTCACTAGACCTGTTAATCCAAACTTGATGGCCATGAGATTTGCATAACCAAAGTGCCTGGGAAGGCTGGTGATGCAAGGGTAACTACATGTCCCTTAGAAGGACGCACTCACAAGCTTCCCCAAGCTCTGGTCCATGCATCCATCACCAGCGAGTGACTATATCTCTTCTGTCTTCAAAGAAACCTCAGATAGATGGGACTGGACATAGAAGACAAGCAATATACTTTTTTGTATTCGTAAAACTGTATGTTCAAAAATCACCTGAATGATCCAAGTAATAGAAAATGATATTTCAAGGAATTTCTGCTTAAGACTTACAATAATTATTAATATTAGTTTCCAGACAGATTATAAGTACTGATATTTTATGTACAAAATATATTTGGAAAAGTTAACTAGCCCAAGAAAATCTACTCTCTACTCTTTGTAAATATATGCATTTTGCTTTGTGGTTACTGGACTGAGAGGAGACAAAGTACTATGACTCAGGCCAAGCCACTCATCTTCGCTGGGTTTAGTTTGATTCTGAAAATGAGAGTTTAGACTAAATAACAGAAAATCACTCTCTTAGTTTACAAACCACTTTCACAGTGTTATTTTGCTGTGCTGTTTTTCTGTGATTTTTAGATAAGTCGAGCATCTCCAACATGCTTAAAAGCTGTTTAAAATTCAAGAACCAGCTTCGTAGCCCTCACAGTCTTGAAGTACAATTTGATTCTTCATTTCCTTTACATCTTCTTTATAATAACAGATATAGTTCAAGCACAGAGTATTCTAACCTTTGGCTTTTCTTTGTTTTTTAGTACTAATTTTTACCCATGACTTACCTTGTCCTCTTTGTACACTCTTTCTAGGTAACTGGCCTTAGTTAGTTGTACCACTCACCTAAGGCAGGAAGAAAGTTAAGAAATGTGACATTTTCAAAAACACCGCAAGCCTATCTATACCAGCACTACTGAACTGCACTCTGATTTTTACAAATATAAAATGGTCCATAAAAAGTTGCAGCACACTTGAGTGTTGGGTGCTTTCCTTCTCTCCCACCAGTTATGCTTCGTTAAGCTGATGTGATGTGTTTTACCCATCTGAGTGCCTCTCTTTCCTAGGCAGCTGTGTTAATCCTTGTGGAGCCCTTGTGGTAGAAACTTCAGACTCTGGCCTTCATTTTGAGAATTCCTGTGCACAAGAAATCTTCTACGTCTGACTGTGTGGGCACTGGGATGCATTTTTGTGGATTACAGTGTGTATTTTTTGAGCAAGCCTGTGTGGTGCATGAATTAGTATTAAAGTGGTGGATGGAACATAGAGGGGTGAAGTATACACTCTATTGAGGCCTTTCCAATTTGCCAAATGTTTTCTGCAAAGCCCAAATGTACAGTCATATTTGGATTTCCTCTTCTGACATTTTCAGCTGGTTGCATTTGTACTTCTGTAGGAATGTACCTGAGCGGTGGTATTAAATGACTGGTATAAAAATACTCTGGAACAATACTTAAAGAAAGATGTGAGATTTACTTTCCTGGCAGCTGAAAGTTTAATATAACAATAAAATAAAATCAACTTCCAAAGAAGTTTCTATCTACTAACATTCCAGAGTTCCTCAAGTTATCCAATCTCAAATGCTTGGGGATTTTAGTGTAGTTCTGGTGTTTTAGAAATAAGCAATATGGGCCAAACACCAAAAGTCTTATTGAATAATAAGTCTTAGATAAAACAAGAACAGTAAGTCTTAGATAAACTAAAAAAGCATCAATTTTCATAGTATCTCTTCTGATGAGCTAATTTATCTTGTAAACACTAAAAGAGTAATTTAAAATGTAGCCCTTGAAATGAAAATGAAATAAACTGTAGAGCACATGTGTTTTACCATAAGTCAATTTTGAGGATATTCTTTTTTTTTCAGTACCAGGAATCAAACTCCGGACCTTGTGCTTGCCAGGCAGGTGCAGTACCACTGAAGATATTCTTGAGGTCTCAAAAAAAAAAAAAAGTAAGGAACACAGAAAGATTTTCAGAGAACAACATTTACATAGTGATCACCGTCCTCCTTTCATACACTTTCCTATTTGTCATGACTCCAGCACTGCTCATTTTTCTCATTCAAAGTTGCTACACTTTATTTTCCTTAATGATCTCTGATACTGATAGTCACTGTATATTTCACTTGAAGAAAGGTTTGCACTGCTAAAAGCACTGAAAAATCTTCAGGTTATTTCTGAGGATCCTTATGGCCCTGGTCTTCACATCTGCATGTGTAACTTGGATTAGCGTCAGCTCTCTCAAGCTGCTATGATGAAATGAAAAGGGAGGCAAATCAGGGAGAGGATGATGTGAGACACTGCTTATTTTCTACCTAACTCTTACTTCCTACTCCACCCCTCCCCATCTTTCCTTGCTTACAGAAACCTGACTTTGATCTAATGTTTAGAGCAGCTATGGATTCAGGGACAGAGACCGTCACTTACCAAAGTCTTGATAAGTCTGTGTTGATCAGAGCAGTCTCAGTTGCCAGCCAGTCACTGGCATAGGCATGGATGTGGGTTCTAACTGGGTTATGTGGAATTAAAAACTACCAAGAGTGCCTGGAAAAGACTTCCCTTGACAGAGAAAAGCAATTTATAGTAGTCTGTTTCCTCTGCTGAAATTGTGTATTATGGTCACCTATGGAATTTGTGGAGCCAAATGAAAATTTACAATGTTAAGATCCTTATTCAAAGCCAATAGAAGGGCCTCTTTCTTTTTGTTAACCTTCCCTTTTTCTCAACCTGTCATGGTAGTTCTTATTTGCTGAGTAGGTGTGGAGCACCATCATAGACATCTGGAGCCTTGTTTTGTCACTCAGCTCACAGAAAGGATCTTACACTGACCTTAAGCCCTGCTAGGTACCAAGGGTAGAAGCAGCAGGAAGTCTGGGGAGCAGATCATCTGGAACCTATCTCGGGGAGAAGGTGACAGAGGACTGCCTGAGAGCTACAGCTCTTCTAAGCCCTTGATACATGGTTCTTTGTCCCATTATACCTCACTTACAAAATACAAATTCAAGGTAAACTTACTAAGAATTTCAAGATGTTGATCACAGAGTATTAATGCCCAAGTATGAGATCCTTCTAATCCAGGGGCCTGCTGGGAGTGTGCAGATAGCAAATCCATAAAGCTGCTCCAGTCTTCACATCTGTAATTGTCACTTATATCAGTTTCAGCCATCTTAAGACTACAGTGGAAACTGGGCCACATTAGGTAAGAAAGACAAAAAGCACCTGTCCTCTTGTTATTATTAAGCTACTAAGTGAACCAACCTTGGAAAGTAACCAGACTCGAGAATTCTTATTGTATGATGTAATAGACTACATGTTTAAAGGCCATTTTTTCTTGGGGATTTTATTAATTATAGCTGAAAGCATTCTAACTAAATAGAAAGATCACACTGAAGGAAAAGTTCACAAAGGAACTAAAAAAAGAGGTAAAGCTGGAGAAGTTTTACTGTAATGTGATTCACCAAGCAGATGCTGTTCCTGTTTTTCCCTGGCCACTCTGCTGAGTATGAGACAGCCAATGGGTTCTTTGGAACCAAAGAATAGACAATGCCCTCACACCCTACCCCCTCGAATTCTTCCACTCTTACAAGGCCTAACTAGTTCAAGTAGGGAAAAATGTAGCAAACTGTAACACAGAACCTGAACACAAAACCTACACCTACATTGATTTTCAGATACATACAAGTTGAAGTGATCAAAAGGGGCCGAGAGCTGCATGGACAGCTTGAGGCAAAGTTATAAAATAGGTGACGCTATGATTTGAATATGTCCCCTAAAGATCATGCATTGGAAATTTAATCTTCAATGTGGTAGAGTTGAGGGGTGAGAGCTTTAGGAGATGATTAGGTCATGAGGACTCCACCCTCATAAAGGAATGATGCCATTATCATGGGACTGGATTAATGTCTTGGAAGTGGGATTCCTAATAAAAGTGTTACCAGATACTGGGGTGTTGTACTCTTTCTCAGTGGTCCTTTCCAGGCTCTGTTGTCCTGAAAAAAGGCTTGGACAGAAAAGGAAGTAGTGAGGTATTTTACATTTATTAAAGGTACAAGTAGGGAGGAAAAAAGGGAGAAGAAGTGCTCTGAAAAAAGTGCTTTGCAGAATAAGTATCAGAAAAGAAAGAATCCCCTGCACACAGAGTGGGCCACTGCAGAAGAAGGAAGGTAGTGGCCACAAGGCCAAAGGCCACTATGTTTTGTATTTCCATTCTGATGTCAGATCTAGGCCATCCTATCCAAACCTTGATCACATTCTCTAATTAATGCTGGGTTCATGGCTCTGGAAGCTGTCTTGTTCATGTATCTTAAATCTCTGCAATTGGCGGGTCATGCCCACTTGCACAACTAGTTTGCCACACCTTACACTCCTGTTTCAGAAGGATGAGTTCACACTCCTTTCCTGCTCTCCTTCTCCCTCTCTCTCACATCATGTGATGTCTTCTACTGTGTTATGACAGCATGAAAATCCTCACCAGATGCAGCCACTCAATCTTGGACTTCCTGGTCTTCAGAACCACTAACCAAATAAACTTCTATTTTTAATAAATTACTTAATCTGTAGTATTCTGTTACCAGCAGTACAAACAGATTAAGACCAATAAGGCTTCTTTGGGGATCTTCTACTACCCCTTTCCAATCTCTAGAAATAATCCATTATTCAAATACCCTGAATTTTGTTCCTAGCCATTTCTGCTATTAAAGTTAATGAATAAATTTAAGATATCATTTACAGAAAGATTGGTTGACCAATTTCCTTCACATATTTGAGATTTTATTATTCCTCACTGCCTTTCTTACCTAGAGATCTTGGAACATAGGACCTTTGGATATTTCAACAAGTTGTAAAACCATAAAACTCTACCTTAAATTATGAAGTTAAAAACTTCTAGGAAAACTTCTAGGAAAAACAGCTTCACAGAAAATTTATATCAGAGGGAGGCCATAGAAGCTGTGCATTTGATGACTAGCCTGAAGAAAAGGCTATTTCAGGGTCCCCCAAAAGTCTATGGTCTGTTAGGAACTGGGCCACACAGCAGGAGATGAACAGCAGGCAACTGAACAAAGCTTCATCTGTATTAACAGCCACTCCCCATTACTGAACTACCATCTGATTTCCACCTCCTGTCCAATCAGCTGGAGCATTTGATTCTTATAGGAGTGTGAATTCTACTGTGAATTGCACATACAAAGAATCCAGCTTGTATATTCCTTGTAAGAATATAATGCCTAATAACATGAGATAGAGCTGAGGCAATGATGCTGACCCTGGGGAGCAGCTGCAATACAGACTAACATTACAGAGGTTTGACTACACAGGGACCATAATAAATCACTTGCTGGAAGACTCAATAGTGAGATAGAAGACTCTAAGACTTCCAACAAAAAGAAAGTTAAATTTAAAAGAAAATCCCAAGAATCCCACTTAAATTACAGGTTCGTTGCAATGGTGATTCACATTCTCCAAGCCTATAGTATATAACATACAGCAACTAACTGTGCAACGAAGCCATGAAACCTTCAAAACTGTGTCACCATAAGCACTAAATGACAAGCCTTTGGAGTTCATCAAAGGGAAAAAAATGTGAACACAAAGAACAGGAGCAATTATTAAAGACCACCATTTCATCAAATGCATGTGCACAGAGACCATCATTCTCAGTGGCTAACTGCATTGCTAAAGCTAAGAAGCCATTTACTATTGGTAATGTTGATCCTATCAGCTTCTAGGACATTCATCATTAACTTTTAGGAGAGGCTGTAGTATGAAAGTGGCAAATATTTCCCTTTTGGCTAGCACCATAACTGTGTGAATTGATGAAATACAAAAGGATATTGAAGCACAGTTGTTAGGATTAACAAGTCACCATGGTACACAATCCAGATTGACATGTCTACCATTGTTCACAATTACACAACAATGCTTGTTTTTGTGTGATATATTCCTCAGGAGGATGTCCATGAGGATATATTATGTGCACTTTTGTTACCCACCAACACCATAGCTGCAGAACTATTCCAGTCTTTTAATGACTACATACTAGGAAAGCTAATTTGTCATTTTGTATCAGTATATGGATGGTTGGAACAGCTCCCATGTCTGGATGAATTTAAGGTTTCAGTACTTGTATCAAAGAGGTCACTTCTGAATATGAATCTATACACTACTTCATCCATGCAGAATACTGGTTAGCCAAAGAAAAATACCTAGAATGTAACAACATTGCATAAGATGTGATTAGAATTGTAAACCACATTAAAGTACACACCCTTCACTCACATCTGTTTATGTAGCTCTGTGAGGAAATGGACACAAAGCACATACATCTTCTCTCATACACATAAGTGGTTTAGTTTCTTCTTTTTTTAAAAAATTCTTTTATTGATGCATTATAGGTATACAACAAAATTACATTTCTCATTGGGAACTGTACCTTTACATAATGCATCTTGGTTATTATTATTTCCCCATTTCTAGCCCTCCCTTCACCCTCTCCACCCTTCCCTATTTACAAAGACTTTATTTCCATTTTTTCCATTTCTCAGCATTTTTCCTTTCCCTTCTTTCCTTTC
>NW_004624866.1:3562887-3577100 GCF_000247695.1 Heterocephalus glaber
GATGTTACCTGGGTTTTAATACAGTAGTCATGCATAAACATAAAAAATAATTTCTCAGTTCCATTATTATTACCTTGGTAAAAGGGACCATAAACTCATCCCTTGATTTCTGTATGCCCCCTGTGTTTTTCCCTTTTGCCTTCCTATAATTCTTTCTCTACATAGGAGTCAATGATCATCTGCTACCCTTAAAATAAAAATCCATAGTCCTTAGCATAGGAGAGAAAAGAGATGGAGGAAAAAGAAGAGAAATCACTCTATTTTGTCTGACCCTGCCTATCTCTCTTACCCCATCTCTTGACATTTCTCACTTTGCCCAGTATGCAATCTGTGTTTTCCTAAGCACCATGAGAACAGATGTCCCTACTTGTTTTGCTTCTTCTATTTGCATTATTGAGAATGTCAGGCATGTAAGAGGTATATATAATACATATCTGTTTAAAATAATGAATAGAATAGTATATCCTTTTATATTTTTATGTGTTAAATTTGCAAATTGTGTGCATACATTAAAGGACAGAATAACTATTTATAAAGCTGTAAAACATAACAAATTCAAAAGTAAAATAAGTTTTAAAAATGAGAAGGACAGTAGGCATGAGACCTCATTGTAGGTAAGATTTAATATAGTTTAGAATAATAATTTGAATTGCAGTAGGCCCACATGGGGGATGAAATATGATCTTTTAGAGCAGTAAAAGAGCAAAAGTGAGCCAAGAATAGGAGTAGGTGGGAGGCTATACAGTAGTTGGAGGAGGATTATAAGACCAAACTGATATGATGTACACAAGCATTCATACTAAAGAAGAGCAGAAACTAAGTGTGGATAAGGGTTCCCAAATTATCAAAGAATTTGAACAGATCAACAGAGAGATGAATTAAAAGTGAGTTAAATGTGTTTGAGAACATTATCTTCACAACAAAAATCATGTTTTAGAGCATTCATCTTATAGCAAGGTAGAATACAGGTGGAAATACCTCTAGGCCAGAAGACTCAAGGGTGCTGTAAATCTTTGGGAAAGAAATGATAAAGTTAGACCTATCATGAGTTATAATACTGATAATGGGTGACCACCTCAAAAGAGTAAAAAGAAATGATCGTGAAACTCTGGATGTGTGAGAGGAGAGAAAAGCAATGTAAGCTAAGAATACACAATGTGTAGCAGAAAACATTCTTTCTCTTATCCAGTAGAACACTGGAGAAACATGAAGCCATATAGCACACTAGTCAACATTTTACCCTCAAAGATGTGAATTTCCTGTGTGTCTCTATATTTGGACAAAGTAATTAACTCTGAATCCTATTATTCAAATATGGTTTTTGGAAAGTCTCAGTAAGTTGTTAGTATCAATCAACAAAAGAGTTTTTCAACAGGATTCATTGGCTGCATGTGATAAGCATCCATTAAGGTGTGTTCCAAGCACTTCTTCACCACCTATTCCATTCACAGAAGTATTTCTGCTCAATAATACTTTTTTGGACACTGATGTGGACACCTTACTCAGGTTGGTGCAATTTGAACTCAGCCTTGAGAATTTTAACCAGTAGAAAAAAAGCTATAGATCTGAACCAAAATTTTCTCCATCCTTTCTATTGTTTCCTTGTTGAAGTCTTCTCTAATATCTTAGAGTCTATCTAATACATTTTTTCTTTTATTTAATGATCTTGTTTCTATTGTAATGTCCTTCAAAGGGACTTACTTAATGGTTGGTGTAAAATACTTTCAAAACTGGTATCAAGTGCAGATTTTATTAGTGGAAATGAGAAATTAAACCAAGACAAAGAAAACTTAGGAGCTTGGAATAAAAGAATGGACTTTAATAAAAACCTTTGCAAAATGCAAGAACCACCTGACTCATGAACACAGGCTTAGATTTCTGTTTCTCTTTCTCTCCTAAAGAATTATTTTTGATAGGGGGCTTTCCTGCATTTCCCCATCTCACTAACTCCTTCATCAAAGGGATACTTCCAAACTTGGAGGATGTAAGAACAGATCATTTGTGGTCCTATTTATAAAAGCAGAAGGACATAAAATTTAAATTACCAGAAATAAAACGTGAGTTAAGACAGCACAATTTAGCACAGGGCAATGTTGGGTTCCCCTAGTAACTGGGATTATAGCGGCACAAATGTTTAGCAGGGTTGAGATACCCACTCTCTTATGGATGCAGAATAATTGAGAAAAAAGCCTATTCTTGTAAGTGGTACCCAGGGATGTTTCTATTCATCCAGAATACTATTTTAAATCATTAATTAAAATATTTTATATTACGGTTGCTTAGACTTGTGTTTCAGCTTACTTTGGAATATTTTATGACCACAGAAATGGACTGAAGAAGCTCTTTTGAAAACAAAAAATCAACAGGGTAGGCTAGGTATATATTTTTTTTCATTCAAAAATAACTTTTATTCTCTCAGGTATCATACTGGAAAGTGATTTGATAGGTTTTCTTTGTTTGTTCATTTTAAAAAAGTAATTCCTGCTTGGATGAATATTGCTCTGGTAGAGAGGAAAATATTACGTAAAGGACCACATAATATGATGATGACCGACTGGCAAGGAAGCTGAAGAAAAACTATATTATGATATGAAAAACTGATGGGGATTTAATTAAACTTGTACAAAATATCAAATAAAACCTCTTGGAAGAAACCTTTGAGTCCAGAAGAGTAACTGTGTCATGGATCAGAAAGGAGGGAGAGTAGGGAAAGGTATTCTGGGGGAGGAAAAGGGATGCTTGCACAAAGGTTTTGTGACAGGAAAGAATTAAAAATCATTGAATAAATGAATGGGGCCAGTAGGACTAGTGAAAATAAAGCAGGGCAGGTATAGCATTAGAGGAACGTGGAAGACTGAGGGGAATACTCCAGATCCAAACTGAATGCATATTATCAAATTTGTGACAAACAGGGAAGTTACTAGATTTGATGTTAAATAATGATAAAATAATTTTTATAACTGAATACACCAAAAACAATGCTTGCGCTATATTTGCATCATAGGAGTTCTTTGAATCATAATCCATTGCATTCCTGATTTTATGCTCCTCAATATAAACTGGTCCTAAGCAAGCTAATGTATTCTTCACCACTGTTTTCCCTTTGTTAACTAAGTGTACGACATAGTAAATATATTCAAAAGATTATAGAAGCCTGTTCAATGAAGGCAATCAATTGTTGGTATTTTGAAAACAAACAATGCTTTCAAATTTACTCATTAAAAGACTTTAAAGAAAAATGTAGATTGAGGAACCAAGAAGAAAAATGACAAGCTCATGAGGACTTTGGAAAAAGCATTTATATGGTTCTACTAGCAAGGAGGGAAGGATGATACAAGTGCCCAACTTATCTTATTTGGTGATTCCATTCAATTTGCTTATCTCACTCTGTGTCATAAAAGTTTCCCAGAGCATGGGGGGTGGGGGGCCGGCAAAAGAACACAGGAGCAAAGGAATGAAGAAAAGAAATAGACTGAAAAATCAAAAGCAGGCTTCCAGTAAGCATAAGTTTGGGGAAAACACGGAACTAAAAGCATTAGACAGCTGTATTACAAAAGCATTTTCAGGACCCTTAAAGTATCATCACAGTATTCATCATCATAGTATTGATGTTCTTTGTTAATATCTAAGACAGTTTCTTGCTTTCTGAAACTAGCTCCTATTTTTCATAGAATATAGGAAATGCTTCTGAATATTGCAAGTATTTTAAGAGTGACAAGTTTTGGACCTGCTGCTCCAGGGCATTCATTTGCCTTAAATATATCAACTTTATTTTTCTTCTCTAATACTAGAAAAATATTAGCTTTTTGGTCCTCTCTTTTAGAATTTACCAAAGGCTCAACATACTGCCTACAGTTTTCTACAATTCACTTCTTTCATTGCTTCTTGTTTATCTTTTTCTTTATATGAAAATGCTCAGGATATATATCTTCCTTATACTGGTTCAGTTATTTATGTATATATTTTATTGCTACTATTTGTCTATTAGTGGGTTTTTATTTTGTATTTTTCATTAAATCATCAATACAGGTTAATAAAATTTCTTTTATTTGAATGGGTTAATAACTCCTACTGAACACACACACACACAATCTAGAATACTTCCCTACCCTGAGCTGATTCCACAAACTAAAGCTACCTTACCTCACTTACAAGGTGTGTGCAGTTGCTCTGTGGGCTTCATGAGTATGAGTCTGTGCGTGTGTGTCCACCGTGTCCATGGTGACTGTGCCAAAGGGCAACACTCAAAAAACAGAGTCAACACAGGGCAGGGTGGGGAAACAGGCAGTAAAAATGATTAAGATGTCATATGTATATGTACTAATTTCCCAAGATGAATACAATTATTATACATTGCCAACATATACTAATAAGAAAGAAATTTAAAAGAATATTCACTCCCAAAAAAATATTCAGCAAAGTCATTTATAGACAGCTGAAATGAACCTGGGCGAATCTTGCTGTTGCTGATATCTTCTTGGATGTCTGCAACTATAAATC
Source organism: Heterocephalus glaber (assembly GCF_000247695.1). Next base: position 3,567,388 of record NW_004624866.1, read on the forward strand.
CACTCACCCACCTGCACATAGGGGAATGCAGCTTTGGAATACATCCCCCTCACCGTGGGTTGGATGACAAGCTTGAGGATGATATGATGATGAGTCACGGGAGATGGAGGGACTTGAGTCTAAGTGATATTTACAGGCACCTGTAGTGGGCAGAGTGTCATTACAGGATTCAGACTTAAGTGCTGCTCTTGATTATTCATCAGCTGCTACCTCATAGCTCCTGCCTCATCATCACAAGACAGTAAGCCTCTTTTGAGTAACTAGAGAATGGGATGCTTTGTTTCATGAGATATTTTCATTCCTCAGTACTGTCACAATAATTTAACAGTTCATTTTGATTAGCAAGTGCTCTGCATTTTACAGGAAGTTTTATTTTCAAAGTATCTGGATGAATCATGAGCATATGCAAGTTCTTGCAATGACAGAGGCATCTATGGGAAAACCTACCTAATCTGGGTAAAGTATTACACCTACAGAAAACAAGCTGAAAATGTTCTGACCATAGCTCATATCTTAGGAGTTGTTAATTTGGATGGAAAACCTTAGCTCCATTTACTTACATTGTCTATGTAACTTGTACAAAATGAACTATGAATGAACCTTCACACCGTGCAATTTAGTTGATATGTCTTGTTTGGTAGTAAGAACAGAGCATGTTTTCAGTTAAGTAGCTTTTCTGTGACAGCAATGAATTTATTGTTGATTTTGAATTTTCAGCGGAAGTCTTTTCTCATCAAAGGAGGCCGTTGTCCAGAACGAGAAATTGTTGTCCCTTCCTGAGATTCTCTCAGCTTTCCCCGGAAATGTGTTCCTACAAATACTGACCCAACTCAACCCCATTTCATTTCTCAGAGCAGATGAGGTCACATCCTGGTATGGCAGTACTCTTCACTGCCCAGTCCCAGTAATCAGACCATCACTGCTGTATAAAGTGATGCTCAGAATTTTTGGTTGTACAGCGAGCTAACAGAGGAGGGTACTGTCTGTGGGGGGAACACTAGATGAGTCATGTTTTCTTTGAAAAATTAAAGTCATATTTCTTTGATGTGTCAACAGTAATGACTGAAAGCAGTTTGCTTATTCTTTGTTCTAAGCTAGAGGAGAAACTAGGGGAAACAAGAGCAAATGAGAGACTGTTTTTTCGGTCAAATAAGCAGAACAATATTCCCAGCAAATACACCTAAACCAAGGTCACCATCCTTGAAATATAATTGTATAATCTAATGATTTCAGAAAGGCCATATGAACAGGGAAATATGAACAGAAATAATTTTTCTTGACTGTCTAGGAAAAGAAAGGAACTGGGCACTGAGAACTTTTGAATGTGTGTGATTCAAAAAAAACAAGGGCACACATTGAGAGAACAGGCAGGAAGAGGAAGAGACTACTCCCAAAATAATTTGGAGCCCTGACTAGAGGGCTGTCTAAGGCGCTCTTGTCTTTGCTTTGCTTCCTCTATCATTGAGCTATGAGTCCATCAGGAATTCTTCAAAAATGTATCCCTATGTCAAACATATACTATACCTGCTTAAGAGGTGAAAAAAATGAACCCTATTACAAAACAATCTTTCTAAATCCATTAAAAATGTGCAATTCAATTTTATAGCCCATGAAAGGATGTAGGTGGTAGGTGACAGGTGGCTTTCATTCTCTGAAGGAAAATAGAACTTTGTGGAGGAGGTAAGAAGGCAGGAAGGTGACCCATTCCTTCTCTCTTTATGGGAATAGCTACCTAAATGATCTCTGACTTAAGTGATTTTCATAACTGACAGTTCTGAGAGTCACCTGATAATTTCTTCATGAACAGGATCACAGCCCTTCACTCCTCCACTGACTCATTTCCCTTCAGACCTCTGGAGGCTTCTGTGGAAGTGTCTGTCAGTGCCCGCTGTCAGTTGTTTTGCCCTCAAACCAAGACTGAGACAGAATCTAGGATGGGCTCCAAAGATATAAGCTCCACCCAATCCCATATCTTTGACCACATGCTGGGAGAAAGAGAAGTTCACTGCTTGCTCTGGAACTACACAGAATTCCAGGAATTCCATGGAGAACTCCAGGATGTGCTAAGCAGCTGCAACCTCAGTCCTAGACAATGCTCACTTTCTCTAAGAAGTCTGCCTTATCCAGTTCTTAAAAATTGGCCCAATATATGCAATCAGAGCTTCATCAAAAAAACAACACAATCAAGAGAGTGGATTAGGCTGATTGCAGAAATTCCAAGTAGGGTGATGAATTTGAGGGCACCATATATAAAGTTAATTTCTTCTAGTGGAATCAAGTGCAATTTTCCATGCCAAGGCCTTAGTTTAAAAAAAAAAAAAAAAGCATGAATGATGTGGAGAAGGACTGGATGCCCCAGCACATTGGTAGCAAAGAGCTATTCTTACTGAAATCTTAAAATACTATTATTAAATGGAGTTAGAAAGATTTATCTGGCAGGGCTCCCTCCATTGCTTTTCAGGAAGCATTACAAAGTGGTGGAGGTAGGAGTCATTCCAAATTACACAACATCAGGCTGACAGCCCCAGCATCATTGGTTTGCAAAGACCTCACTGAATGTGACAGGCTGGAAATCTGGGTGGCATAATGAGGCACATAAGCAGTATTTTCAAGGGTGCTAGCAGCTATTCATGGCTTTTTCCCCCAAGGCCAGTAAGCTCCCCAAATTCATCTGCCTATTTTCATATATTTTCTTTTTCTTCATTGTTCTCCTTCCCATATCTAATGCACTGAAATTCAGTGTGCTGTGCCAAATTTCAGATATATACAACCCTCCAGGAAATAAAAGATACTCAGACTTCTTGACCATTTGAATTAAAAGTGGACATCTTACTAGAGGATATATGATCACAATAGTTGTTTTCTAAAGATAGTCTCATGTAAGATTCATGGGTTGCCTTTTTCAGGAGTCATATTTTGTTTGAAATCACCTGTGTTATACACTTTATAATTCTTTTAATGAAAAAAATAAATCATCAAGGTTCATACAAGTATATATTATATTTCTTATTTTAGAGAAGGGTAATATAAAACAAGATTGAAGTCATAAATAATAAGGATAGTGTGGACTCAGCTGAGGTTATACAATTGAGATGTCCCAGTTTTCTCCAGAGGTTGACCTCAATTATATACAGGATAAAGTATCTGACTTTGTGGTTTCCAAATTGTGATACCTTAAATCTAGAAATCATTATATGAAGATATGCAAAGAGAAATGGATTAATCATTAAGTTTATCTTTCTATTTTATAAACAATTTTCAAATATATTTAACCATACAATTTTGATGTTCAATGAATTGGTTTTACTTATTAAACTATAACTATTTTTTCCAGATAAAATTTTAGTCATCTAAGCAAACACAATGCACCAACCACATAGCCATTTTTCTCTGCACAAGAGCTGCTTGTTGAAACAGATCCTGATTCATCTAGCATTTTATATACTCCCATACTCTGGGGATGAAAGGAGGATTTAGTACAATAGGCAAGTACAATTTTGAGTTAGTAGATCTGAATTGATGATCCATTTCCTGCCCTTTTCAGTGATAAAAAATATCTTAAGTATATGTCAGTTTTTCCAGTTACAAAATGAGGCTGTTAGTCCTTTTCTCATAGGGTAATGGTTATGAAAATCTTTCTGAGAGGTCACTGACCTTTTCCTCTCCTCGCCTTCTTCTGTCACTTTCTCTTTCATTCATACTGGGACCAAATTGTCTCACCATGAAAAGTGGTTAACTTCAGGCAGTGCACAGTTACTACCCTCTGGCCCAGAGAAGCAGACATCAGTGAATGTGTGCAGCTGGCAGGGTAGGAGACCAAGCACGGGACCGCAGGTCTCGTCAGCTCAAAAAGTCCACTTAGCTGGCTTCAGAGCCTTGATGCTGTGCTCAGCTACCATCCCTGTAATAAGCCTCACTGTTCTGCTCACTTGATATTTGATGGGAGCTGCGTTCTCAGCTTGGGCACTGTTTGTGCTGTCTTCTTGAGGACTTCCTAGACAAGGTAGAAAGTACACAATCACATTTTATAGGAATACTATACCTTCTATTTTCACCTGTAATGCTAATGACACAGTCACCACTGCAATACACATCAGTCATAGTGTAATCCATCACTCTGGGGAGAAAATCATCATCGTCATCATCGTCATCATCATCATCATCATCATCATCATCATCACTGTCCCCATTGCTAGGACTTTGCTTGTTGTTTTTACTACAACCTCGGTACAGTGCTAAGCACATAATGGCCTGTATATTATTTAATACATCTCACACAACTGGGAAAGACAATTTGACTGCAGATCCAGCACCTCAAACCACCATGATCTCAATAACAATGGATTTCTCTTTCATGCTGAACACTCACTGGGCCCACTTCCTGTTTCTAATGGAGTAGTGAAAGTGCAAGTTGTACAAAGCCATTCCCAGTCTGCTTGTGTTACCTGAGGCACCCACGTGACTCGATGCCAAGTCTACTGTGATTTGTTGCTCAGTTAATTTTCCTAAAGCTCACTTTTCCTTTGATTCCCCTTCCTTGGTTTCTTGCCTGTTTTCCTGTCCCTGAAAAGACATAGGTTTTGCTTTACCTCCTTTATGGCAACTTGGGTCTGAGACTCATTTCTTGCTGTTTGCTCCCTCCCTCAACTCAGTCCTTACATTTTCTTTTAACTACATTGTCTCCAGACATCTTCTACAATTAGGGCAAGGAAAATATTTTACAAACTACTAGGTATTGTAAGAATGTTAGTTATGAATAACTAATTATAATGCCATTACTCTGAGAAGCAATACAGTATGGAATTAAATGTGCTTGTGTATTTCTATCAGCCTGAACTAACTCTAAATTCTCATATCACTATTTTCTGGATGTTTATACTAATGTGTCTGTGACTAAAGTATGTTAGTCAACTTTTCTGAGGCAGTGGGTCTACTTTCTTGTGTCCAAAATGAGGCTAATAATGCCTACTTCACAACAGGGTTGTATTTTATTAGAAATCAGATGTTAGTAATATCCAATGTTTACTAGTGCAGCTAAGGGTCTGACGTTGTTTTATGCTCTGAATTGTATGAAGTCATAAGTGTGGAATTCTATTCTGATAGGATTAGCGTCTTCATAAGAAGAGGCACCGGAATGCTCCCTCCCTCTCCTTCTCTCTTCGTCCCTCTGTTACCCTGCCATAAACAAAAGGAGGAAGCCATGTGAAGACACAGCTAGCTGGCTGCTCTCTACAACCCACAAAAGAGCCCCTACACCCTAAACTGAATTTGCCAGTATTTTGATCTTAAATTCTTAGCCCTTCAATAAGAAAATAAATTTCTGTTGTTGAAGTCACAGTTTATGGCATTTTGTTATGGCAGCCTGAACAGATTGAATGCAGCGCTAAATGTGTTACTTTATACAAGGCTAAGAGAGAGGACCTAAAATTATCCTCATTTACAGAGGAGATAATTGAACCTCAGAGAGATTAAATAAAATGTTTAAGGCCTCATGAAGTGCCATGCCTGGGACTCAAGCTGAGTGCTGTCCAACTCCAAGTGACTCTCTCAATCACTACACTACTTTGCATCCTATCGCTAATAAAATGCACAGGGTCCTACACAGCTCTGAGAAGGTGGCCCCTTTCTCAGTAAAATTTGCCCAGAAGTACCTGGTGACCTTTTACAAGAAAGAGACCTGGCACTTGACCAGTGCAATCTCAAGGCATTCCATAAGAAATACTAACCTCGTCTTGAGTTTTCTATTCAACTGATATATATGTTGGAAGTATTCCTTTACATAACAAGGAATGCATTTCTGCTTTAAGAACACTTTAAGAGGTATGTAATAACAAATAGTAAATTGCAAATGGTTTCTCTAAATGGGTATAGAATTTTCCTAGAAAGCATATGTCAAGAAATATTATTTACTGTTATTAACTTTGGGGCAGAAGTTTTATAGTTTTTCTAGCTACTATTTGATAGTATTTGTCGATAATTAATCTGTCAACTTGTGAATCAACTAAATGTTGAACACTGCTCAGATTGGCAGGTGCTCTTTGAGATAGATATTCCCATAAGATCACTCAGAGCAGCAGCTCTCAATAAATATTCTCAAATGATATTTATATGAAATATACTTAGATACATGTATCACTTTGAAAAATAACATGATATTTACATTATAAAGATTCAAGACAATAATTTGCAGAATATGCTAATAGAATTAGCATTTCAATGTGACTCCATTAAAATATCCAACAGATATTTCATCCTCTACATAGAATTGAATGTGATAGAAATTGTTAAATTGAAGAGTCAAATGTTATAAAATTACCATAAATGGAATTTTCTAAAATGGTGGAAAATTCTTAGTAAAGTTCCAGAGTAAACAAAATGAGAGAAAAAAAGAAAAAGTCACAAAATGAGAAATATAGGTAAAAAATTTGTTCCCATCCTCAGTCCAGGCCCTTTGATGATGAAGTTCTTATTTTGAAGAGAGTTAAAAACTAGACGGAAAACCAAGGCTAGGCAGGAAATTGGAGGTATTGGTATCTAGCAAAACATCCAAGCAAAGTAGACTACAGGGCCATGAACCAACAATCAATTGATCAGGAGGTTCTTAGAATCCCTGCTGCTGTTCTGGAAGATCCAGCCAACCACAAGACCCATTGCTGTCCCCAACAATATAAATCTAGAGCAAACATCTGCCTGAGGGTAGCATCACATTGCACCTGAGAATTTATGTATTTGGATTGTCAATCTTACATTTGAGCTACCAGAGCCTTCATTTCCAAGCTGGCTGTGTGGGTTTTACTCTGGCCATTTCATTAATTTGTAATAACATCATCTGGCACTTTATATACTACTGGATCCTTTTTACCTCACTTGTCAAATGATGGGGTTTTATATGTAACCTTCTTTTGACTTATGCATTATTTTTATTATTTAAAAATTCAATATTTACTCAATGGAAAATTTTGTGTGTATCTGTTCATTGAAGTTAGGTTCTGGATTCAGGGAATTTTTAAGTGTTTATTTCCCATGCAAATATCTCTCAAAACTATTGTGGGAGCAGAACTAGTCATTACTGTATGCAGTGTCTTCACATATTGCTGGATATGTATTGCTCCTGGCTCTTGCTGACTAAATTCCAGTAGCTTTCTCACTTTCTACTCTCCACCCTTCACAAAAGCCCTGTTCATTAAAATGCTCCCTAAAATACAGTATTTCTCCTTTTGAGACCACTAATGGAAGTTAAAAACATGGGCTTTGAAATTCAGAAGATCTGGTTCCAATTTTAACTTGCAATTTGGGTAGATAATTGAAAATTAAAGATAGCTTGGAGTTCAAACCTATATTGAAGATTTATAAAGTCCCTTGAAATATTTGAATCAAATATAAAGTCTCTTGTGTCTAAAAGTTGAACTTTCTTTTCATTTAGCAAATTTCATTATTATTATCTCCTAGGTCTTCAACAGACATGGTGATAGAAGGGGGAATTGTAATGATCCTTCCTTGATAATGGGAAGGAGTAGAAATTGTGGAAGAATTCAGGACACCTAGTTAAATTGAAATTTCAGATAACAAATGAATAGTCTTTCTAGTACAACTTTGTGTACTGGGGCGTATTTGAATTTATGGAAATCCCAACATATAGGACTATGTATACTGAAACATGTTTGTGCTTTATCTAAAATTCAAAATTATCTGAGAGTTCTACTTCTTATGTGGCAAACTTTTTGTTAGTTACTGATGAGATGAAGCTAATACATTAGCATTAATCCTGTCCTTGTCCACTGAACCAAGTGAGTTAACCAGAACCGCCCCCCCCAACAGCCTGCACCTGAACTTTACCCCTTTTCTTCCTCAGACTGCTTGTTCAAAGTGATGTTAACCAGCACCTAACTTACCTTGTGGTTAAGAACAAAAGACAGGACATGTTATACTGTTACCCTAACCATAAAGATACAAATTTCCTGCTGGGTCCTGAAAATTGGATTTTAATCTAACGTGCAATCTGCTTCTGTACCCCTGCGCTTGCTGAAAGATGAGATCATGACATCCTATTGTGTGGTTTTTCCCATTAAAAACTGGGCTTGCCTGCTTGATAGGTACCAAGGAAAATGGGAGCGAGAGTTCATCCGTGGTCGCCAGATATTAAAAAGGACTCCTCTAATTTAGATATTTTCATGGCATGATTTTTTTCGCTCAGACAGCTATAACACCATGTTTACTTAAAATATTTTTAAATGATTTAATCGTTAATATATACAGATATTTTAAAGCCTAATATAACCTCCTGAATAAATGAGTGCTTGTATTTAAAAAGATCCATTTACAAATAAGCCAGGGCTGTGCTAATAATACAAACATAATAACTGGACTTGTAGTACTAAAAAAGGGTATTATTTTTATAAACACTTTTAAAAAAATAATCTGAACTGTGTTTCTGAATGTTGAGCCTCATAGCTAGGCTATATGATCCTCTAAAATAAGAGACAACATTTTATATATCTCTGCACTTTTCTGGAAGAAAGAGTCATAGCATTTGTCAGATTCTCAAACATTTTTGAAATGCAAAATGTATTAAGAATAATTAGACTCTTAGTTCTTATTTTTTTTTCCCCATTACCTGTGCATCATGTACAGGTACAAGCACCCAATGACAAATGTAAATGTATTGTATAGCTAAAATGTACCAATAAAAGAATCTTTTAAAAAAAAGAATAATTGGACTCAAAGCAAAATCCAAAAACAACTTAGAGAAGAAACCACAGAGCTTTCATTTGCTTTCTCAAATACGCATTGTGAACAATTTCAATCTCACTACTAAAATTCTTTGTTTCAGAAAAATGCCACTTAAGTAACATAATTCCTCATGGGAGGGACAGAAAACTATCTTATCGTTCAATCAAATGAATAAAAAAGTAGCACTTTCCCTCTAAATTTATTTAATTTTTTATTAATTTTATTAGTACATCTTAGTAACATAATTCCTCATGGGAGGGACAGAAAACTATCTTATCGTTCAATCAAATGAATAAAAAAGTAGCACTTTCCCTTAAAATTTATTTAATTTTTTATTAGTACATGTTTTTAGTACATAGTGTTTACATTCCTTGTGGGAATTGGTGTATGTACATGATACATGTGTGTAACACATCTTAATTCCTTTTTCTATCCCCGATCTCTCCTCTTCCTCCCTGCTCTCTCCATTTCTTGATCTCCTTCTCTTTTGAGAAACTTCTGTCTCCCTGCATCCTACTATCTATCTTTTATTTTGATACTTATTATACTTTGGGTTTATCATGTGAGAAACCACCACTGCATGTTTTCTGAGTTATGAAGTAATACATTGTGGGCCAAATGATTATTTGAAAAGCAGTAAGAACACTTTTCTAGGTGGCATGGAAAGGAATAAAGACACTTTTATCTTTTTAAGACTTAGCATGAAAAAAAAAGACTTGTCATGCCTTAAAATATCCATTATTCCATAAAAATTCACCCAAAGCTATTTATGAGGCTTGGAGAAGGAGAGAAAAAACGAACAGAAGAAGGCTTTGAGAAGTACCAAATGATTATACAAATAGTAAACACTGTAGGAGTTTAGAGTAGGTAGTGAATACTAAGAAATAACTAAACAATGAAATAATTTCTGTTGTGCCCAGATTGCGAAGTCCCAAAGACCACCAGGAAGCCGTTCCCGATGCAAGCACATGAGGGTCGTTTAT
>NW_004624866.1:3577200-3595680 GCF_000247695.1 Heterocephalus glaber
TTAATTTTTTATTAATTTTATTAGTACATCTTAGGTACACAATATAATGACATTCATCATTGGAAATTTGCACATTTAAATAATCTCTCTGGGTTCTTATTTTTTCCCCAGTCCCCTGCCCTCCCTTCAACCACTCCATCCCTCCCTATTTACAAAGACTTTGTTTTCATTTTTTCCTTTTCTCATATTAAATCCATTCCCTATTTTCTTTTCCCCTACCACTCCAAATTCCCCTTCCCCGTTACCCCTTTTTTTCCTATTGCACATTATCTATTATACCTTTTAGTCCTTATTTACACTTTCAGTTTCTCACACTAGAGAAACTGTTCAGTATTTATACATGTGTGTCCTACTTATTTCACTTAAGAGTATCGGCTCAATGTGCACCCATTTAGCTATAATTGTTTCTAATTTCTCATTTTTTATGGCTGTGTAGTACTCCATTTTATTAAAAAAACACATTTTCTTTATCCACTCTCCAGTTGATGGGCAACTGAGCTGCTTCCAAGTTTTAGCAATTACAAATTGTGCTGCTATGAACAAGGGTGCACACATATCACTGTGGTATGATTCTATTAATTCTTTGGGGAAGATACCCAGCAGGGGAACAGCTGGCTCAAATGGGACTTCCAGTTCTACTTCTTTGAGGTATCTCCATACTGATTTTCACAGTGGTTGCACCAGCCTACACTCCCTCCAGCAGTGAAGCAGGGTTCCTCTTTCCCCACAGCCCCGTCAACATTTGTTGTTGGTTGATTGCATGATAGCAGCCATTCTTTCGGGGGTGAGGAGGAATCTCAGCATTGTTTTCATTTGCATCTCTCAAATGACCAGTAATGTTGAACATTTCTTCATATGTTTATTTGCTATTTCTACTTCTTTGTCTGAGTAATGTCTGTACATTTCAGATGCTCATTTTTGGATTGGGTCTTTAAATTTCGGAGGTCTTATTTTGTTAAATTCTCTAAGATTCTACATAGTAGACCTTTGTCTGAGGAATAGCTGGTGAAAATTTTTTCCCACATTGTGGGTTGACTCTTCACACTGCTGGTGGTTTCTCTTGTGCAGAAGCTTTTTAATAAGAAGAGATCCCACTTGTTGATTGTGCTAATTCACTGGCAAATGGGGTTTTGTTCATAAAAACTTTTCTCACACTAATGCCTTCAAGAGTTCTACCTAACCTCTGTTCCAGCCAGTTCACTGTTTCTGTTTTAATAATTAGATCTTTAATCCATTTTGATTTTAGTTTAGTGCATGGTGAGAGATATAGGTCTAGTTTTAAACTTTCACAAGTCAAAAACCAATTTTTCCAGCACAATTTATTAAAGAGGTTCTCTTTCCTCTACTGAGGGGGTTTGGCTCCTTTGTCGAAGATGAGGTGGCTGAGTGTGTCTGGAGTTGTTTCTACATCTTCTAATCTGTTCCACTGGTCCTCAGGTCTTTTTCTTTGCAAGTACCATGCTGTTTTTATCATAGTAGCTTTGTAGTATAGTTTCCAGTTGGGGATTGTGATACCCCCTGCCATGTCTGTGTTGCCTAGAATTGTTTTGCTATTCTGGGTCTCTTCTTGTTCCAAATGAATTTTCAGATTGTTTTCTCAAGGTCCATGAAGTATGCTGCTGGAATTTCAATTGGGATTTCATTGAATCTATATAGCAGTTTTGGAAGTATGTCCATCTTCACTATGTTGGTTCTTCCTACCCAGGAGCAAGGCATGTCTTTTCATTTTCTGATATTGTCTTCAATCTCCCTTTTAAGAGTGCTATAGTTTTCAGAGAAGAGGTCTTTGTTTTCTTCTGTTAGGTTGATTCCAAGGTATTTCAGACTTTTGGATGCTATTGTGAAAGGAATTGTTTGCCCTATTTTTCTCTCAATGAGTCTATTGCTCATGTAGAAGGAAGCTATTGATTTTTTGTGTGTTGACCTTGTATCCAGCTACTTTACTGAATTTGGGTAAAGTCTAGAAGACTTTTGGTGGAGTTCTTGGGGTCTTCCATATAAAGTATCATGTCATCTTCAAATAATGACAATTTGACTTCATTTCCTATCTTTATTCCTTTTATTTCCTTTTCTTCTCTAATTCTCTTGGCTAATGTTTCCAACACTATATTGAACAGGAGTGGTGATAGTAGACATCCTTGTCTTGTTCCTGATTTTAGTATGAAGAATTTCAGTTTTTGACCATTTAGTATGATATTGGCTGTTGGTTTTTCATACATGGCTTTAATCAGAGAGAGGTAGAGATCACCTATTCCAATTTTTAGTACAGTTCTTATCATAAATGAATGTAGGATTTCATTGAATTGTTTTTCTGCATCTATTCATATGCTTTTTGTCCATGGCTCTATTGATATAGTATATTACATTGATTGATTTGCATAAGTTAAACCATCCCTGCATCCCTGGGATGAATCCCACTTGATCAGGGTGTATGATCTTCTTGATGATCTTCTGCATTCTATTTGCCAGTATGTTATTAAGGATTTTTGCATCTATGTTCATTAGTGAGACTGGCCTATAGTTCTCTTTTCCGGTTGGGTCTTTCTCTGCTTTGGGGATCAAGGTGATGCTTGCTTCCAGCAATGAATGTGGTAGTATTGTTTCCCTTTCAATTTTATTGAAAAGTTTCAACAGTAGTGGCAGTAGTTCCTCTCTAAATGTCTTGTAGAATTCAGCAGTGAAGCCATCAGGGCCTGGGCTTTTCTTACTTCATAAGCTTTTAATTATGTTTTCAATTTCATTAATTGATATTGGGTTGTTTAGAATTTTTAGGTTTTCTTCATTCAACTTTGGTAATTCATACATATCTAGAAATCTGTCCATTTCTTCTGTGTTGTCCATCTTATTGGCATATACATTCTGAATGTAGTTATTGATGATCCTCTGGATTTCTGCTGGGTCTGCTGTAATTTCACCCTTTTCATTGCTAATTGCATGGATTTGGGCCTTTGCTTTCCATTTTCTGATAAGGTTGGCTAAGGGTTTGTCAATTTCATTTATTCTTTCAAAGAAACAACTCTTGGCTTTATTGATTTTTTGTATCATTCTCTTAGTCTCCATTGCATTGAATTCTGCTCTTATCTTTATCATTTCTTCCCTTGTATGAGCTTTGGGGTTGTCCTGATCTTCTTTTTCTAGAAGCTTGTGGTTCAGTATCAGGTTGTTTATTTCAGCTAGCTCTGTTTTTCTAATATGAGTATTCACTGCTATGAATTTCCCTCATAAGACTGTTTTCATTGTCTCTCAAAGATTCTGATATGTTGTACTGTCATTGTCATTTAATTGTAGGAACTGTCTGATTTCTTCTTTAATTTCCTCTGTGACTCATTGGTTATTCAGAAGTGTATTGTTCAGTTACCATGTGTTTATAGAAATTCTTGCAGTTTCTTTTGTTGTTAATCACCAATTTAATCACACTATGGTCTGATAATATACAGGGGATAATTTCAATTCCTTTGCACTTACTTAAACATGTTCTATAAGCAAGTGTGTGGTCTATTTTGGAAAACAACCTGTGTGCAGCCAAAAAGAATGTGTATTCTGATTTTGTGGGGTGGAACACTCTGTAAAACTCTGTTGAGTTCATTTGTTCAAGAGTTTGAGTTCTGGTATTTCATTGCTTATTTTCTGTCTAGTTGATCTATCTATTTGCGACAGTGGGGTGTTGAGGTCTCCCACTACTATTTTATTAGTACTTATTTGATTTTTCATGTCTGTTAGTATGTGTTTTATATAGTTGGGCTCACTAGTGTTTGGTGCATATATGTTTATGAATGGTATCTTTTCCTCTTGTATTGTTCCCTTTATGAGGATGTAGTGTCCTTCTTTGTTTCTCTTAATCAGTGTTGGTTTGAAATCCACTTGATCTGCCAAGAGGATAGCTACTCCTGCTTTGGGGGGGTTCCTGTCACATGGAGTATTATTTTCCACCCTTTAACTTTCAGTCTATGAGTTTCTTTTTGAATTCAGTGTGTGTTTTGTATGCACCGTATTGTTGGATATTGCTTCTTGACCCATTCTGCCAGTCTATTTCTTTTGATTGATGAATTGAGACCAGTAACATTGATGGTTATAACTGATACATTTTGACTTATCATTGTCACGACTTTTTCTTTTTGTTGGATTCCCCCCCTTTGTGTTTAATTTCTTGCCATCTCTGATGGATTCATTTTGCTGAGCTTCCTGAGATTGTGATCCTCATTGTCTTTTCCTAGGATATTTTCTAAAACTTTTTGAGTGCTGGTTTGGCATTCATGAAGTTCTTTGTCATGCGAGTATCTTTTTTCTCCATCAATTTTGAAAGATAGTTTTGCAGGGTACATCAATCTGGGTTGGAGGGTTTTTTTCCTTTAGGGCTTGAAATATGTCACTCCATACTTTTCTTGCCTTGCAGGTTTCTGTTGAGAAGTGTGCTGTGATTCTGATGGGCTTTTCTTTGTCTGTGACTTGTTTCTTTTCTCTCACGGCTTGGAGAATTTTGTTCTTCTGTTGGAATCTTAACAATTATATGCCTATGTGTAGACTTTTTTATCAAGGCTAGTTGGGGTCCTATATGGCTCACTTATGTGTATGTCAAGTTCATTTCCCCTGCTTGGGAAGTTTTCTGTCATTACTTCCGTGAACAGTTTTTTTATGTCATCTACACTCTCTCATGTTTCATCATTGACTCTGATGAGTCTTATTTTACTCTTCTTTGCATCATCTAGCAGCTGCTGGATTGATTTCTCATGGTCCCTTACTATTTTAAAGCAATTTTTCTTTCCTGGTCACTAATTGAAATCTTATCTTCTATATCTGAAATTCTGTCCTCACATTGGCTCATTCTACTGCATAAACTTTCAATGGAGTTTTTAATCTCCTGGAAATCTGTTTGTATCTCTTTTATGGATTCCATTTATTTCCTATGTTGGGATTCCATCATGTTCCTCAGCTCCTCTATTTTTTTTATCTGTGTCCTCTCTAGATTTATTAATCATGTCTTGTACTATTGTCACAATCTCTGGTGTTATCTGAGAAATGATTCCTGATTTCATTTTTTCTAGATCCCCTTTTTTTGCCAGTTCAGGGAGTCCAGGGGTTGCCTTGTGTGATCTGGAAGTCTTGTTCTGAAACTTTTTTATGTGTCTTCTCATTTCAATGGGGGTGGGGGTGGGGTGAGGGGTGTGTGCCGCTGGTGCCCACTAGACTCACCTCCTTGGCACTGGGGCAGCTCTGCTCCTTGTTCTGGAGGTGATGGTATGGCAGCCCAGAAGGCCCATCCTCAGTGCTGGGGGCAGCTCTTCTCCTCAGCCCTTCCTTCCAAATTTAAATTTATCTCTCAGTTTAATGAAATAAAATGAAAACTCAACACAAACTTAAAGGTAATTCTTATTTTTCAAGCATCATACCATATATTTCCCCCATGTCTTTACTACTTTGATCCCAATTTTTTTTCTTTTTCTCTTATTTTTCTAGGAGCAATATTATTATTTTTAATCTTCAATAGCCTGTTAAGGAGTTATGTTTTTGAATTGATCACCATTAACTCCTAGCTGCTGTCTGAATTGTTTATGCCCCTTTCAAATTTATATATTGAAATCCTCAAACATGAGCACTTTCAGAAATAATTAGGCCATGGAGGTTGGTTGAGCCCTAGTGAATGGGATTTCTGCTCTTCAAAAACTATGGACCCCTCTATCCTTACACTATGTGAGGATATTGTAAATAGGAAAGTTAATTAGATATCTTGTAGGCAATGAAACAGGGCTTCCCTCAAGGTACCAGCCCTCAAGGACCCAGTCCTCAAGGTGCCAGCCCTCCATGAGCCAACACAGCAAGGAGCCAACATGGAGAACAATTGAGGCACATTCACTGGTTAGCATTATAAAAAGAAGAGGTACTACCTCCCCTAGAGATAAATAGCAGTGATTGATATTCTAAAAGGGAAATTCCTTGTATGTGACTTGTTTTCCCATTTGATCCCCATTTAATCAATATTACCTGGGTGCTGTACTTGTAATCTTATTGTTTTGACATGGTTTTGCCCCACCCTGTAAATTTCCATTGGGTCTTACAGTTTTGTCCCACTTTGTACCCACTTCACCACATGGCTTTGCTGTATAAAACATCTTTGAAAAGTGGAATGAGTAGACAACCCACTTTCCAGTCCCCCTTCTGTCTCTGTTAGACAGATGCTTTCTTTCTCTCAATAAATTTTTCCTACTCTTAACCTCCATTGTTCTTAGAATTCATTCTTCGGTTTTAGAGAACACAAACTCATGTTTTGAATATCTAGTAGGTTTGGGAGTTACATCTCTTCCCCTTATATCAAGGATACAGTAAAAATTTGTGGTCTATAAACTGGAAAGCAGGCTGTCACCAGATACCTGATGTGCCAGCACCTTTGTCTTGGACTTCATTGCCTCAAAAACTATGAGATGTAAAGTTCTTTTGTTTACAAACCACTTGTCACATTATTTGCTCTAGTCCTAACAAACTGGCACTACTATATACTCTAATAATAAGAATGCCCTCTAGCAAAATTACTATTATCTAATCATATTTTATTAATTTAATCAATCTGACATAAATGGGACTCAGATTGCCTGCTTTGATGGCTGTTGTGCTAATAAATATAAAAAGGCTTCACAAATTCAAAAATATTATATAAATGAAAGTGTTGAACCAGTAAGACAAGAGTAATAAGATATATAATAATAGTAAAAGAACCAACCTTCATGAAGTACTACCTACATGTGAATTGTTGTTATATCATTTAATACTTAGACATTGTTGCAACATCATTATTATTCTAATTTCCAATAGAAAACACAAAACAAAGATCAATAATACCCACATGATATTCTTTGGGTAAGACAATAAAGTAAATGAACTTTTCATATATCCTCTCCAGAGAAGGTAGAGGAAGTCAGTAGAGGAAGTCAGAAGAAGATCTATGACATTTTATTGTGAATACATTAACACTTTCATTTTCATACAAGATGTCTAATTAAGGGTGTGTATTAAAATTCCAGTATTCATTTTGCAGGCATTTATAAAGAATTTAGACTTTCTCTCTCTCTCCTTCTCTCAATATATCATATATATTTTATATATTATACATTAGATAGATAAATTAGATGGTAGATATAGATAGATAGATAGATAGATAGATAGATGATAGACAGATAAATAGGCACTGACACATTAAGTGTCATCTTGCTTCTAGGACAACTACTAAAAATTGAAAAACCATCATAAGTAAAAATGAGGGATGGAAGCATAACACAGATCATAACATCTGAAACTTAAATTAAGTCCCCTTTACTTACATGCAGCAGGAAACTTTTCTTTCAATCACTAAATTGAGTTATGTTTGAAATTGGTTCATATATACAAACATTCTTTAGTGAAGAGATAACTCCAAGATTTTCACTGTTCTGGGAAAAGTTATTTAGCGTTTATATCTTCTTTTTTCCCGTGTTTTCACAATGTAGTCCATGACTACCTTATAAGATAAAGACTAGTTTATTGCCTATTTATAAGGTAACTTCAAGAGATTTTCTGAATTCTGGCTCTTTCATCAGAATCATCATCTATTTTTAGTAACTCTAAGAATAGTTGAAGTTTTTTGCAAAGTCTTATTTGTTAGATGTTTTTCATTGTCATTCATTGGCTCTTACAAGACAAAGTGAGTAGTATCACTTTAGATAGACTTTTAAATATTATTTAAGGTGGAGAAAATGATATCTTAGTGGAAGACAGTTTTCCACTTCCATTTTCCATGAGAATCCACATAATCAATTAACCTATATGAAGTAAAGAATATTGACACTCTTTGGAGGCCAAATGATTATCAATATGATAGTTGAGAAAATATTTATTAAATAATACATACTAAATACTTTGCTTATATTTTCTTACTTAATGTTTCTATTAGCAAGGATTTATTCTTCCTCATTTTGTTTGTTTGTTTTTACAGATGAGAAAACTAAGGCAAAGAAAAGTTAATAATTTGCTGCAGATCATGTATTGAATGAGTTATCAATAAGTCCATGAGAGTCTAACTCTAAAATCTCTACTTACAGTTATATAATAGTGTGTATCAGAGCAACGTTATTTCCTATATATAGGCAAAGAATAATTTTTCCTGCCTTATACTGGTGCAGATGTCTCAATCTTCTGAAATGGTTACATTGCCAACTTACATGTTCAGATTAGCTGTAAAAACAATGACTTGAAACACTCAGGGAAAATCAGGACTGAGTGATATTAGTTGAGGTTCATGAGTTTTTTTAACAGGCAGCACAATAACATAGTCTGAGGCATTAGCTCACTGGAATGTACAGATCGGGATCCTGGTGTTCAGCTATGCTATATGTTTTCCATTTTGCTCATCTCACTTCAGGTGGGCTTGTTTTATTAAGAGATATATGAGGGTGTAATTAAATCATGTAATCAGAATGTACAGGAGTTCATATGTGGCCGGAGTATGTGCCCAGAAATACACAGAATCCAACTGCAAAAACATCAAGACAATACATGTTGCTTAGAAGCAATCTGCCAAATAATCATATCACTGCTAATGTACCAGTGAGTTGGAGACCAATTTAAATTTAGATACATAGGTAGAAAACACTGAGGGAATGACTCCTGTAAGAAAACCATCCAGGGTCTCAACACCTTTCAAATGCATGTATTGACAGTGCTTATTTCAGTACTGACTCTGCTAACAGAAATACTGCTAGAAGATGACAAAAATGTAAAGCAAATGTATTACAAATGTAATACAAAATGTATTACAAATGTAATACAAAAATAATTCAAAGGGAAACAATGCATTCAGCATGAAAAACAAACCTTATTGCTTTAAATATTTTGAATATTTTGAAAAACTTATGGGAGAAGATGAATTTTCAATTGTGATTTCAAGTCACTAAGTAGAGGCTTTGCCTTCTAGGAAAGGTAAAGAACTCCATAGCCAGAAAAGCCTCAATTTACTGACTTTAAATCATAATTGAAAATTCATCTTCTCCAGTAAGTTTTCCCTATACATGGATGTACTTCTGAGATGTGTGCGGGTGCAGTGTGTGGATGATTATGAGTAAATCCTCTAAGGAAGATGAGGAATAAACCTCCTGTTGATCAACTCAGAGAAGTTATAGCATAAACATTGCAAAACTAAGGCTAATCTAATTAATGATCCTCTGAAATAAGTAAAAGTATACATTCAACATAAAAATACCGCCTGCAATGTAGATTCTGTTTATGTATCAACTTGGCTACAATCTAAGTGGCAGGATTAAAAATAGATAGTTGAATTATGAATTGTCTTGGCTTCCAAGTAGGTTTTATAGCACTTGATGAAAACAACAGTGATAAGACAATAAAATTCTGCATTTGAGGATTACATTGTTATTGTTTTAATATATGAAATGGCTGAGAAGATTTTCCACACCACAAATACATGTAGCTCAAATTTCCAACCCTTTCTATTTCACTATGTGCACTTGACTGTTCAGGCTAAGACAACATTCTTTTCTTGTACCAGCTTCCTGATGTCACTCAACAGGACTCTGTAGTTCCATGACATCTGACCCAGACCCATGGGAATAAGGTCAGGGAAATTGCTATTTCCAATGCCAAGAAATCCCCAGCTGGGTAGCCTAAAATCCCAACTGGATGCCTGCCTCAATATCAGACTTTGGAATCCATCTTCTATAGTGACTGCCAATATGATAGTTCCAATATGAAAATCAAACTATGAAACCTTGACTTAATTCCCTTAAAATGCCTGCACAATAAACTATAAACTTCCTTTACTTGGCATACAAAGAACTTTAAGATTGGGTCATTGCCTAAATGTCACATCTCATTTGTCATTTCCTGATTTGCACTTTGCAAGCCAGCAATATTGAACCACTTAGATTTCTTTGAACACACCAATTTCCCTGCTGGCACCCTGCCTTACACATTCTCTGCCTAGAACAGCTTCCTCTGCTCATATGCCTGACAAATTCATCATTCTTAAATCTCCAATCAAATGCTACCTCTTCTGAAAAAGTTTCCTTCCCTTCTCAAGGCCATTAGCTATGCCCCTTCTCTAGGAATCTTGCTTGAGTTTGTGCATATATGCCTAAAAAGAATCATTCTATTGTTTGAATGCTCAACTCTCTCCCATCCTGTTTAAGTTACATGAGGGAAAGGACAATATATTTCCATTTTTTAATCTCAGTATCTTTAATAATGTCTGGCATGGGGCAAGGCTCAATACACATAATGGAATGAATGAATGAGTGAGTGAATGTGACATAAATCGTGGCTCCAAGTGAAGAAGAGGACCATTCAGTGAATAGAACCAAGTTAGGTTTTAAGGACCATTTGGGGATACATGAGGCAATTTTCCAGTGGTCTAGTAGGACAAGTCCCCTGTGCTCTGCCCAGCAGTGTAACCAACCAGAAGAGCATTTTATGACTGGCTGACAGACCCATGAAAACTACTTAGCAGCCATTTTTTGTGGCAGAAGTATTAAGGGATATCATCAGCTCCATCAATCTGTCCAGGTTTTTGTATAACTGACCACCCAAAATTCAACTCATATACACCCATTTTCCAAGTGATCACTGTCCTCCATTACCTTGTGTCTTAGTTACTTTTCTCATTGCTAAGACAAAATACCTGACACTCATAAGTTGGAGGAAATCTTTATTTAGCTCACATTTTGTTGAAGCTTTAGTCCATAGCTTACTAAAGACCACAGCCCAGTAGTTCTAATGATATTACACACTCCATCAATAAATGTCCACTTAGCGCTGCTCATGAATCTGAAACATTGGTAATTCTCATTGAAATTTGAATGACTCTGCTATTGTTCGGAAGTTTGAAGTTTCATCCATTTGGCCCATGGACAGTTGTTCAAGAAACTACCTTTTTTCCTGAGAAAAGAATATGTCATGACTGGAAACAACCTTAAAGGAATACTATTGGATGCAGGGCCAATTGCTCTGTTGTCTGCCATTGTATCCTAATATTATAACTCCAGGCTGCATTGTTTAATGTTATTATTCAAGATTTCCATATATACATTCCAAAGTCTGATGTGTTATTGGATAGGTGTTTAATTAGCAATGAAAGGCCAACAAAGATGACCAAGAAAGTAGACTCTGTAAGTTACAAGTCTATAAACCCAATTATCTCCAAATTAGTCTACACTTTTCATATATAATATTTCTATTCATTTTTAGAATTCTACATGAGTTTGTTAAGACATTTTCCTGTGTAAAATATTTTCTTTTTTCAGTGTCCTGAAAACTGACTTAAACTTGGTTCATCATGAGTCTGTTCATAACCTTCTAATATTCTAATAAGGAACAAGATTTCTGTCCCTCTAGTGATAATTTTCTCAACTTTTTAACTTTGGTTAAACTAATTTTCATGCATGGGGATCCCTCTTGGCTGAATCCAAAATCTAGCCATAAAATCTAGATGCTTGGAAAAATTAAGAAGTAGGAACCATAGTGTAGCAATACTACACATTTTGATTGTTTCATATGATTTCTTCTAATACAAAATGGCTCAATATGTGCACATTCATTCCAAAAGGAATATGTTTTTTGAAAACATATGCAAAGGACATATGATGATCTCATTACAATTCAAAAATAAATTGGCTGGATACTGGATTGTACCTACAAATAAAAAGGAAAATGCAGAAGAAAGGTTTAACTAAATTTTAACTAAAAACAAAGAAACTTTAGAGGATTACAGTCAACCAATTTTCTTACTCAGGGTAAAATTGGAAGTATAAATTCAATAACTTTGTTGGCTTCTTCAGGAGTTTTTTTCTTCAATAATATTCTTGCCCAAAATAAAATTCCTAAAGATTTTTCATAAGGCTAGTATTAAGTCTGCATTTTAAAAAGTAATATGATTTTATAACATTTTTAAAAAGGTGATTGTCCACATAGTTTCTCCATAAAGACTTACCCTCTATTTAATGTATGTGGAAAATGTCAATACTTCAAAAATAATTCTTCCATTTTAGCATTAAATAAAGCTATATTGTCCCAGAACTGTGTGTTCCTAAAAGGTGCCTTTCCAAATGCTTCTCTTTACATAAAATCAAATATAAAAAGTCAAGAATAAATTTTCTGCCAGCTCAGTTGGAGTTAGAACCATTTTATTTTTCCAAGTTATGGTAGTGCCAAGACTGAAAATCCTGTCATAAAAGACAAAGCATGGTGAAACTGAAGACAAAATATTTGGAGAAATCTCATTTGACTGGCCTTTTGTAATTGTGATTAAATTGCAATGAAAGCCTAGTTTAAAATGAAGCTAAACCCAGACATCTCCATGTCTAGTGGGCCTTTTTACCACTTAGGTAAATGTTACTCATATGTCTCCCAAAATGAATCCCTTATTCCTCCTCCACATTATTCTTATTCACTCTGGCTCAGTTACAAAGGTGTCACGAACTCAAATACACATGAGAATTTGGCATATAATAGAAATGGCCCTTCAAGTCAGTAAGAAAATATGACTTATTAAAAAAATGCCGCCTAAGAATAATAGGCCATTTGTTGAAAAAAAAAGTTAAGTATTTACCCCATTCCATAAATGATTTCCAAGGCAAATTAAAAAAGAAAACATGGGTGATTTTTATCAACACTGAAGAGGAAAGGTTGCTGTAAGAGACAGATCAAACTATATTTAATTTTTCATGATTAATAGAAAGACAAGTAATAGAAAAATATTATACAGCATATTTGAAGTAGTGAATGATTAGTTTAAATGTTTAAATCTCCAATGTATAAAGAATTTTGACTGATAATCTATCAGGAATAGAAATAAATAGCATGAAAAAAGGGTTCATACCTACATATACAAATATGCTTCTAGAAATGGATTTTAAATACGTAAAAACTCAGTTTCATGCTTTTAAAATTATATAAATGCAAATTGGAACTAAAAAATAAGATAGAGCATTTTGTCTAATGGTTTATTAAATCAGTCTAACAGTTTTTGGAAATCAAGTTCACCATTTTTCACATGCCTAGAACTTGAGGGGACTTCATTGATATAAATTATATTTTGTAGAGTATGGGAGCTTGGAGAAATCAGGCACTCTCAAACACTGCCTGCTAATGAGCCTTTAAATGAGTACACATTAATGTTTTCAATGCTCTAACCTTAGAATGAGCATTCTACCTTTAGAAAATGATCTTGCAACTGCCAGAGCATTGCAGGCTGTATACTGCCTACTTGAGTGCCTACTCTTTCCCATGATTTATAATGTCAGGTCACCTCTCCAGGAGCTGGGTGCAGAGAAGCTCTCTGATTTAGCTTCTCACATGTGTACACAAGAACTTCTGCAAGGGTTGTCATTACTTTAAAATTTGTAGTAGCCAAAAAATTAAGAGAAAAATCTTTTGTCTAATAGAAAATTTGTCTCAGTCACACACAGTGCAGACATAAAAGAAAGAGGCATCTACTGAAAGAATGGAAGAGCAGTTCTCTCTGGGTGCTGATTTGGGACAAAAAATGTTTTTATACTCTAAAAAGTACATTTTAAATGAAAAGACAAAAATTCAGAGGAGTGAAAGTATGTTTTCTGATGTGTAGGTTTTTAGAGTGTATGTATATTTTGTGTGTGTTTAATGGATAAATATACTTCAAAAGAAAATTTTTTCACAAAAACATATAATTTGTTAATGGTTGTCATTAAGATACCGAGAGTGCTTATTTAATAATGTGTACATTTTATGGTCTTTAAAAACATTGTACATACCATAAAAGGTATGTTATGGCTTGTATCTAGATGTCCCCCAAAAGTGGCCATAGGTGAGGCTATTCAGAGGTGGCTGGATCTAGGTATGTGCTGCTGGGATCAAGGATATGATGCTGGGATTGATTCATCATGCGATGCTAGTATAAAAGGTGTGAGTGGATAAAACATAAGAGCCAGAAAGAGGGCTGTGGTCATTGCTTGTTGCTTACTGCTTGCTGCTTGCTGCCTTCTGCCTGCCCTGCTTTACCATGAACTGTTTCTCCTCTGCAATGCCCTTCTTTTTTTTTTTTTTTTTTTTTTTTTTTTTTTTTTTGTGCCAGGGATTGAACTCGGGACCGTACGCTTGCAAGGCAGGAGCCAGAACCACTGAGCTAAATCCCCGGGCCCTCTGCAATGCCCTTCTGCCATGCCACCCCGCCTTGGAGCCAGCCACCTATGGACCAAAACTTCTAGAAACTGTGAACCAAATAAACCTGTTCTCCTTTAACTTTGGATGTAGGATATTTTGTCTCATCAATGAAAAAGGTAACCAAGACAGTAACTAAGACAAGGTATAATCAACAAATATGGTGAATATTTATATGTTTTAAAATTTTATCACAGTGAAAGACACATTACCATTAATCTTCCTCAAAATACTCCCTCATTGTTTCATCATTCTTGCCACTTTCTGAAGCAGTTCTTGAAGTCCTCTTAAGTGTCATTAGTTGTGCTGGCTCTGGCTGCCTCAGCTGCCTGGCTGCTTCAATATCCTGAATCACTTCAAAATGTTTACCCTTCATAATTGTTTTGACTTTGGAGAAGAGATAGAAGTCATACGATGCCAGATGTATTGAATAAGGTATATGAGTACAAACTGTAATGTTTTTATGAGCTTGCCTTTCCACTGGATGGTGCTCAGAACCAGTATTCACCATCTTTTCATCACACCTTGTAAAGATTTCTGGCTTTATATTTTCTCCAATTTTGAGTTTCTAAATTTGATATATCTTATGATTATTGTCTTTTATTTATCCATACTATTTTTTTCCAAGAAGATTCATAGACTTTACATTTCCTGTTTGTGACTTTCAAAAATCTATTTTCTTGAAATAAACCTTAGAATGTAAAATATTTCTATCACAAATTTTTTTCTCAGAGTTTTAACAATGATTCAATGATTCTCCAATATCTTCCAGCATCAGATGGATAATTTGGAAATCATTAAAATCTTTTCTTCTCTACAGTGATAGCTTTTATTGTTTTGTGATGCCTTGAATTTTTCTTAATCCTTGAAGTTTAGAAATTTTATTAAAATAGCATCATATTCTTCATAATTTTGCATGACATTCCTTGTTGATCTTTTAATCTTTACTTCCAAACTTTTGTCATTTCTGAAATGTTTTCTTGAACTATATTTTTAATAATTAATAAGATTATTTTCTTCCAAATATTTGTAGACTATAAATCCTTCATTTTCTTTGACTTGTCTTCTAGTCAATTATTTTAGACTATTTTCCATGCCTGGATATTCAGTTCACAAATACTAATTTTCTAATTCTGGCCCCTCCCTCATCTTTCTGCTATTTATTGTGAACTCTTCAGTGTCCCTAGAGAGTTGTGTTACTATGCCTTGTCCCTGGTTTTAGTTGTAATCAATGGGAGAATTAGGCTTTAATGGACTTATTAGATCTTGACCACAACTGGAATACTATGAAATTTTGAGCTTATGGAAAAGTTTTTGTAACAATTTCTCTGTTTTCTATGACAGTTCTTCATAAAATGTAAGTAACTTTCTGGTTTCATTTTCTCCTAAATTTCTAAATATAAAAGTTTTATCTGACCATTCATCATCTTTTCATCATCTTTGAATGACAGCATTATCAATTCTATATTGAAAAATAATATGGTAAGATCAGAGTGGAGTACACGAAATTTGTACTTTTATTTCAACTTTGTTATCTCAAAGACCCAAGAAGAAGACCAAGAATAGGGCAGCTTCCTTATGGTGTGTTGGGTTCTCCTATGTCTTTTATTATTACCATGTTCTTTCCTCTGTTAGTTTTATCTACAGGTTAATAGCATATAGCTACAGTTATTTCAGAATTGACAATGTCCAGAAAGGAAAAGACAGTATCTCTTCTATTTTTAAATGTTAGGAATAAAAAATATTTCCCCTGAGTGGTTTTTCTGTCAAGTTCCATTGGGAAGAAATGGGCCATATGCCCACACATAAATTAATTAGCAACAGGAGTAATGAGACTATCACTGGTTTTGATAAATTTTATTTTGTTCCTAGTGGAAAATAGCTACCAGTTCTATAGCAAGAACAGCAGTATGAATGTGTCAGGGAATTTAGTATTTCATGATCATTCATACCCTATATGAATAGTAATGGTGGGAAGTTTTACAATTTTTAGTTAAATAAAATTGATATCAATACAATCTTAGGGGAGAGCTATACAGAATAAGAAATTTTAACCAAAGTCTTGAGAATTTATGAAATAGTATTTCATTGTTATGAAATTTAAATAAACTAAAGTTTAATGATTCAATTCAAATCTCCTAGAAAATATTCAAAGATTATAGTCTAAAAATAATGTCAAAAGTATTTTGCAAAAAGCATTGTGCAAGTTCACTGATCCACCTCTTCCGAATTATTTCAAGTATGGTTAGTAAAGAAGTGCACTCTAGTAGGGACTTTGGGTAATTGAACTAAAACCTCATTCTTTAATGTTTTCTTTAATAAATTAGATCCTTTTCCTAATATAGGAAAAAGACTGGACTCCACAAGTGTTTTGTGTAGATCATGGAGTGGAGCTGTGGCTGTGGCATATAAAGATATAATGGTTGAAATATGCATCCTCAGGATTCCTATGTTGATTTCCCAATTCTAAGTATATCAGAATGGAACTCTATTTTGAGTAAGATCTCTAAAGATGTGGTTAAATTAGAAAGGGATATTAGCTTTCCCTTTGCTGGGATAAATTACCCAACATACACAACTTAGAGGAGGAGAGGTTTATTTGACTCATGGTTTCAGAGGATTCAGTAGATGGCCAGTTGCCTCTAACGCAGGAAGGTCAATCATATCATAACAAAGCTGCCTAGTTCATGGCAGCCAGAAAGCAGAGAAGGGGAATAGTACCAGAGGAGGGGGACAGGGACTATATATAGTACAAAGGCAAGTACACCCAGAAGTGTGTTTTACTAATCTCTCTAGGCAGCTTCCAAGTCAATCAAGTTGACAATTAAGCTTAACTGTCACACGAGGTTATTAGAGTGGGCATTATTGCAATGTGACTATTGGACATATAAAAAGAGATTGAGACAAGAGCCAGGGATTTAGCTCAGTAGTTTCTTCACCTGCTGCACAAGTGCAAGGACCTGAGTTCGATCCCCAGTGCAAAAAAAAAAAAAAGAGATTAAGACACAAAGGAAAGAGCATGTAAAGACATTAAAGATGGGCATATGCAAGTCAAGAAGAGAGGCTTTAGAAGAAATTAACCCTGCCAACACCTTGATCTTAGACTTCTGACCTCCAGAATTGTAAAGAAATGCCTTTCTGTGTTTTGAGCCACTCAGCCTATGATAAATCATTATACCAGCCCTAGCAAACTAATTCAGATCTATATGATTCACTGTCAAATTTAAGAGGAGAAATGTACTTCTTAAAATGACACTGCTCAGAACTTCTAGATTGCTGTATGAGATTTCAAGCATGAAAATCAATAGGACTTCCTGTGTTAGAATATGGAACACTTCATTGATCTTTGCCAATTTATGTTTTGGGATAAATTGATAGGTAGAAAACACCGGCTCTTAGGACTTTAATATATGTAGAGGAGATTGATCATATTGACTTTATTCACTAAATTCGTACAAGGCAGTCACTGAAGAGAGGAAGGTAAGTACCATATAGGGAGATAGGGAATTGTGAAGAATATTTTCACTGTAATTGTACCTATCTAATAATTCACTCATTTCTTTACCAAAAAGATATTAATTATGTAACTATTATTGCTAGGCACTACATGAGATGTGGGGAATTTAATTGCAAATATAGACATGTGTTTTTTTAGGATATATAATCTATAAGAATTACAAACAAGGAAACAGAAAATTATAGTAATGTTATATATGTTTTATGGACCATTTATCCCAGTTCCCATTTTTTATAGGGAAGATAACATAGATGTAACATTGTGATTTTGGTTTAGAAGCTCATATAATGTCAAAAAGGGTTGAAATATTTCTATCTTCCTGCCTGTGTTTCCTAAATGAAAAGAGTTACTGATATGATTCAGTATTACCATACATAAGAAGCCACGCCCAATTCTCAAAGCTCAATGGAAGATCAGAGAAAAGCACATTATTCTTTTCCATTAAGTTTTTTGGTACATTTTACATATAAAATACAGTTACATTCATCAATGAAATCTTGTATATGACGTATCTTGGTTCTTATTTTTCCCACATTCCCCTGATCTCCCTTCACCCACTCCACCCTTCCCTATTTACAAAGATTTTGTTTCCATTTTTTTTCTTTTTCTCATATTTTTTCTTTTTCTTTCTTTGCTTTCCCCTACCCCTTCCATTTCCCCTACTCCTTTAGAACTTTTCTTCCTATTACACAACATTAACTATACATTTTAAATTACAATATCAAAATTTATAAGACATTACCACAGATTTTACAGAATTTAAAAGGATATAGAAAGCATATTACAAAAAT
>NW_004624866.1:3604064-3634883 GCF_000247695.1 Heterocephalus glaber
CTGTATGTCAAGTTCTTTTCCCCTGCTTGGGAAGTTTTCTGCCATCACTGCTGTTAACAGTATTTTTTTTTTTATGCCATCTGCATTCTCTCCTGTTTCTTCATTAACTTTGCTCAGTCTTATGTTATTCTTCTTTGCATCATGTAGCAGCTGCCGGATTGATTTCTCATGGTCCCTTCCTATTGTAAAGCAATTTTTCTTTTCCTAGTCACTAATTGCAATCTTATCTTCTATATCTGAAATTCTGTCCTCACATTGGTTTATTCTGCTGTGTAACTTTCCATGGAGTTTTTAATCTCCTGGAAATCTGTTTGAATCTCTTTTATGGATTCCATTTATTTCCTATGTTGGGATTCCATGATTTTCCTCAGCTCCTCTATTTTTTTATCTGTGTTCATTCTAGATTTATTAATCATGTCTTACACTATGGGCACAATCTCTGCTGTTACCTGAGAAATTATTTCTGATTTCATTTTTTCCAGATCCCCTTTTGTTGCCAGTTCAAGGAGTCCAGGTGGTTGAGTAACAGATTTTTCTATCTTGTTTCCCTTTGGGGTTACTTTGGGTGATCTGGAAGACTGGTTTTGAGACTTGTCTGTGTGTCTTCTAATTTCAACAGATACAGCCTGCTGTGTCTTTCTTGAGGCAACTTTTTGCTCACCCAATGGTCTTGAATTCTCAGCAAGCCACTGTGCATTCTTTTCTCTGCTGCTCACCAGTACACTAATTCCTGGGTTCAGAAAAGTGGCCTTCTGGATCCCTGAGATGACCTGTTGCCTGAGCTGGATTCTAGCTGGGGCCTGCGCACACTTGGGATGGTACCTACGTGTGCCTCTGGCCTTCAGCTGGGTGCTGTGCACTGCACTTCCTGTTCTGTGAGCAAGCTGGCTAGGGTCTCACACACTTACTGATGGTATCAGGGTGAACCTCTGATGGTTGCTTCTGTGCTTGTGCAGCTCTTTTCCAAGTGGGCCTTTGGCTTGGGCTGGTGTGCCCAAGCCTCCAGGGTCAGAGCAGAGCCCTGGCTGGGATCTGCTTGCAGCCACACTACTCTGGTCCATATCGCTGCTCCCCCAACTAAGGTGGTCTGGTGTGCCTTTATTGCAGAGATTTTCTTCACTTTTCCAGTGGGCTTTAATTTTTATCAAGGAGCTTCAGAGAGGCCCTCTTTCTGTTGTTCACTTCTGTTCTATCTTCTCGAGCTTGGAACAATGTCCTTTAGGACCCCGAAACTCTGTGCTGT
Source organism: Heterocephalus glaber (assembly GCF_000247695.1). Next base: position 3,605,308 of record NW_004624866.1, read on the forward strand.
GGATCCAGGTAATGGCTTGGCACAGCCACCAGGGGCGGGGTGAGGCAGTGCTAGCCGGTGCCCATGCAGCTCACCTCCTCGGCACTGGGGTAGGGGGCTTTGCTCCTTAGCACTCTGGAGTGGTGGTATGGCAGCCCAAGAAGGTCACCTCCTCAGGGCTGGGGGCGGGGGGAGGTGGTTCAGCTCCTTAGCACTCTGGAAAGTATACTATTAAGCATCAGAAGGAATTTAGGGCACTTAGTTTTTAGCAATCAGAAGAGGTACATCAAGAAACCAGCCCTACAGCTATTCAAGTGCCACCATCAGGAAAATTGTTCTACAAATATTAGGTATAAATGAGAAGTTGCCTTCAATGTAGTGCAGTATCAGGGATCTTATTTGAGGGTCTCAATTACAGGATCGAAAGTCATGTTCAAATAATACAGTGAAAGTTAGGATAGTGAGCAATGACTTAAACTAGTGATTTAGGATTGACAGTTGGGTGGCATCAAAGTTAAGTTAGCCAAAGGGCTTTTGTATTTTGGTAAATCATCCTAAGCTGCTATGGAGTTTGTCAACATCCATGTGCCTTTACTTCATCCCCAGAGATTCTGATTTATTTGTCTTTTGGCTAGAGTTAAACATTTGAGTCCATAAATAACTCACAATGAGATAATAATGTGCACCCAAGATTAAAAATTTCTGAATTACAAGAATGAAAGCTAAAGATAAATAGATTATCACAAAGTGTGCACAAGGAAGTGTATATATGTGTTTCTATGTGTTGAAGAAAAAGATGAACAGTAGGAAAACACTTGCTGGACAGAATAATTCTGTTTAAGAGAACAAGTTTTGTTTGATCAAGGAAGCTGAAGAAGATTTCAATCTGTGCTAAATATCTGTATGTAGAAAGGTTACTTGCAGGGTTTCTTAGGGACATTAAAGGAAATGCTAATTGTATCTCCATAACAACAGGCCATTTCATTGTGCCTCTGTCTCTTCACTTTCTCACATTAGCCCTCAAGATTCAAGGCCTTATGTGTCTCTTGGACAAAAGAGCATGAGACATACCATGAAATAATAACCATGTTTTTCTTTGTATCCTATAATTATAAAACTCATGAAGAATGCATTCAGGCTTAAATTCATAATGTCTCCTCTAAACAAGAACTAACTGATCACTTGGATCAAATTTATCTCTGGTGGAGTGGTCTTAAAAGAAGCTCCTTGTCTCTGATGTGTACAAATTTTGTAGCATGTGGTAGGCTATGATATGCTCTTCCCTTCGAGAAAAAAGATACATCTAGTTCCTAGTCCCCAGAACCTCTGAATAGTGCCTTAATGGCTAAATGTGCTTAGTTTTTTGTGTTTGGGGGACTACTCAAAATATTCAACAGGGAGAAATTCTTGACCCTTGTAAATAATGATGTCTTGCAGCTAGGGGAATTATCCCAACTTGGAAAAGGACATTCTTCTTTAAATGAACCTACTTGGTAATGTAGCAAAACAAAACTATCTCTTTACTTGTGGGAAAGAAAACTTTGCCAAAGAAATAAAACAGCTGCTTGGGGGCATATAGACTCAGGATAAGTAACAGAACTGTGTGAGAGACATGTCTGCCAGCTACATCAGCTAGTTATGTAGATTGATAATAAAATCCCCAAAATTATATGAGATAGTCACTGGAGTGAAGAGTGCTTTCCACGTCTAAAGTAGGATTTAAACTAGTATACCTAAGTGCATTTGTAAAATTCCCCCAAGTTAATACTTAAACTGACCATGTGTTACAGTTTGTGCATAAAAACCAAGTTTAACGGAAGGACGTTGAATTCTCTGGCTTTCTCAAGTGTGTCTGTTTGAGATAGGTTTACAGATTTTGCTGGAGTACCATGTTCAGAAATCAACACTGACCACAGGATTGATTGCAATAGGTAACACAATAACAGAATGTTTTAATACAATCTCCTAAGAATGGTAATTTTTAATTATCCAAACAATACAATTTTAGTTTGTACCTTACTAAGGAAGACATGGCTTAAGTGCATCAAAGTAACTTCTTTTTTTTTTTCATTCATCCCCAAATAATGCCCAATGTTTTTACTCATCCTCAAATAAATAAATCTCCAAAATAATGTTGTTTCTAAATGTTATCAGCCATCACTCGGGGTGAGAAGGAAGATTCCTGATGTACAGGAATTGGCAAAGATGGCAGCAACAAGCATACAGGCACAATGCAGGCCCTTCCACACATTCCAGGGAAGATCAGCCTCCTCCAGGCTCCATGCCTCCCTGGAAGGGACCATAACTGGTCAGGCTTCTGGCAAGATGCTGCTTGTTCCCATCTGTTTTTCTTCCCCATGCTCACAGACTCTCACTATGTGCTCTGAGACAATCTGAGTAATTCTTTTATATTTCCTGTTCCTATAATATTAGCCACCTGAGGAAAACCAAGACTCCCAAATCATCCTTCATCCTACAGAATCAAATCTACGAGTAGATGTCCACATCCTCCTTTGGATTCTGAATCTCCCAATTGGGCAACCCTTAAAATCCTTGCAATGCCTTCTGGAACTCTTGGCTTAAACATCTATAAGACAATGATATCCTCACATCTTCCCCCCTTTTTTTAGTTTCCTTTTATAATGAAAATAGTCCTAGATTTAAAATTGTACATTGGTTGTTCAATATCTAGTTGATGATTAAATATTTTTCTACAAACAACGTAACAATCAATGTCTTGTTTATTAGAAGTTTTAGCTTATTTTTTCCTTCTGAAATCCTAAAATTGAGATGTTAAATTTCTACTTTTTGGGTCTTAAAATTTAAAAAAAACATAAATAATGAAAATATTCTAATTGGTATTTAAGGAAAAATCACATAAATCGCTCATAGAGATATGGGTAACTGTATACCAACACAGAAAGCAAAGATTTGAGGGATTTACCCAAATCACTTAAAATAAAATGTGCATTTTTGTTCAAGTATTACTTTAGAGTCCTTCTATCTCTTATGTACTAGAATTTACTTTTGAATTTTAGTAATTGACCCACATCTATATCTTGCTTTATTAGTACAGACGTTAATATATAGACAATTTTATTACTAAATCAAAATGACATAATATTATAGAAATATATCACAACCTTCACAGTACACAGATGTTTTTGCAAATAAATTCTGAAAGATTCTTCATCCTCTTGCTACAGAGGAAACTTGACCCTATTGAGGACTCTGACTAACACTTCAGTCCCTGTAGAGTAACAGCTGTTTTTTTCTCCCTCCCCCACCTACTATGGACCTTTCAAATGGTTTGTAGGTTGGCCTTGCTCCTCATGCTAGCTCCAGGTTATTCTCTTTCTAATCTTCTCTTAAAACTCAAGCTTGGTATATAATCTCATCAATCTTTAACTTTGCTCACAGGTTTCACCTTCTTTTCCAGATGGTTTTAGTGGCTGGTTCATCTTCAGAGGCTACAAATACTGTATACGTTTTCACCCTTGAATGTTCACATTCTAATGCTCTGTCTGAACTCCCAGGTTATCTACCCCTTATCTGCAGCATACAGGAAATTACTCCTTGTTTTTCATACTCCTTCAGCCACTTGCTCCTATCTTCACAGCTATGCCTTGTCGTAACCAACAACTAACAGCAACCCCCTCATCAACTCAGTTTCAAGCACATATATCCTATTACCTCTGTGCAATTTTCTCCTAACTTGTGATTGAACACTGATTCCAGTAATCTTTCTATTCTACTGGAAACACCAATCCATTGATTGTGACTCTAATGCACAGAGCCCCAGCCTTTCTACTTAATGCTCATCCTTCTTTTCTTTTTGTCTTCACACCTCTGCATGGTGACTTAAATTGCTTCTCATTTCTCTTTCCTCATGCCTCTTCATCTCCTCAATATCTCATTACTGACATCTCAAAATTTGAACCTTGTGTCTTTTTTCTTCTACGTTTTTGTATCCTTAATTTCCTCCGGATTTTAGTGGGAGTTAAAATCAATATCATACATGTATCAAAAGCACCAGAATTTTTACCAATAAACAAGAAGTTTGTCCAGACCCCAGGCATATGTATCTAATATCATCTCAGCATCTCCACCTGGATGACAAATACCCAAGTCGAACTAACGCCCACAATTGAACTCCTTATCTTCCTGGGCTGTTTGTCTTTCATTCTCTTCTTCATCTCAAACATTTCTCCTCCTTATGGTTGGTGAGGTCAGCAACCCTGAAGCTATCTTTCCCTCCTGACTATCTTTCCCAATCAGAACTCAATCTGGATGTGTGTAAATATCCAGAATGTAACACTTTCTTATCACTCCCAGCACTATGACTCTGGTCCATGCTTTTGCCTTGATTCTTACAGTCAAGTCAAACTCCTTTCTCTCTTATGCTATATTTTCACATAGAAACAAGATTGCCTTTTTAAAAATAGAAGTTATATTTCTTCACTTTTTTCTTCAAAACCCTCTTATATCTTCTGCTTCTGAAACTCCTTCTTTCTCTTTCCCTTTTATATTTCTCCATATCACTTAGCCACCATAAGGCTCATGTGTCAGAGACTTGATTCCAGCCGATGCAATTCAGGAGGTGGTGGAAGGGAATCAGCCCATGGTGGGAAAGGGAGAACATTCCCCTTACCGAGCTGATTGAGAACCTGGCCTCTTCCTCTCAGTCCCCTGGCTTTCTGCCCTGCCTGAGCTAAGCAGCTTTGCTCTACCATCTGTTACCTACAGTGCTGTTCCGCCTCCCACAAACCCCAGAACAACAGAGTTGGCTAACCATGGACCAAAACCTCTGAAACCATGAGCCACTGTAGACCTTTCCTCCTTTAAGATGTTTACCTTTGACATGTTGACATGGCAATGGGAAGCCGATACACTCTGGTGTGTTCCAGTGCTAGACAAATACTGGGCGATACTCATTCTCTTTTGAATCATGTAGTGATAACTATCTGAATTAGCTGAGGCTGCCATAATAAAATATCATACACAGCATGACTTAAACAATAGACATTTATTTTCTTACAGTTCCAGAGTCTAGAAGTTCTAAATCAAGACATTCAAGTTGGCTTCTGGCTCTCTATCTGTATTATAGACAAATACCTTTTCACTGTACCCTGCATGGCCTTTATTCCATGTTTATGTGAAGAGAAAAAAGAGAGAGCTATAGTACTGCTTCCTCCTCTTATAGTGAGGTCTCACTGGGTTAGGACCCCACCTTTATGACCTCATTTAATTTACTTCTCTCCTTGAAGACCCTATCTCCAATGTGGTTACTTCAGGGTGTGTGGTATCAGCATAAAGTGACAGCCCAAGGCATACTCCAGTGCTTGGAGAAACTTAAAGCCTAAAAGGGGTTACCATGAACTGTTAACCCTGTTAGTGACTGACACACTCACGTGCATATAATATTATACCATGCATCTATTACTTGTAGACCTCTTTAGGCTCCCAAGTTAACCTTTACTCTTTGTAGTAAGCAGTACATTCACTGAACTTTAGACAGAAATACTGATCTGTACCATTTACTTTCTGGGAAGAAGCATTTGTGGTACACAGTGCTTACCCCTAAACTCTAAATTTTGTGTCTTGTTCACTTCTGTAGCCCTAGCGGCAGGCATATTGTCTTTTATGATTTTTAAAGTGAATGATTCTACATGGTAGGACCAGGTACATTATGCTTACACTTTTCAATCTGGTGCAGACAGCGCTCTGGGGCAGGGAGAGGCACATTATACCATAGAGCAGTGATGGGGAACCTTTTAATGATGGAGCAGCCCATTGTGGTACATGTGTGATAGGTTCACCGCCACTGCCCAAGAGGATTTAAGGAGACGCAGTATACGCACCTCAGGGAAAAACAAATTTTATTTGATTATCAGTCTCTTAAAATATGCCATATTGTGAAAGCAAACTCGTGTTTGGCAAAAGGAAGGAAGGAAGGAAGGACAGACAAAAGAAACAAAGAAAAGAGAAAGTAAAGTTTACATAAATGTCAAGGGGTAAGGTGATGTTTTTCAATTCTCTACTTCCCCAAGGATCTATGTCATTTCTGTTGTGGGTCCTAAGAGATAGTAGATAGAAAATACAGAGTGTATTTATATTTATTCACAGATTCATATGAAGAAATGCATTTTTCAGTTCAAGGATAACAATTATATTGTCATATAAGAGATTGCTTTCACTACTTTCTTTTAAAAGTAAACCTAAGAGAATTAGAGAATGTACAGGAGCCATATAATGCACCTTTATATGTGCATGTATATGATGATAATGTGTAAGATTCAAAGGTTTCTAATACATAAGAAAACTTTGAGTGAAGCGCTTCTTAGTGGTTCATAAAATTGATCATAAATAGTAGGATGTCCCAAGTCCTCTTGCGTCAGCTCTTTTGACCCAGTGGTGTTTTTTAAAAATGTGCTTCTGCCTGAATTGAGAGATAATATTGCAATTACTTGCTCAGAATTCTGCTCCAGTGGTCCAATATCCTGCTAACTGATATATTCCCACATTGTCCTCTGGTACTTTCTGGATATTTCTCCCTTGTTCTGCTATATCAGTGTATTATGATAATTGCTAACTAAAATTATTCCTATGATATAACCTATATAAAACACTTTTCTTTTGATCAAATATCTTGCCTCATTTTGGCAATTCATTGTGGAATTCTTTCTTTGTCCTCTAAAGCACTTAGACTGTGCTTTGCAGCTCTCTGTCATTTTGACTTCCATCATTTTGACTTCCACCATGATGATATTTATTATATAATGTTCTGCAAGATCAGAAAAATCTTGTCAATTTTTAAGTGGCAATATGATTATGATCACTAATCACTGGCTCTCAAGCTTCTTAAAGATGCACTTTGGTTACCTTAGCTGTATTTATATGTGTTTTTCTTGATCCTGATCCAGAAAGTGGCTTTAAGCAGCTCTCTTTCTTTTTAATAATTTCTGATTTCTATACATTTAAAATTTTACACGTCTCTAAACTAGACTATATATATATTTGTGTATGCTTTACAATCTTTTGAACTTGTCCTCTGAGTTTGAAATGTTTACTTTGGATTTGACTTCCGTTTGTCCTTGTAATTCATAAACATTGATGTCTAATGAATTCATATCGATATTTTAATACATTTTATCGCAAAATATATTGGTAAACAAATAAAATGGCTTAAACTCATTTTGTACACTTATCCAAATTATCTCACAGCTTTCTAAGTACAGAGCAATGATGAGGAATAACCATGTCACTATTATTCAAAATTAGATCGGAAAAAAATTTGAGGTGATTTATGCCATCTTGTTGTTGAGTAGCTATACTGTAATAAAAAGTACAATTGAGAAACATAACTTTATCAGTAATGGCAAGCACCACCTTACTGAATTACAAAGGGAAAAGCAAAGAAAAACAAGAAAGAAAATCTCATCTGTAACAAAAACAGATGATTTATGATCCAAAGAATGAGCTTTAGAAATAATGATTGAAGCAGAAAGCAGATATTAACTATTTCAAAAGACCTGTCTCCATCTGTACTCAAATGAAGTATTAAGTTTTAAAAGCAAGAAGTAGACAAAATTTGTAAACCACCTAGGATAAAATCAAGTAACTTTATAATAAAATTAAAGTAAACATGAATTAGTCTAAACTGCAGTTTTTCTAAAAATTTCCAATAGAAAGAAATAGAAAGCTAAAATGTTTTTCTATGTCATTGAGATCAATTTTAAAAATCAAGTATATTTTATCATATAAGAAGAGAACTTGTAATCATTTTAAGGATCATAAATGGTAAACAGATCTATTTACTTTTGTAAATTTTCAATGGCAGTAAAAATATATGCCTAGTTTTATTTTTCATAATCACTCTTAAAAAGACCTAGAAAATTGAGACTACATCAGTATGTATAACAAGTTTATTGTCATATGGGTTTTCAAAACTCGAACTCTTAAAAATTAACAGTTCAAGAGAAAAAAGAAAAAATATGGACAATTAGTTTGAAGCAACAGTTCATAAGAAAACCAAAAACTTTAAAAAAGGTATTAAACTTTACCAACAATCAGAGAAATCAAAATTAAGCCAATGTTAAAACACAATTTCACACCCATCAGTTTTGTTAAATAATAAAGTATTAGCAAGGCTATAGCAACTGTTGCAACACTGATAGGGCCATAAGTCCATATTCTTAATTGGAAAGAATTAGACAAAATTTGGCAATGTAGGAAAGATACATAGTCAATGACCTGGCAGCAAATGCACTCATATATTTAAAAAACTAGGGCAAAAAAATGTCCAATTCAGAAATATTTATATTAATGAAAAAATTAGAAAAGCAGCAAACTTATAAGAAAATTCCACATGGTAGCCAAAAAGTATGAACTAGAAGTCCAAGTATTAAAGTAGTTGAATCTCAAAAGTTGAGTGAAAAAAAAAGCAAGACAAAATAATATGCTACTATGGTGCCATTTTAAAGTATGAAAAGAAATATATTTGATTAGTGCACTTACATACCTACTATAAAGTTGCATGTAAAACTAAAAAACACTAAATATAGGATATGATTAAGCTTGAATAGGAGTAGGAAAAAATACGACAGAGGTGGGGCTTAGGGAGACCCCAATTGTTTTTAAAATAGATTAATTTTTAAAATGAGTGCTGGGTACCTTGGAATTCATCATACTATTCTATAATTTTATATATCTACTCTACATATATAATTCATAGGAATTGATAAAATCTGTTTCATTAAATTGATTTTATGATTAATTTAATAGAATCTAGTTAAAACATAGCATCGATTTCTGAATATTCATTCATTTGCTGATTCTGTATGTATGACTTGATGTCTTTTCTTTTTTCTTTTCCTACAAATTAATGCCTGAGAGGAGCAGCCTCTCACAGCCATCATGGAAAATATGTGTAGATTTTTCAAAAAACTAAAAAAAGAACTACAAAAGGTCTAGCAATTCCACTATGATATATACATCCAAAGGAAATGAAATCATTATATTCAAGAGATACCTCCACTCCTATGTTTATTGCAACACTATTGATATTAGGTAAGAAATGAACCCAGTCTAAGTATTCATCAACTGGTGAATGGATAAAGAAACTAAATAGAAGATAGATAGATAGCTAGGTAGACAGACAGACAGACAGACAGACGACAGACAGAAAGATAGATAAAATGTTACAGTAGAATATTACTCAAACATTTAAAAACTTACATTTTGTCATTTGTGGCCACCAGATGTAACTGAAGGACATCATGTCAAAGGATATGAGCCTAGCTCAGAAAGACAAATACCACATATTATAATTCATTTGTGGAATTTAAAACCCTAAATATTATAGACGAAGAGGGGAAAATAGTAGTCACTGGAGACAGGAAAGAGGAGACAGGAATGAAGATGGAGAGGAGTTAGACAATGTATAAAAAGATACAGCCAGGTGGAAAGAATAAGTTCCGGTATTCTAGAGCATAACGTGGGTAATCATAGTCTACAGCAATTTGTGGCATATTTCAATACAACTGGAAAAAAGGAGTATGAAGCTTTCTAATTCACAGTAATAAATGTTTTAAGAGGTGAAAATGATCATTATCTCAATTTGATCATTCACCTATAAAATAAAACATGCAAATATTAGGTCAATTAAAATGAATAAAACAAAAGAAATAATTGAGATGAGCTGAGTTCTACATGTGATGGGCTTTCTTCAGCGAATCCCTTTATACTAATTTAGGAGCAGATAGACAAGGACGCCTTGACCATCAACCCTTTCTTTCTGCAGAATGATAAACTCCTCTCTGGCATGAGACTGAATCATTGTCCTAGTCATGACTCTGAATCATCTTCACCATCTACACTTGTAAAGATCACTATTGCATTTACTCAGAGAATAGTTATAAATGTTTAATAGTTTTCTGTACTAACTGAAAAGCAATTTGCTTTTTGTTGGTTCCTTTTTTCTATTTCTGTCTTTTCACAGATGTACAAAGACAGAAATACAAGGATGTCTAGCACAAGCAGTTGTAAATTCAGATGCTACAAAGGCCAGGTAAATAACGCAGGCCAGAGGAAAGGAAAAGTTGGAGAATTTATGCCTTTTCTTTGAAGCACAGACACTAGTCAAGGTTAGGCTTTGTTTTGAAAGTAAAAATGTAGGTCCTGTCTTGCCAAATCTTCCAGTAGCTCAAAAGATGCAAGAAGTTCAGATCTGCATATGAAGTTGGCAACTAACCTAACATGTAATTTTAACCCTGTTTGGGTCCAACAGAACAGATCTACAGCCATAATTAGTCTCTGGGTTGCCAGCTGGAGATTTCTGCTCTGTACACCAATCTGCTGATGAACATAAACACCTCCCTTCACTGTGGAAAAAAGTAATCCCAATGTTCAGACTATCCTATTTTCCTAAACAAAGGGCGGGGTTACTCAACAGTTCCTTAGCTCATGGAGGACAGTTTTATGGATGCCATTTGGAAGACAGTGGCTTCAGCTCCAGGGAACTACCAGACCTTAAGCATCAGGCTGGTTGGTGTCTTATATGTGGTCCTTTTCACCCACTGAAAGTATTTAGTAAGAGTTGATACAGCCTTGGCAAGAGGGCCACAGAAGACCTCCATGGTGAGTGACGGCCCTTGGCAACATTTCCTCTTCTGTCATCAAATAAGCCTCTATCTTTTCTTTATTGTTGTTTTTATCTTTTGCCCCCCTCCACCTTGGGCATTTAAAAATATGTATTTGTTGCAGTCTCTAAAAGAACTTCTAACCATCTAAACATCTAAATGTAGAGAAGTAATTACATCGTGTTAGATCCATTAAATGGAATCTTATACAGGTATTAAAATCAGTTAAGTATGAGGTCTATATTCAAACTGGCAAGTGTTAAAACTGTTTAAATGGGAACTCATTAGACAGGGCTGGCTCTAAGATCCTGGTTTCTATGTAAACCAGTGGAAACCTAAGTCAGAATTTAAAAGAAAATGAAATTTAAGCTCAACCTATCAGTTGTAGCCAACTGGGTGTTGTATTGCCTTGAACTGCCCACAAGGATAGTTCAAATAAAGCGGTTGCCCAGACATTAACCAACCAAGTAATTTCCTTGCTCTGTTTCCACATATGGCATATAAAAATCTTTCCTATGCTTCTTCAGCAAAGTCCTGCTCCACTTCTGGGTTGTGTCTGCCTGAACATGAATCACTGCTCAAATAAACTCTTTAAAATTTAATATGCCAAAGTTAATCTTTTAATACATGTTTTTAAAAGTGAGGATATTTTATATTATGATCACAATTACAGTGACTGTATAAAATTTAAGCTCATTGATGGTATTGTGATTGTTTTAAAGTAATGAGTTTCATAATCATTTTTTATCCCTTCTAAATTTTGTATTATGTAGCTATACTATTTATATAATTAAAATTATTTCCAAACCTCTTTTGTCTGTGCACTGTCTATCAATAGAAAGATTATCACCTGCTCCCCCTCAGAAGCCTAGGGAGTGACACCCATATATATCTATGTAAAAAACAGGAGTGCTTTTTCCACTATTTTCTGTATTGTCATATCAGAATTCACTAAATATTTATCAAGGGAGATTTCATGGCTGCGACTTGAAAAAAGGCCATAATGTTACATCATCAGATCTTGTCTCTGTTTCCCCATAAGCTGCCTCTGAATCAGGGCAATCTATATTTACACCGAACACCTCACAGTTCACATGGTAGGGGAGAGGGAAATGGGTTTGTGTTAATACTTTTGTTAGTTTCCCTACTATATGGTTTTAGATGAAAGAAGCAAAGACTCGTGGCAAGTGTGAGCTATGGATTTCTCTGCAAGAACACAGATACTATTCCTGAGATGCCCTAATCACCAGACACAGGAAAAAGAAGTTCAGCAAAACACTCTTAGTCTTCTATGAGTTAGTCTGGATCCAATGTAAAAATTCATCTTTTTATAAACAGAGAAAGGATTCTCTAGAGCTAGATGATTGGCAGGTTTCTGTTATTCACAACGTTAGTATAAAAGACAAACTAATATTTAGGGATGGGAAGATTAGATGCATAAGTTATTCTAAAATACATGTATTCTCAAATGATATCCAATCTATAGTTTGATAGATTTAGGACATATTCTAAGAACTGTTTGGGGGAAATAGGAAGGAAAAAAGAGGACCTATTTCTTATTGATTACAATGTTTTGAGAATATATATATGAATGATATGGTAGGGTTCTTATCTTATAAAAGAACAAACAAGATCAGAGAAATGGAGTAATTTTCTCAAGGACAAAAACAGAAACAAGATTCAACTTTAGGTCTATGTGATTTCAAAACCTATACACTTCATATCATTTTCCTTAATTGAATTCTATTGAAAATCTTCCCTAAATTAAAACAAATCAGTTTTTTTCTGTTTAGGGTTTTCTGTAAGATTGATTTCTGAACTTTGTCTCACAGATATCATGTCAATATTCTGGCACGCCTAATATATGGGGATGTTTTTCCCTAAGTGCTGTGATTTGGTGAATAGTCAACAAAAATTGGATACCTCTCTCTCCCATGGCTTTAAGCAATAGTTCCCCAAATGAATGTTCTCAAAGTGTTTTTATTTTTTGTCTTGCTTTTATGGAGTTATATTAGCAAGACACAATAGTTCAACCATTTGTTTGTGATTATACACCAAAGAAAATGATGGTCAATTCAGGGTTTCAGGAGAGGATTTTAAAAGCCAAGGAAATTAAGGAAACTAGCCTATTTAGCCTTGCCTGGTGTTTTTTTTCTTTCTTTTTTCTTAGTGGTTGGTTTTGGTTGTTTGTGTTTTTTTTTTTATTTCATGAAAAGTCAGTACATTAATACCTCTGGCAGAATAAACAAAAATCTCTACTGGAATCTAGGCTCAAAGTTATTATAAGATGCAGATGTGATCATGTTTCCCTGATCCTGGTTCTGCTTGTAATGATCTACTCCCCAGCAGTCTTAAAAATGCATATTTGGCTAAAAGAAAAATTTCCCTCAAGTTATCTTTAGTTATAAGCTAAAACAGTTTTTTTTAAGTCTGAAAAACTACCAGCATAGTATTGAAATGGTATCTATATAGTTATATATATGAATGCAGACAGAGCTACAGTTAGATCTATAGCTGCTGATGTAGACAGTCAGGTACAGACACAGATGACAACCAACATGCACAACCTGATAACTTGGAACTCATCTCCTGATCCCAAAGGCAGCAGCACACACATATCTAAGCCTTACTAGCCACACACTTCCTTTAACATGAGGAAGAATGATTCTATCAGTCATAGGATGAAATGATCCCAGAATAAGAAACCTAAAACCTCAATAAGAAAGCAAGTCCCCCAGGTCTTGCCCATATGCCTGCTGTTTTTGTTGACGTGTGGTGATAAAACTATAGAGAACTATTTGACAATTATTTTTCACCCAGCACTTTACAAATCAAACTTTGTGTTCCCATGATTATAAGACTACAAGTGTTGGTTTTTCCTAGAACCTCACTAGATAAATATGTAATAGTAGGTATTTAATCCTGAAAGATATACATAGAGGTAGCCACCAGTTAAAAAGAATGAAATATCATTTGTCCAGCATTACTGGGACCTGGCTTCATCTAGCACATAATTAAAACAGACTGCACAGCCTAAGTATCTTGGGGATGCACTGCACCATTGCTGTGCCTTTGGATTTGCCATTGTTAAACATTGTAAAGCAGTTGTCCCTCTCCCATGAAGGTTTGGGAGGTCTGTGATTATCTTTTATGATTCTCAGAATCCAGGCTGCATCCCTGGGCTGGGCTCCTGCATCATCACTGAAGGTTCAGTACATATCTCAAACAACATCAAATCATTATTCAAGTGGCATTACTGGTAATCATTTATAAAATTCTAAGACTCCTAGAAAAATGGTATCCTATTTTTATAAGTCATTGGATATCTGGTATTCTCAAGTCCTAGGAAATTACGAGCACTTAAAATCTTGGCTTCTCAATCCTTTGGGAGTTATATGGCTCTAAACATGTCTTGACATATAAATCAAGGCTAATTCTTCCCTGGTTATTTAAACCTATCCAGATTTTGTAATAATCTTAATCACATAGCAATTACTGTTATGGCATTTCTTTAGATACTTAGTCATAGACTGGTTTATATTATCACTTAACATTTTACATGTGTGATGTAAGTTTTCCTGAGTTTGAAGCTCTCGGAGCTCAATTCCTATAACATATTTTTTGTATGACTCTGTCACTATCACATTCAGATTTCACAATTGGAGCTTAGTAAATGCTTTTGAATTTTTTTTCCGTGGACAAAAGAGAAATGCTAAATCTCCACTTCAGTATCTCTTCCCCTCATTTAGAAAAATGGGGGAAATGTCTAACAGGATGCTAAGAGAAACTTTTCCTGTTATCCTGAAACTGGTTTCAGATCAGAGAGTAATCAACTTTTTCTGTAAATGGTCAGCAAGTAAGTATTTTAGACTTTGCCATTGTTGTTGCCATTTTAAATTTCACAAACTTTTAAAAATAAAAAATGCAGCCTTAGTTGTCAAAACATACTAAAATAGATCACTGTTCATATTTGTATCATTTGCCTTAGTTTTTGCTAATCCCTGCTCTACAGAGCAGACAAAACAATATGTGCTCAGTACTTTTCATTGAAAGAAACCGCCAACAATGAAGGTCAGACTCACTTTTTCAAGGTGTAATTAGAGGGGGCAAAGCACAATTATGTAGCTAACTAAATAGCTATGTACTTATCTACCTAATCATTTGTCTATCTGTCTGGCATCTATCTATCATGTATCACCAGTAACCTGTGTATGATTTAGGTATCATATATAATTGAGCAAAACCTCTCAATTATCTATCTATCTATTTAGCTACCTATTTAAAATCTCAGACATGGAGAAAGAGGAAGGAGGCATTATTGTCTTTAGCTTTGGCCTCAGAAGAGATGCTATATTAGAATTCAGAGATTACTGGGGCTAGGGATTTAGCTCAGTGGTTCCACCGCCTGCCTTGCAAGCACAAGGTCCCAAGTTCGATCCCCAGCACCAAAAAAATGAAAAAAGAAAAAAAAAAGAATTCAGATATTATTTCATACCTGTCCCTGTTGTAAGGTGTGAGGAATGGCTGTGCGTGGAGACTCCAAGAGAATGTCTCATAGTGATTACAAAATGGCTTCTTTTACAAAAGAGAGTTATTTTATGCTTTTCTCCATTTGTATATCTACTTAGGTAGTGGACTTACTAATCTACTTGGAGCCTATATCAATAGGAGAAGAAGATTGGAAAAAGAAATGGATGAAATTCCCATGTTGAGTCATGATTGTTGCACTCAGGGTTTGCAAGGGAATGGATTTAATACAGGACACATAATTTATTGGATTATTTTATAATACGCACCCAGAAAGTCAAATGCAGAGGAGTACAAGAGATCTGTCCACATGCTAGAGACCTGAAGAGTCCAGCTGAGGGCCTTGATCCCACAATTATGTTCCCCACCAGTCCAGCTGAAGGCCTAAAGCCCTTGGGAATGTCTCATGCAAATCTATATCGAGGATCTTCAATGAGAAGGACCAAAGGCCAGTGGTAGAAGCTAGAAAGTCTGCTTTGGTAAGGTGAGGGATCTGTGCCACCAGGCCCAGGGATCTGCACTGGAGCCAGGAAGCAATGATCAAGGTGAAGACCATAGCTCTCCTAAAGAAATCAGCAATCATCCCCAGCTCCTCCAATGATGACAACAGCTGAGTTCATATCAGGAAAATCAGCTGCAGGAAAATCAACAGCATACAATCTTCCTATCCAGTTTTCTTTTTATGCTATTGGCAGCAATCCTCAGATTGGTCTTCCATGCACAGAACCAGGTTGACTCAATTCAGCTGGGCATTCCAAGTTGACCATTAGTTAATCCACCACAATGATATTGACACCCCACCTGGGACCTAGAAGCACAAAACTGTTAAATGTATATGAAGAAGGAGAAGTGATGAAAATAAAGAGGTAGCATTGAAGTCAGATTTTCCGTGGAGAACTGTGGAGTGGGAGGCTATGCATAGCCCTTGAAAACACCCACCCATATGTTTATGGGTAAAACACATGGTCAGGCTACTCGGAGAAGAGGTGGCCACCAAAAGAATGAGAACCACAGCAGGAGTTAAGTAAATTTGAGAAGGCTTGCCCAGATGGGCTGTGCCCCTCAAATTCATACTTTGGAGTCTTAACCACCAGTATAACTATATCTGTAGAAAGGGGTTTTAGGGAGTAATTAAGACTAAATGAAGTCATAGGGTAGAATCCTAGTCAAATAAAATTGGTGGACATATAAGCAGAAGACATAATAGACAGCACTTTCTCCCCTCCTCTCTCTTTCTCTCCCTCTCTCCCTCTTCCTCTCTTCTTTGTTTCCTCCCTCACTTCCTCCCTCCATCCCTTCTTCCCTCTCCACAAGCACAAAGGAAATGCCATGTGAGAACAAAGCAAGAAGATGGCCATCAGCAAGCTAGAAAGACAAGCTTCATTAGAACCCAACCATGCTGGCACCTTGATTTTAGACTTGCAGGCTCCAGCACTGTGAGAAAATAAATTTTGGTTGCTTAGGCCACCCAGTCTGCGGTACGGTATTTCACTGTGGCAATCTGAGCTGAGTAATACAGCACTAGCTCTTTCCTCTTACTCTCCAACTAACAACATGACAGGGCTCCACTTTGGTGGAAGTGTAGAAGACAGAGCTTAAGAGCAGCCACTGCCACAACCACACATTCCCCACAGCCATTACTCTAGCCAGAGCCTGGCCTGGAGGGAAGGCAAAGGATGCAATTAAATCAAGATTGAGATTGATTTTTAAACTGGACTGAATGTAGATAACTGTCCAAGATGTTTTAAGGGGAAAAAGAGAGACTGACAAAGTGGATTTGAAAGCAGTGGTTGGAAAAATAATGATGGACCACACATATCCCCACTCTGGGTAGAGCCACATATTTTCTTCTATTCTTTCTTGTCTTTTTTTTCCTTATTCATGCTTTTGCTAGTTCATCAGTTCTTTCCTTTCTTCCTGTCTTTACTTCTAGTATATGTGCTGCCAAAGCAATCCCCCCCCCATTATAACTGGATTTAGGATTGCTGTGTCCCTCAGTAGTGCCTGTTTCTCTCTCTGCCTCTCTCCCTTCTCTCTTTCTCCCTCTCCCTTCCTCGTTTCCTTCTTTCCTTCCCCCATTCTCCCTCTTCTCTTTCCTTTACCTTTTTATCTGTATGTGGAACCAGGAGATATATTGCCTTAGCTTTGCTCCTCAGACACAGACCTGAGAATATGAATCTATATTAAGAGACTTATTAACCCTGTGCTCCCTGAAGAAACCAAAGAGGGTGTAGGAAGTAGAATGGGAACAGGAAAGAATGCAAGCAAGAGCTGTCTTTGGGCAGAGCCACCCAGAGCTAGCAGCAGTCTGACCCTGCATAAAATTGCAGTTGTGAGCATTTCCACTGAGTAGTCCCCACACGTGGCAAGAGGGTTAAGGTTGTCACAAGCCCATGGAAGTCACTGGTAGTGGGACACCCTTGAGGGATATAAGTATCCAGCACTTTGGCTCTCAGACATAGAAACAAAGGCCCCAGAGGTTCATAAAAATCCACCAATGGTAAAACAGATAAAAATGAAATCCAGGAGGATCTGAGCAGATCAACATTATCAGCTACACATACTCACAGAATTTTAGAATGGAGGAGTCTTTTGAAGATGAGATATCATAGCATGTTTTGATTAGTTTTAATTTTTATCTTACACATACAATACACATACACACATAATGTCATCAATAATAAAGTGCCAAAATGTGGAAAAAGTTTTTTTCTCCCAAATAACATATTTAGAGTGCAACATTATCCCTATAATAATATCACTTTTCCTAACAGTCCAGAGTAGGAGTTAAGAGTGTGCTCTAGGACTGCTGTGTGCCTCAGTACTGCCTTATTTATGCCACAGTTCACCCTAACACTATGGTTCTGATGATGGTTCTAGCAATTAGAAATGATTTAGAAATTATGAATTATGATTTCATAATTATTCTTGATTTTAAAATTTTATCTGTGAATAAATTTGAATTTATTTCTAAGAAGGCCGACAGAGAGTTATACTGCTTGCTAGAAAAATATCCCAGACATCCTTACTCTAGTAAGATGCAGCAGTCAGCCTCACATAGAAGTAAGGCTGTATGTGCTAATAAGTGTAAGTGTGCAGTTAAAATGCTGGGGGTCCGATAAGGCTTTTACTACTAACAAAATTTTTTCATTGAACAATTTGATTAACATTTTAAACCTAAATACTCTTACTCATAAATAGGAATGAGATTGAAACCTACTTTATCAGCCTTTTGGAGATAAAGGAGAAAATAGTTGTGAAGCACCACTACACAACATTCATTTTCATTAAGAACATGGTTTCAAGACTTTCAACCATCTCTGCCTAATTTCCTGTCTCTGTTCTTGGGCAAGGAAACCTAACTTTTCTCTCAGTAGAATGGAGATAATAGTAACATGACTAGATTTCTGTAAGGGCGAAATGAAGTCGTATATGAAAGACCTAGCAAATTGAAAGCAGATTACAGATGTCACTGAGTTTCCTGTCATTTTGTTTGGCACAAAAATACTCTCCACCATATGAAGAAGTTAGACAACTTCCACTGAACACCTTCAGGTTCCCTCTTTTATTCAGTCTTTCACATAAAAATGAAGGGAAACATAATCTAACCTTAGGACTTTGGAAAGATGACAGCAGGAGCCATTTTACCACAAAAAATCTAGAGTATGTTCCCTTCAATTAAAGTAAAAAATAATTTGCTCCTGGAACGAAACAAACTTGAGCTGTTCTCTAGTTAATTCAGTTGGCCAGCAGCACTGAAATTGTTCCCTTCAACTAAGGACATAGTACCAGATACTACATGTGAAAGGGTCAGCAGCACACAAACTGAGCACTTTTTGTGCCTTGAATGTGCAAAGGAAGCCAAAGTATTCACAAAGCAGTCCAAGGTGTTCTCTTCCCCTCAGAACCAATCTCTTGGGTCTCCTCTATAGTCTCTACCTTCAGTTCATCCCCAGTGCTCCTTTTACTGGTATTCAAAACAGAGTCTGGCCTTCATTAACTGAGTTAAGACAACACTGGAGTTGGATAATGAGATGCTTTCTTTAAAGCATTTTGTTTAATTTGCAGTGAAGGTTGTTGCTTAGAATAAAAGAATGAAAAAAAGTCATTTTTAAAAAAACTCTCAATTGCTTTAAGCGACTAGAACTAAACAATACACTCAGAAGCAAGTTCAAGGTCTATCAGCAGCTAAGGAGGGTGGATACTGTCTGTGGAATGCCCAAGGCTGTGAAAGAAACAAGGGTGAAGGCACATAGCCAAGATGTGCTTTGAGGCCTCAATGTCCACTCCGCCACCCAGATGGTCTCCCAATCTGGAACAATTGGCTCTTTCCTTTCTGAGGTAGCCTTTTAGAGGCTCATGACAACTCCTGATAGATAATCCAATAAGACAAGAGTCCGTAGTTCTTACTATGTTCCTGCATATCTGTTGTCCTCCCTTTGACCTCTGTGTCTTAATTGACCAGCACCTTCTCTTCACAAATTGCATGGGCGGTTCTGTGGAAAAGCACTCAGGGAGCCCCTTTTGTTTCTATTCTTCTTCCATTCTTCCTTCCTCCAGGCTTCTCCCAGATTCACTATCCATTAGTTTCTGCATTCCCACAATAGTTGTAGACTCCATCCCAGGACTTAAGCATCCTCCGCTTCATCCCTGACTTTGAACACAAGCAAAAAAGTTCTTTCCAGTTTAAGAAATCAGAGATGAAGAACATGAGGAAATGTTAAATTCCAGAAGCTTGAAAACTCCCAATTCCTGTTTCCAATTAAGTTGAAACCAATTAGAATCTAGTGCTCCCCTTTTATCCTTTCTAGAGTTTCCCAAATTTCATCCTAATTTCTCCCACCCTATTCATTGTGCACAAGCCAACTGACTCCTGCAGAAAACTCACTTCTCAATGGTTAAGTCCAGAGACAAAATTGGTGCAAAGAGTAGGCTGCTCTTTCTAACACTCATCTTAATGTTGGTGAGTACAGTTGCTGCGCCTTTAGATACTGTTCATTCTCCACTAAAGGAACTAGTAATTTCATCTTCTTCAATATTTTTATGAAATATTCTGATTTTCAAAATGAGGGAATGGAACATATTTCTACCATAAAGAAACTTGTTTAATTGTATTTTAAGCATTATTTACCAAGTTTATTTAACTGACTGGAAATCTCTTGAATCTAAGATATTAATGCATATTAACAACATAAACCACACATTCTTGAAAACATTTGTCTAAAAGTAGTACTGCTTTACCATAAATGTTTCTTAATGATAATCTCACTCATTTTGCCTGCTCCTTCAGAAAATAATTTCTTCACCTGAAATGCTTAATCTTGTTTGTTCTATATTTTCTATATACCAGGCATTAGGCTAAGTACTATTATTTTCATTAAATAATAAAGAAATTTATATTTAACAATGAATAAGAGAGTTTATGAATACAAATAAAAGAAATGTCAAGTCAAAGTAGCCTAAGCAACAGGAACTTTCAGTACTTCATAGAGCAAGAAATCTTGAGGCAGAGCAACACTGGGTTGATTAAGTCATCAGCTCGACAGCATCAGTAACAGCTTGGACATCTTCCTTTCTGTTCTTCTACTTTCAGCATTAGCATCTTGGCAGCCACCAGCTAACCTCGTGGACACAAACATACCATGCAGACATGGCACATATGGAAGAAGAAACAGAGGAAGGAGGAGAGGGAGAGGTAAGGCACAGGGAAAGGTCTTTCTTTGAGATTTAACATCTGACATGAAAAAATACACACTCAATAATCTTACTTCATGTTGGTATCAGGAGAAATAAAATTTAAATCTCAATAGAATGATTGATTCTCAGTATTTTACTGGGACAACCATCACCTTATTCACAAACTTATCATCATATTATTTAATTTTTTTTCTTAAGTTTTCCTAGTTTTCCTTGCAAAGTCTGTTCCTACCTATTCTCCCATGGTTTCCTCCTTCTCTTTCACTGAGTCACATACAGCCATTCCTCGCCTACTAACCAAAATGGAATTCTTGAACGATGTCTTATAAAAGGCCAGTGTCTAAAAGAAAGTCTGTAATCTTATGTCTTAAAGAGGTGGGGCTTAATGGACATGTGGGTACTATCTGATAAAACATTTCCTTTCCTCCTTCCCACAGTGAGTGCTTAGTAAAGAACAAGTTCTACTAATTTTAAATCTTTAGTTTGTTATCAAATTTTCCACAGTGTTGGCTGAATTGTTCTAAATGTCTCATTGGACAGACCTGCATCCTGGTACTGTATCAATCCAATCACTGGTTCAGGGCAATGACCTAAGAACGGGCCATCCCACATAATGTTCAGAGAGGTGGAAGCTGGGTCAGTTCTCCCTGTCTCTAGTGATGGAGCCCAAACAACTGGGCGTGTCTCAGCTAGAAAGAAGTGGAGAGCCTGGTAAGCATCCAATAACTCCTGCTGTATCTACTTTCCCTGAGTATTAGGGACACGTAGTCAGTTCATTTTTTGAAGATGTGAAGCCATATCCCATCTACAGATGAGTATTTTGTTATTAGAGAGGTCTTTGCCTTCTTGGTCCTAAGTAGTGAGATGAATCCCAAGGCAAATTGCTGAAATTCAAATTAGAAATACCACTAAAAATTGCCAGTATATATTATGTTATTATTTATTTCTTCAGTTTTTAAATACTTTCATCTTGAATCGTGCAACTTTCAAAGGCAGTGTAGCAATGAATAAGAATTAATTCACGGAATAATACGCTAACCTAAGTACTAACAGCTTAAAATGTACTTTACAAAGAAAAACAATGACCTAGACTTAGGTCTTTGTCCCCCTTGGTTCAATCCAAATAGTTTGAAATTTATTGGCATGATTCACAAAGATTTGAGTGTTAAAACATAAAGCCCCAGCTGGTTTTATTGGCTCTGGCATCTGTCTATGATTCTGTTTTGTTCAAGCAGTCACCTAAAAGCATAACTAACACTGATTTAAATAAGTCTCTTCCAAACATGTTGAAAAGTGATTGAATCAATGAGAAGAATGAGGCAATAATAAACTGATGTTTCATCATGAAATCTAAAAGGATCCACACAGTTTAATAAAATTTTAGGGCAAGAAATAACTAACATAGCAGTAAACTGCAGACATTGGCTTAACTTTATCCAAAACAATTTTTGGGTGAAAGAGACCATAGAGATGATCCAGACATCTACTATTCCCCAAATATTTGCACTTTTGAGAAAAGACAAATTTATTTATATATTTCTCCAACTCCACCTGGCCATCTGAAACTGACAGTCTGAAAACCAAAGAGGAGTGTGCCAGCAATAGCAGGAGATTAGAATTTTTGTGGGCCTTACACTTGAGACATCTGCTTGTAGTCATCCTTATGGTCTCACTATTTCCATAGTTTTAGAACAACTATTTTTCAAATTTTGGTCCCAGGCATGTTTTCTTTGTTCCTGCCAATCTGTTTTTAGAAATTTGGACAAAGTGCTAAATTAATATGAAAGAGAGCTTACCACGATGGGTGATCACAGTCAAAGCTGGAAAATAGGGTATATTTACTTCCTAAGAATTCTTAGAAAATCCATTCTATCTCCTTTTTATATCTGTCTCCAGTTTTGCTTAGCCAATTTTGCCCTCTTAGCAAAATCTGTTCTTGAGAAGAGAAACACAGATGTACAACCACGACATACACAATGTGTATATACAATTATATTTAAATACAATTGTATTTAAAGTCTTTTTAAAATTTTTGACAATACTGGAGGTTGAACTTAGAGCCTTGCATGTGCTAGGTTTGTACTTTACCACTGAATCACACACCTTGACTTCTGATGTCTTTTACCTAATAATTGAAAAATAAAATGCTTTTCATTCTCTACAAAATAGTTGTATTTCTAATATCTCAATATCTCATCAGTTTTTAGATATGGGGTAGTTTACATCAAATGTTATAGCTCAAATTTCAGTTTTTTAATCTGTTTCTGCTAACTATGACTTTTAATCCCCTACAAATCCTTTTCCATCTACCCCATCAAGCAATGCAGGTTTCTCCTATGAGTTACAAATTTATTCATCAGCCACGGTCACCTGTGGACCACACAGTGCTTTGCAAATTCCTCGAGCCCCATGCTAGTTCCTTCTGATCAGTGCCTTTTCCTGCTGGGATTTTCCTCCTGACTCCTGTCATCATGAGAATGCCAAGGCTTCCTGAAACTACATTCACAATGCTCCCAAATGTGCCCGTTCCTGAGGTTCTTAGATTATGTTGGCATTTGGAGGAGAGGAAATGGCTGTCCCTATTATTAAGACACACTATTTTATCCAGTGATGCTAACGTGATGCCTCTATTGCCCTTATTTCTCTTCCATGTATCTAGGTATTAATTCATTTAGTTTAAAGAAGCAAACAAACAAACAAGGCCTCTGTGGAAATCAAGTTTTTCAATGAATCCCTTGAGGGAATACTTTCTGTCCTTGGTGCATTTACCAACTTGGAAGAAGACAAACATAAAACATATAAAAATAGATGTAATAAAAGATTAACATGTAGTTTTAGGATAGGGTACAGTGTATGCCACAGAAAAGGAAACAATTATTTTTGGTTGACTGGACTGAGGAGACTTCAAGGATAGAGTGTTAATAAACAAAGAGAAGAGGGTCAGCAGAAGGCCCTTTAGAATGGGCAGCATGGATAAAAATGTGTGGTGGGAAGAGGAACCTTGTGTTCAGGGCAAGCCAGGGGCTCTTGATCAGGGTTGGAGTCCTAGAGGAAACATAGCTAAAGGAACTGAGCAATCCTCAGGGCAAAAGCAATCATGTCCTCCACCTCATGTGCCATGCCTTCAGCTCAATGACATTCATATTTAATTGTTGGATCCAAAATTTTTTAAAGGAAACTGGTTATCGAGTGTATTTTTTACTTATTTTAGCAACATGATCACCAGAAGTTTCCCGGAATGTGTTCCTGCTGATTTCTGAGATAAATGAGAAATAATGTTTTCATATCTTCTTCCAATATAAAGGTATCATTTTGGAAATGAAAGTAGGATATAAGTAATGGATAACACAGCATTTTCCAAGTGGTGGGAACACAATGAATGCTCAGATAACAAAGAAAAGAAGTTTCCATTTTAAAAATTGCTTAATTTCACCCTGGCTTGCAAAACTATATTCAACTCAACTGAGTGGTTTGAAGCTATGCTCTGTAGGGTCTCTATGAATCTATGGAGATGTGAGCTAGAGAAGGCCTCCTTTGTACACACACACACACACACACACACACACACACACACATGCCCAATTCAGAGATCTTCACTTTTATGTGTTTTATACACAAGTGTTCTGAATAAGATTTCTTTAATGAGAAACAAGTTTTCTATGGCTCACCACCTTTAAAAACTTTATTCTTACAATTATTGAATTTGATCCTCTGAAAAGGGACAAAGAATATTTTAAAAAGGCTAAAATTTTTGGTTCCAGGAGATTCTCTAAACTAATTAAAAAAATTTTTAATTAATAGTTTCAGGGAAGAGAAAAAGAAGAAATATGGTGAACAATAAGAATGATATGCAAATAAAGATGGCAATAAAATAATATGCAAATAAGTTTCAAGATAAGTAGAAAACAAGAAATTCTAATTCTCTAAGACTTTTATAAGCTACTAAGATTTTAAACTAAAATTAAATTTTAGATACTAACAAGTAAATATTATCTTATGTAATGCAGTTCTTTGTAGTAGGGATGCACAGCTAGAAATGCAAAATGAAAGATTATCATTATTAGGCAGAAATGGATCAGTGAAGCATGCCTATAATCCCACCACTCAGAAGACTGAGGAAGGAGGATAGCTGTGAGTTCATGGTTATCCAGGGCAACATAGTGACTTCAAGGTCAGCCCAAATTACATAGTAAGACACTGTCTCAAACAA
This sequence comes from Heterocephalus glaber, assembly GCF_000247695.1. Next base: position 3,630,361 of record NW_004624866.1, read on the forward strand.
ACAAACAAACAAACCAAAAACAGATCTTTTGGGGGGGATAATTAATGTATTATACATCAACTCCTATTTTCAGGAAAATCTTGGAACTTGAGAATGGAGATTCATTTAAACACTCCCTTATTAGAGTGAACTATAGACAGTCGGCCAGTAGAAATCTGGGTCAATGCCTTTTTTTGGAGTGCTTCAAAGAAAGGTAATGACACATTTAAGTATGTAGAAGAAAAAAGCCTTAAAAAAAAGGATAAACTCTACAATACAGATGTTCAGTTAAGAACCAGATGGAAACGATAACCATATAAACATTAGTTTGGCCTATGAGAAGAATCTAGAAGGAAAATATAGTGGCAATGAAAGTTGAGATTATAAATAAAAGTGAATACAGAATGAAAGTACAACTATGCCCATAAAGGTTAAGCCAAAAAGCGACTTGGCCACGTGCCATTAATTTGAAGAAATTAAAAGAAAACTTTTGAGCAAATTTGCTATAGCTATCATATTTAACCAACAATTGAAATGATTTATAATAATAAGATAAATACTTGCAAAACAATTTATTATAAATAAAGGAATACTATCAGTTGTATCAATTAGATATTATTTGAAGCATGCTTGTTTCTGTTCATCTTTTTAGAGCTATAATAAAACATAGAACAATTACGCTCTGCTTGTAGTCTGAAAAAGTGAATGATGCTCACACTATGTTCTCCCTGTAAGAAGCAATGCATAAGGACAAGTAAATGCTACTTCTGCATCCAATTTGTTCTTGGAGATCTCTGGGAAGCATTCCTCAGAGAAGTTGAAAATACTGAAATTACAGAAGCAGAAAGGTCTCTCTGACTTTCTCCTGCCCCCTTTTCTCCCATAAGAGAGTCAAACAAATTAGAATTCTTTTCCTCTAAAACATATAAAATCTAGGAATGTGATAGTCTGACCTCCTTCCTCCCACCCTGAAGATTCTCAGGTAAGAGTTGTCCTGTCCCCTACCTTGGGAGGAAAAACTGTTACCCAGAGAGATAAGAAAGAATCATAACAAAACAGGCCTGAGTCGCCGTGCCTCTAATTTATTAAGTCATACCCCTCTTTTCCCACTCATGTTTATCCACAATTACCCATTTCTTTCATTAGACTTTGCACAAAAAGTTTCCCTTGTATCTTTGGGTTTAAATTTCTGAAGACTCCTGTGTCACATAAAACTTTGGTTAAATTAACATGTTATCATTTTCTCTTGTTGATCTGTTTTTAGGAGGAGTGTGCTATGGTTTGGATGTGCAATGTGCTCCACAGTTTCAGGTGTGGAGAGCAGGGTGGTTCTTTTGAGAGGGGATGTAAAACCTTTAAGGGATAGAGCTCAGTGGGAAGTCCTAAGGCCAACTGAGGCCATGCCCTTGGAAGGAACTAAGATATTCCTCATGAGATTCTGGTTAGCTGTAAGAAAGGTCTTATGAAAGCCTGAGATTGACTCCATCCAGCCTGTTTTCCTGTTTGTAAAATGTCACCATTCCTCACCAATTCATTACACCATCCACCATGAGGGCATTTCCAGAGACTGTGTCGTGCTGTTTGGTCTGTAAATCTCCAAAACTATGAGCTAAATATATATATATTTATATTTTATTTATATATATATATATATATATTTTTTTTTTTTTTTTGGTACCAGGGATCAAACTCAGGTCCTTGTGCTTGCAAGGCAGGTGGTGGAATCACTGAGCTAAATCCCCAGCCCAAAATATCTTTTCTTTAAAGTTATTCTACCTCATGTTTTCTGTTAGGCATTCTGTTAGAATCCCATAGTTAGGGACAGAAATCATTTTACCAAGAGGTTTTGTTGAGATAGAGGAGCAGTGTGGGACTATATGAAATTGAACAAAGGTTACTCCATGTTGCCTCACTTGATACTCCCCCTCCCCTTCTGAGTAAACCATGTGATGTCATTTCTGGAAAGAAAAACAAAGGTTCACGAAATGCACAGTGTTCTTTAAAATTACCCAACTCCCCATAAACAGGAAATGTACTGGAACATGCTCTCTACTATCTAAATGTACTGGAACATGCTATCTAAATCCCCTAACCATCAGCATCTCGGTTTTGTAGTCTCTGCTTGCTAACTTCCCCTTGCAACCCCTATAAAAGAGCCTCGAACTCTGAGCCAGTTGCCTCTCTAAGCTACTTTGCTTTGGGAGTGCCATCTGGCCAGACTAATAAAGGCCTGTTTTACTTTCCAACTTGTCCGATGTGTTCCCTCCTGGGTGTTCTTCACTGCAGTCAGCTCCTCGGAGCATTTGGTAAGGCCCTCGGTCTTACAAGCAGAATATGGGGTTCTTTCACATGATGCAGAAGAGTCCAAACTAACTTTGAATAATGTTGAACAAAATCCCTATGTTAGTCAGATTTCTATCATTGTGAGAAAATATCTGAGGAAAATAATTTAAAAGAAGAAAAGTTTTATTTTGGGTCATAGTTTCAGAGGCTCAGTCCCTGGTCACTTGGCCCTGTCAACTCTTGGCAATTAGAGAGGTAGTATATGATGGAGGGAACTGCTCACTTTATGACATCCAAGAAGGAGAGAGGAGAGAGAGAGAGAGAGAGAGAGAGAGAGAGAGAGAGAGAGAGAGAGAGAAAGCTGTAGAAAAATATGCCCTTCAAGAGTATTACCTTCAATGACCTGCTCCTAACTAGGTCCCTTCTCTGAAGTTTCCAGCCCTCCTAATAGTGCCATCATCTGAAGAACCAAACTTTAAATGCATGAGTTTGGGGGGACATTTAAAATCCAAACCATGATGATCTCCAATTTTTGCTTACTCACTGTCATTTTTATTTGACAGAAGACATACACTTTCAAAACTATTAATGGCATGGGGGATGTCATTCTGAATTGGCTCACCTGTCACCTGACAAAAAATTTGGTGACAGGAATAGTGTCAAGTTTTCCATTAAAACCCTATAGTCAGCATTATTGATACTGCTGTAAAACTGTAAGACATTTTGCCAAATAGACTTTGTGGAACAAAAGACTAGAGACAAAGAGCTCTGAAGACTTTTCTTTCACTGGAGGAAGTGATACTGTAAGCTGAAATCAAAAGCAAGAATTCTCTGTCAATTTTTATCCAAGCCAAAATCTACAAACACCTGAAAACACCAGAGAATTTTTTAGATTATTTCTTAGATGACCTGAAAGTGAATGTGGATTCAGAATCCTTACTATGCTGACCTCCAGACGTTATGAAAGTTCACCTTCCTGACTAGAGAGCATAGGACGTTGCATGATATAAATTCTTCCTGAAGACCTAGTAATTCCACTTCTTGAAACAAGCTGATTCTCATCTAGTAAACCATTAGTGAGTAGATCTGATTCTAATTGGTTTACTATTACAGATATTTGTCAGTTTGAGTTGCTAGCATTGATAGGCACAAAAATGAAAACTCAAAATTAATTGTTAAAAAATAATTTTCACAGGTCATGTAGGTTCATTCCACAATATTTACTTCTTATTCAAGCCAAAAATAGATGTCTTCTTATTGAAATTTAAAATTGAGCATGATTAAGGTTTACATTTTTAGTTTTAATGAAATTTATATTAATAAAATTTTTAGAAAATAGTTTTCCATTCTGCTTCTATAAAAAAAGTAATACCTAAAGCAATAAAAAGATGGAGTGTGTGTGTGTGTGTGTGTGTGTGTGTGTGTGTGTGTTCCTGGAAAGAAAGTAAATTGCTTTCAGTAGACTTTTCAGAGATTCATGACCCCTAAAGGTCAAGACTACTAATAAAAAGTTCTTTCACAACATGTCCTTGACTCTATTTTGTTCAACTCTCTAATAAATATTAGATTGAACCATACACATCTGCCAATATGTGACCATTTCTGACTTACGAAAACAGCAAATCAAAGCTCACCCTTCAAAGGAATGTGGATCTCATTTTCAAAGGATGATCAAGCAAGGAACACTAACCAATATGTTAGAACTAGAATTAAGTTTAAAAAAAACTTTGGTATTCTAAGATATGGTGTATAAATTTATTAAGTGAAAGAGAACAATAAATGTGAAATCAAATATTGAGTTGCATAAACAAAAACTTTCATGCATAGGGTGGCAAAGATATGTAAAAGAAACACTAAAGAGGTAGATGAAGTTCAATATGAGATAACAGCAACCCAAGGCTAATGCAACCTTAGCTTTAGGACAGTCTTAGACTTCATTATGTGTTACCTTTATGCATTTCCTATGTTAAGTAGTTTAGATTAAATTTATCATTTAATTCTCACAACAGCACATTTTTTAATCTGGTTTATTGAGGTAACAATGGCTTCATTTTACAAATGATGAAACTGAGTCTAGAAGCTGTGTAAATTATCTATAGTTAATAAATATCAGTGATGGAAAAATGTAATAATTATCATGGTTATTATAATTATTGATAGTCATCGTTGCTAAGATTTATTGATCTCTTCCTACATGCCAGTAACTGCATTGTTAAGTTACCTACATTTTTTCATTTAATGGTAATATTTATAAAAATTCT
>NW_004624866.1:3650290-3703276 GCF_000247695.1 Heterocephalus glaber
GGCTAGGAATGGGGAAAAAATAAGAACCAAGATGCATTATGTAAAGGTACAATTCCCAGTGAGAAATGTAATTGTGTTGTATACCTACAATGTACCAATCAAAGAATTTCATAAAAAAAAAACTAGTTGGTGATTTCTGATATGTCAAAATGCCGCTTGTGCCTATCTGCTTTATAATTAGGTGTAGATATTTCAGTGTGTTGTATAATTACAATGTATTTTAACTTTTTTAACAATATTTTTTGGTATGGTAAGCCCAACAGTCCTACAAATTATTGCTATTGAAATGATGGCTCTGGATCACAGTTTTCCAGGCCAGGAGGCACTCCACACCTGGTGAGTCACTTGGGAAGCCCAAAGTTCAAGGTCAGGAGACAGAGAAAGAAGGTGTAAGTGTAAGCAAGAGCCTTGTTGTGATGCTTTCATGCAGGAATGGGCCAAGCAGGGCAGTTTAGATAAACTAATATGAGCAGTTTCAATGGACACTGGGGCACAGGGGCTGTTCTTAGAAGTCTGGTATCTAGGCCTGGGGTGATTAGGGAAAGTAGACAGTGGTCCAGAGTGTGAAAACCCACAAAGAAGGTTCTCTAGAGCCTGAACTCTGGATGGGTGAGTTTGCATTTGAAAAGAATATTTGATAATGTTGCTTGCCAGAGGGGGACAGTTCCTCCAAGTTGAGTAAGACACCAGGTGTCAAAGTATCAGAATACAAAAATATTAGAAACCTAGGTAATACCAGTGTTCACCTATTTTTGTTACAGAACGTTGAGTACATTTCCTTCCACTATGAACGAGTGTCCCAGCTTTGGTGTGGATTGTTGCTGATAAGATGAAAACAATTCAGCACAACCTTTTATATACTAACTTGTTTCTCCACAATCTCTTTTTATAACTTTCATCATTTTTATCTCTCACATCTCCTGACTCAGAAGAACAATCATCTCTACCCTAATTGTGAATATAGGTCTTCTTTTTAGTGTTTTAATGCCAGTCCTAAAGTAAGACTGCATGAATAATTTACTCCCACTTTCTCCACATGAATATTTTGAATTTTCTTCTCCTTCTTCTTCTTTTTTTTTTTTTTGATATTGGGGATTGAACTCAGGACCTTACACTTGTGAGGCAGGTGTTGGAACCACTGAGCTAAATTCCTGGCCCTCTTATTCTTCCTTTTTATATCCCCATTCCCCTACCTGTAACATGTTCATATCATCTCTATTCTAAAATCCTTCTTTGTACAAAAGATTAAGCCATCAAGTAATTGGCACAGAACTCATTTCCTTTACTGCCAAAATTCTAGAAAATTGACTCGATATTTATGGCCTCTGAGGTCTCCATTTCATTCCTTAGCCCCTATTTCTTTCTTTGTATGGTTCTTTTATTGTGGTCAAATTCAGCAATGTTTTCTAAGCCCCTATTTGTCTGTAGAATTTGAAGTTGTTGGCCTCTTGCTTAAAGCTGTCCAATTCATCTATGTGTGACCCTTGGGTAATTTCCAGTCTCCTTTCCTGGCTTGCCATTTTCCCTCAAAAGTCTCTTCCCGACCAAAGCCATACTGCCAGCCACCTGCTAACCATTTGTCCCTAGACTCCTGGTCATGGCCTCGAATCCAGTCTGACCCAATACAATGCCAAAATCCTCTCATTTCAATGTGCTCCTTCTTCTGTCTTCACTTTCTGTCAATATGACCGTCTTCCAGCCAAAGAGACTCAAATTATATTCGCATCCTTTAGGCCGTACTATGCCAGTTGGCAAGTCTTTCCTGCTTTGTCTCAAGGAATGTTCTCACAATTGTTTCTTCTTTCCATGCTTGTGGTCATCATTCTCATTTAAAACCTTGTCTATTCTCATAAGTTTCTGTTTATATCTTCGCTATTTGCGATTTACCATTTTCCAGTGTCTACAGGGGCACTTTCATCCTGCTTCTCTTTTTCTAGCAAATATTCTTTATCTAAAACAAAACAACCTTCATTCTCAACCAGCCCCAACTCTCAGACTCTTGATACTGGGAAGATTACCAGTGAAAATGGAAACACTGGTAATTGTTACGTTAAGTCCTTGGTCAGTGAATAATTCCTTACAGTGAATAAAGCCTTTACTTCCTGTTTCTCCCATGCCTACTTGTGATAACAACTGATAGACACGGTAACAGCAGTGAACTCTTGGATTTCCATTCTGAGCCCAATTCAGAAGAAAAAGCAAACTCGGCCTTCCCTCCTTGATGTTAGTGTTATAGTCGTACTTGCTATCCCTCAATGGACTGACCAATGAAGAAGTAGACAGAAGTCACTTTGAGAGAAGGCACATTAGCCCTGAAGAAATTCAAACAATGAACTGAAGAAACAAATGAATTAGAGTCTCCGGGACTTTAGGTCTTACTAACAGAGCTTCTGCTAATAACGCCCCTTTCTTAGCTGCAAGCTAGACATCAGAGAAGCAATGACATGTATAACAGTAACAAAAGAGGGCTCACTCAAATCAACCTGCATGATCTGCAATGACACTGCTGGCATCTTCTCTTTCTTTGATATAAATGGTGTTTTATTATAACAATGGCTCTTTAATTGCAAAATATACATCCCTACTTGCTTAAGAATTGGGTGGTTGGGATCACTAGTTTTTGACTTTGGCAAATTTATAAAGAAAAGTCAGTCCACATGGACTAAAAGGAAGGAAATGAAGGAAAGCTATGACATGCCCCTAGTCTTTTGACAACCTATATAGTACTAGGAGACAAAAACATGCTTTTGGTCAGACTCTTCTGGGGTCTTACTGGTCCTCCTTATTGAGAAAGCCTCTACACTGCCTTCTGATAAGACTTCAGCTCTGTTTGTTTGCTTCTGGTGGTCTTTCCTCAAAAGTCTCTTCAACTTCACTATAGCCACTTTCCACAAGTATTCATGGTTCTCCTTACTAGAATCCCAACTTGTACCCCAGCCATAGCTCCCTCTAAACTGACTTTTCCTTTTGTGCACCTATTCTAGTCACCCAGATGTTTTCCCTTGAAAAAGGATTTCATGCTGTATGCAGTATTTATCCTGGACCTCTTCTGAGTCAGGCATATTGGGTAGACAGCAGATGTGATCCAAACTAACATAGTTCCAGCACTTGCATAAAATTGAAACTCTGATAAGCGTAGGAAAAAAGACTCTTAGAGCTACAAGCACATTTAAGAAGGGAACCTGAGCAGACTATTCAGAAAAAAATAAGCTGGGGTCATGGTAAAGTGGCAGCAGCAATGCACGCACTCAGTTCTGCTGTCAAAATCCTTCTGACTTTCTAGAGCCTCCCAGAGCCCTGTTCTTAATTACTGTAGGAAGTGTGGTCGCTTTCTTATGCAATCCACTCCAAACATTTTGTATGCCTTTCCTATGCCCTTTTTCTTACTCTACATCTTATCTGATCTTTCTTTTAGATATTTAGCAATTTAAGGTCAGAGACACTGATCCACATCTTTTGTATTTTTTTCTTTTCTAAGAATAATGCTGTGGTCAGAGTAGGTCCTCTTTAACTATTTACCAAAAACAATAGTGTTACTTTTCCCCAAATTGTCTAGGTAATATGTTCTCTGATGAAATTTTCACAAGATTAATAAAGAATGCTAAGAGAAAAGCAAGCTAATACAATAATCCATAAAATACTCAAGCAATCATTGGATACTTGAGAACTGGTTAGGCAGCTACAGGTGAAGAAAATAGAAATAATTACCTACATGTACATCTACATATGTAAGTATATGTACGTGTATGTACATATGTATTGCATGATGGTGAAAAGCACATGCTTTGGAGTCAGATGACCTGTTTTCAAATGCCAGCTCTGCTAATTAACAGTTGTATAAGTTTGGAAAAGTTCTCTAAAACAGGCATGATATATGTGCCTGTGATAGATAATTGTGTTATCAACTTGAATAAGAAACACTTAGTCGCTTGGCTTAGCACAATTCTGGGTATGACTAAAGAAGGAAGATCTACCATGGATGTGGGTGTCACCAACCATTAGGTTTGTAGCCTAGAAAGAATACAAAGGAAAAATAGAAGGAAATCTCACCTTTGACTCCTTGGGAGGAGCTCTCGTCTTCATCATCACCTTTGAACATTCATCTCTAGGCTTCCACTGCAGACCCTTCATTCCTGATACGGATTGGAATGGAACCCATAACTTCATATATAGGAGAGGATTGTTGTAAGGATTCAAGTATGAATGCTGACCTTCATGGTGTAATCTCCAGGGCCCAAGACAATCCCTTCCTCCAAAATAGCCTCTGCAGAGTCCTCAATAAAGTAAGGCAGTCCTTTATCAGAAACTAAGATTAATGGCATGATCACATAACCTAATGGTTTCCTTCATACCATGGTATAGAGAAATTTTATTATGCAGAAAGTGGATGTTCTGTGATATAGATTCATTATCTATCTTTCTGAACAAGAAGACTATTTCTTTATGTCTACTGGAAAAGTTCCTTTACCTCTACAAAACTACTAATTGTTTCATATTTTCATTTATTTTCCGTATACATAGCCAGATTCTCATACTAAAAAAGTTTTCATTAGAATGACTGCACACATCTATTATTGTAGAGAAGCTTCTAACAATTCTCTTAATTCCAAGAAATGCAATCTTGTATTCAGCATCTAAGTGTCACTTATGAGATGTAATGTTTAGCGTCCTGATTCTTCACAATACCTTAACACTGTGCTGCTGTTCAGACTTTCTCTGAGAGCCTGCCCATCCTTGAGTGCTCAGTAGCTGCCTTTCTAAGAGAAAATCTCCATGGCTTCTATGTGACTCTTCACAACTATAGAGCAGATGCCATCAAAAAAGCACAAAGAGGGAAAAAATATATATTTGGCCTCAAAAATTATCACTGAATATGGAGAATTTAGGCAAACATAGAGTGGAAGGAGTATGCTCCAACTTTCACAACAATTACTTGCAATTCCAGAGCAGGTACAGCACACTTTCAAAGCTCACAACTACAGAATTTACAAGGTCCAGAGTAGGATCTTGATACCTTTTCTGGTACATGCTGAGTTCAGTTCTTTTCAGAGGCATAGACATTGAGTTGAATCTTTCCACATTTTTAATGTTATATTGATTTGTATACACGGTCTCTGATGGGCTGAAACTGACTAGGATGGATGCTAAGAAAACTTATTTAAAAAGTAAAATGTATTTTAAAGGGCTCCACCTGTTCTTCTGTCAGGATCCTTTCTCCTGTGCCAGCTGCTCGCTTGCCAGGCTCCCCATTGCCTTCATGGTCCTCAGGAACTCTTTAATGTTGCACCATCCTCCTTGGAAAAAGCTTCACATTCAAGCCCAGGGGAACTTACCAACCATGCGTGGCCATCTCTCTGCCCCTGCTTAATGACAGCGCATTACTGTTTTTAACATCCTTTCTTGATAAGCTATTGAGTCCTGCTCTCTTACTTTGCTCCTTCTCCCTCTTGAAAAAAAAGTCAACTCTTTGCTTATTGAAAATTTCAACTTACCCAACTCAGTGTAATTTCTTTCACTATTTTCAGATTTCTCCTAGAATAATTAATGTTTCTTTATTCTGTACTCCAGCAATAGTTTGAACAGATAGTCTACACTACTTTTAAGACTTTATTGTTTTATTTTATTATTTGGGTGGGGTGGGGGAGGTTCTCCTGAGACACAGTGTGTTTGTTCTTATGTTTTCACTACCTAACAAAGAATCTGGCTCTTAGTAATTTCACAGTAAATACTAACTAAATAAAAAAACTGTAATGACTGGAATTTAAAATCCTCTCAGTTCTCCCAAGATCTTCAGTCTTTGGGAGGTTATAGAGAAAATAATTTACACCAATCCACACTCGGATGATTTTGTTTTGTTTTAAATTTTATTTTATTAGTACATTTTAGGTATACAATATAATGACATTCATTTTTGGAAATTTGCACCTTTACATCATCTCTCTTCATTCTTATTTTTCCCCCTTCCCCTGCCCTCCCTTCAACCCCTCCATCCCTCCCTATTTACAAAGACTTTGTTTCCATTTTTTCATTTTCCATATTAATTCCATTCCCTTCTTTCCTTTCCCCTACCCCTCCCACTTCCTCTTCCCCTTTGCCCCTTTTCTTCCTATTTCACATTATCTGCTATACCATTTAGTCCTTATTTACACTTTCAGTTTCTCAAACTAGAGAAACTATTTGGTCTTTACACGTGTGTGTCCTACTTATTTCACTTAAGAGTATCACCTCAATGTGTCAAGGATGCTTTTGAACAAATCTTTATTTGATACTGATCTAAGGACAAGAGCTTGCTCAGAATTATAGCTAGCTTTATTGCACATACTTTACCAGTAAATAACAGATTGCACAACCACCAATAATTGTTGCAAGGCTATTTCACTGACTACAGGGATTTTATATTTATTTTATATTACTGCTTGCTTTCATGCCCAGAGAATTGAGTTATATATAGTTTCCATCCAAGGTCTTGGGAAGACGCCTGTGAATAAACAATACATTCCTAAACAAGAATAAATGGATATTTTACAGTTAAATTATTTATTTACTGATTCTCTTTTCCTTCTGGAAAATGATGATAACTTGTGGATGCAAAATCTAATCAGCCAGTGGGGAAAACATTTGGGGTTGAAAAAGCCTTTTTTCAATGCCTCCCCCAAAATCACATAATATCAGCAACCACTTGCATGGCTACATAGTCCACACTGTGAGCAAAGACCTTCCACAGGTTGAAATAACACTTCAAACATAAATGAGAGGAATCCATGTAAAACAAGGTGGCCTCATCATGTAAACACATTTGATTAAGAAGAAACAAAATGATAATATCTTTTCATCCCTCATCATCAAAATTGCCTTACTTTATATCTTAATGTGACAAAAAAAGCATGATAATAAATATTTCAGTACTGCTCTACTGGATATTATTTTCTCTTATTCTAGAAAACCATGCCAAATAGCTACTTTTATTGTTGTTTTGTAATATGTGATCACATATTTGTAATCACAAACTAAGATTTAGACTTTGGTTGAAAGCTAGACACTTGCTGTCAGCCAGGAGAAACAGATTATGCTGATTGTCTTTAAATCATTTGCTTGGATAGATACATTTGCCTAATACTTAGACATTTCTAGAAAAAAATACAATATGTTGAAAAGTGCAATATTTGAGGTTTGGTTAAGAAAGATATACTTTATGTCAAGCAAAGTAAAAGAAAGAAAAATCACCAACACATGCCAGTTTATCTCAAACCGACTTTTATTTCCTTTGTCTCTCTTCTTTTTTGTTCCAAATGTCTTTCTATAACTACTTTTTCTCTATGCAGATTCAGTTAGGTTTCTCATTATCTAATTCCATATGTTTATAATTTTTGCCTGAAGTATTTCTGGTTGAGTTTCTTATATTTCATTTTCCAAACATCTTTAATTCCTCCACTATATGCCTAATCCTATCATTTCCAAATTTATCCAGGACAATGTTACTATTTTAGACAACTGCAAACTTTTTTCCTCATGACATCTTCTTTGCCTCAGATATGAAGATGGCAGCATGAGTGGTCAAATGAACCCACTTCTCTCCAGTCGTGTATAGAATTTTGCATATGTTCAGCTTAACCCTCTGAGCCTCAGTTTTCTCATCATTTTAGTGTATTTTGTTCACTGCACCTGAGAGAAGGAATAGTAGAATAAAAATAACTGGTACAAAGGTAGTAACCTTATGACTACACCTCTGGCCTTCTTTGTGGGACCTTTATCCCCTCTCAAAGGCTTTTGAAATCCGTCTCCTATCTCATTGTGCTCCAAAAACTCTTCCTCCCTGTAACACACATGCTGCTGTGTTTCCCTCACCTAATGTAACCCACCAGTGTAGCATCAATGTTCTCTGAAGATTCTGACAGTGGCATCTATGCCAACATTGCCCACTGTTGCCTTCCAAAAGCTGTATAAATGTAAGTGCCCAAGACTGGAGGGTATCTGTATCAGTAGCAAGGCTACAATTTGTACATCAATTTGACCATAGGAATTTTAGGAAAGAAACCTTTTTTTAACTTCTATTAATTCTGTTGTTATACTCCCACTCCACAACTTGGCAGGGCCGCGCAGTCATCGACCCAGGGACTGTTCGGTGTACACTGCACTGTCCATGAAATCATGTTTGCATGCTCTACACAAACTAAAGCTTGAGTCTTCCCTTAGCGAGAGCTCTTCTTTTCACATTCATTTGTCCCCTCACGAGGAGACCTCTCTCACCTGCCATCTCCTCATTTTCCAGATAAATGAAGCTCCAGCTGTGACTCTTTCTGCATAGAAATACCAAGTAATGATCACGTAGTGTTTGGAGGATGAGGTAGATAGTGTGTATTTAGGATGTTTGTGAGGCATTTGGAAAGCATCTGAGACAGAGGAAGAACATCACAAAGGAAGAAGCAGGAGCATTTCTGGTTTCTGAAAGGCATCGCACCATAACCCTGGTGCACAAAGAACTGAAGAATGCATGAGTGAAGCCCAGGAACATATATCCAAAAGAAGGTTTACTCCAAGAACAGTGGCTGTGTGATATATCTATGTGTACTGAGCCATGCCTGATCCATAGAATTTTCTTTCTTGAGAAGGAAGAATAAGAAAGCTGCCAGATAGGAAAGATCATTGAAAATGGGTCCAAAGCTGCCTCATCCATGCTTCTTGAGCATGGAACAGGAGGTTTCAGACACAGGAAAAAGAAGTACTCCATATGAGTTCATTTCCAACTAAGTGTACATTTTCTCTTGCTTAAACGTATAGAAATTTGAAATAGAAATTATATTAGTTTATAAATAATATTTATTGCCCCCATTAAAAAATAGTCACTCCTTAGCTTCCACAAAAGATTGGTTCTGGATCCTGCCTCACCCCTACTCTAGAACAAATAATCTCCAGACTTTCAAGTCCCTTATATAATATTGCACAGTATTTGCATATAATCTACATGTACCCTCCCATATATTTTAAATTATCTACAGATCACTTATAATCCCTATTACAATTTAAATGCCATGTAAATAATTGTTACATTTATTGATTAAGAAATAATTGCACAAAAGAGGGTGTAAATGTTCAGTACAGAGGCAGGGTTTCTTTTTTTTTCAAGTATTTTTAATCTCCAGTTGGTCAAACCTGTGTATGAAGAAGCTGCAAATACGTATTTCGTAGGAAGGAACAATGTTCTTCTCATCATAATCCATCCCTGAAGCCTCAGGTCTTCAATGATCCTTGTTGTTATATTACTCTACTCCTATCAATTTGTTGAAATCATAACCAGGGGTCAAAGATGGTCAACAAACACTCAAGGCCAATCATTTTACTCTACGTCATTCTTTGAAGAATATGCTGCTGCTTTCCCTGGAGTCTCCACTGCTTCTGTAAAACATTTATCTTCCCATTACTACTTCTCTTCTCTGCCAAGAATCTTCTCTTTGAGAAATTTATTTAATCTTTTTGCAGTTTCTGCAATCTGCCATTATTCTCTTACATGTCTTTATCCACAATCTCTTTCTCTACCAGATATATTTCCTGCTAAGTAATCTTCTTACGACTTGACTCTAGTTACCATCTTTATCAGCAGTTCTAAAAATTTTTAACATTACAATAAATAAAGAATATTTTTGTAAAGACAGATTTCTGGGCCCCATTCTCTAAAAGATCTGATTGAATATAACCAGAATAAGGCCCAGGAACCTCTATTTTTAAGAAACATCCCGAAGCAAGTATGATGCTAATGTTCTCAGATTGTCCTTAAGAAATAGTACTCTGTACTGGTCATGACCCTCAAGTCTAAATTACCACTACCTATCTTCCAGATCCATATTTGCAAACAGATACTTAGGACTTTCCATTGCCTAACATGCTGTGGGTCCAAAAGACAAATTCTATTACTTAATTCACCCCATAAACATAATTCACTTCCTTGTTTATATTTCCTCTTAAAACAAAATAGCATTTTCAATGCAATCTGCAAAATGGAGACAGTCTCCTCTGCTTTATCACCCAATAAATTAGATATTCTTTTTCTTTTTACCTTCAAAATAGCCTTGAAATTTGTCCTTCTGCTTTCCTACTTTATATATTTGTTATTTTTTCTGAGAAATCAATGCTTTACCTTAGTGGCCCTACATTTACTGGCATTGTCATTTGTGAGATTGAAACCAGGCCAGATTTCAGTTATGGTAAAGTTAAGGAAATCCAGCTGAGTTATGAACATTGTCATAGACATATATTACCTTGACCAACATTGTCCAGTCAAGGGAAATTTGAAAGCATAACTTAGTTCAGCCATATACACAAGAAAAAATTGATTTGTGTAACAACAAACTAGTGCTTCCCATAAAACATCTTCCATAGTCTCCTCTAGTAGGGCTATAGACATTACCTTGATTTTAGTACTGATCATTTCAGGGAGGAACCAGGGTGTGGCCCTTCCCAGTTGCTGGTGTAGAGTATGGCAAAGGTAGATTGGCTCTAGAATATTACAATTACTGATGGCTTCCTGGTTCCACAGGGAGTTTTCTCCTTGGAAAGATTCTTGGCAAAGGCTGAAGTAACGTTTTGGAAGCAGTAGCCATGATGATGTATTTTGTATTCTGTAACATTTTCTGGCAAGAGCAAAGAATGCACCTTCCCAATCCATTTCTGTTGTGTGGACTTGGTAAGGCCCTCTCAAAAAAATCTCAACAAAGAGCTTATCATCAGCCCTCTCAAAGATTCTGTAACTCTTATAATTCCTTTTAATAACTCCATCTGCTTAGGATGACTGACTTCTGTTCTTGACAGTTGAATTCATGGCAATGCACCATCTATGTCTCTAAAAGCTTGAAATCTACTTGAAGATGCCTCATTCACATTCTCTCTCTCTCTCTCTCTCTCTCTCTCTCTCTCTCTCTCTCTCTGTATATATATATATATAATTTACATTGAACTCCAAGAAAACATTTACTAAGAGCTTTGCTACTCTGTGGATCTCCCAAGTACAGAAAAAAAGTTAATTTTCTTACTATGTCCAAGATCCCTTCTCAAACCTCAACAACCAATTTTACCTTCCTTTCTTAGACTTCAAGGAACCCCATTAAGGGGTTGAAGGCATAGGGAGACGAGTGACACAAAATGCTTAGTAAATGAAACCACAAACAGACTTTTCACAGCAACTGTTTTCAAAATGTATTTAGATTTCTATCAAAATGTAATTTCCTATGCAAGGTAAAATATATAGAAGACCGTGGACTGATGTACGCAATTTATTTTGAAATGCATGAAGAAAATAAAGTGGAATGAGGGATAGGTAGAAAGATGGACAAATTGACATATGATAAAGTAAGTATAGTAATTTATTATTGGAGTAGAATCCAAGTGGTATGTATAGATGGCTGACCACTTAATTATTGCAGCTTTGCTATATGCTTAAAATTGTTCATAATAGATGCAAAAATATTTGTATTAAAAGTAATGTATTTCATTGTTTTAAAAGTATTTCAACTTCTTTGAACTTGTGTTTTACGATTTCAGGGAAGATGGCTCATTTGTGTTTGTGTGGGGAAAATGGCTGTGGTCTTGTTTGTCACCAGATTTGTCGGAGCTTCCAAATGGAAGCACCATTTTGCTGAGGGTTTTTGTATGCCAACTGAGTTGTTTGCAAATAGAAACATTTAAGAAGCAAGGTGTTATTGTGTATTCTAATTGGTTTCATTTATACTACTCATCTTGCTTAGTTCATTGGAAAGAAAGTTTTGTGTTTTCTTTCATTTTTTGTAAGAATCTTTTTGGTTTGTATCTTGTACTCTGACTACTTTGAACACAATGATACATAGTGTAATAATTGTTCCCTTATTACTTGGTTATGAAATTTTATTTTTTCATAAAATAAAAAATAAAAATAATGTATTTCATGTATATACACACACAAAAAGTACAGCTTGAGAAGTAATAAGTTCCTCCCTTCCTTTTGTTTATCTACTACTAATTTGGGATATATTCATTTTTCCTTCCTTATTACAAGCATAAAACTTGCATATGGAGCTTGGATAGCTCATGGGTTCTGCTGCCTGCCTCGTAAGTGCAAAGTCCTGAGTTTGATTTCTGGTACAAAAAAAAAAAAAAAAATATATATATATATATATATATATATACATATGAAAACATAAACATTTAAGCAGGTTAATTGTAAATTGTTTTTCATCTTATAAATGTATCATGAATACCTTTCAAAGTCATTTCACATAGACCTACATCCTTTTTCAAATGGTACATAGTATTTTAGAATATAAATTACCAAGTGAATTACCTATATAAACACCTATAATGTTATCAAACACTCGAGGTTGTCTTCAGTTCTAGTTTACCAGGAATAATAATGTGATAAATTTCTTACATAAATTTTTATTTAATTGGCTTGAAACCTTCCTAAGGGATTAATAAAGCACATTTCTGCATGTGTCTGTGGATCATAGAGGGGTCTCCTTGGGTACTACATCTGGTCTGTAGCACTGTTCCCCTGCTCTGCTTCTCAGATACCATAACCTAAGTATCTTTGCTCAACCACGCACCTCCACCATGATGTTTCTACCTTGGAGCCAAGCCAATCATGGACTGAACCCTCTGAAACTATAAGCTAAAGCAAACTCCTTCTCCTTCAAGTGTGGGTGTCAGGTATTTTGTACCAGCAATGGGACAGCTGACCATTACATATGTCTTTAAATGTTGATATATTCACATCTAGTGAATAAATAGCTGGAAATGGACTCACTGGTCAGAGGGCTGTGTAGATTTAAATTTTAATCAGTTTTTCCAGGTGACTTTTCTAGGAAGGATTGTTTATACCCCAGACAAGAATGAAGGAGAGTGTCTCTTTTAGCAGTCTCACCAATCCAAGTAGTTATCATTCTAATAATGGTCTTAATATGTCTTGGGATTCTTCGTAGAGGAGACAAGACTGAAGAATGGAGAAAACCACAGAAGAAAAAAATCACTTACTAAGGCCATATAGTTTATTAATGCCAGAATAAGGAAAGAAATTGTAATATTTACTTCTGTTTTGGAATATGACTTGAAGACACTAAGTAAGAGCCTACATGTGTGATTATTTTCATTTTTATTAAAATTTATGAATTTATGAAAATTTTATCTTTAAATCAAATTTAGTTACTTTTATTGTGTAAGCTTCCTTACTTATTTCAATTTTATGACCCTAATATTAGGCAGTATAGTCAAGTGTAGAGTGTATGTAAATTGGAAGTGTATGTAATGAAAGAATACCCCACTGTTCCATCAAGTGAAGAATGGTAGAACTTTGGTAGGCCCTTCCCTCATGCTATTTGAGAAGTGCATAGTTCAAAGGAGTGATGCCAAACAAGAAAATGGGCATAAATATGCACAATCTATCTGACAAAGAGCCATCATGCCCATTTTGCAAATATAAGCAAGTCTTTCCCCTGTCTCTGTTTGCATTATTCTTGCATGTATGTATCTTTCACATACCAAGGAGCCTATTCTGTTTTGAAGCAAACATTTTAATCAAAATTATAGATAGAAATAAAATTTTATTTTAAAATAATCTATTCTACATATATAAGTAAAAGAAGAAGGAACATATACCTAGAAATAACTTATTGTATAGCATGCCCTTGTATGATCCTGCTATATGTCAGTAATTACTCTGCATCATGTATTTTGAAAGCATTTTTCCCAAAGAAATGGAAGCAGCTACTCAAATACTTTAGTATAAATGGCTGGATAATTTAAAATATATATTCTTTTCAATAACAAAAGTGGTATACAAGTATTTTCCTCTCAAATTAAATCACTGAAAAGTGTTATTTTTATAGGAAAATTTTTACACTAAAACTTAAAAGCATCTACACTACATCTCTTTTGTACATCAGCCAGGAGAGTGATTTTTGTTTTGAGTTTTAGCAGTCTGATCAGTACATTGTCCCAGTGTCAGGAAAAATCATAACCAACATTAAATAGTAAAAGGCCCTAAACATAAATGATGGTGCTGCTAACCCAAAGTCAAACAAATTGGTTCAAGCTTTGAATGAATGAGATGGGAACATCCAAAGTTTCCAGACAGCTGTTCACAGCTGTTCACAGCTGTGTTAACTGTAGCTATTCTAAGTCAGAAATAGATTCACTTTTCTTAAGTAGATCTATCTTTTCTACTTCTCAGGTATGCTAGTGTCTAGCAGACCCTCACATTCTTCCAAATATTCTAAGTCCAGAATTCTGCACAGAAAGGACAGCAATATAGGCAGTACCAAAATACTAGGGAGTGGTCCTTTTATTTAATTATTAACAAAGATTAAAACCTATGTTGATATGATATCAACTCTCAGTGCATTAGTAGTTTAGTTCTCCTGAGATCATGGTCATTTGCTTATTACTTCTCCATGTAAATAAAGTAGGAGCACATGACCTGGACTTGTCCATAGCTTGAAATAATTTCAGTCTTCTCCAGCAATCATACTGAGAGACACATTTCTGGGAAGGTTCAGAAATAGTACAGTTTAGCTATTTTAAGGCACAAGAAAATGTGTACCTTTGATAAAAGGAGTATTAGTTAATTTTCCTGTTTCTGGGCATAGTATCTGACACAACTTAAAGGAGGAAAGGTTTAATTTTGGGGAATTCAGTCCATAGTTAGCTGACTCCAAGGTAGAAACATTATGGTGGAAGGGCACAGTAGAGCAATGCTGCTTACTTCATGGCAGCTGGGGGAGAAAGCAGGCAAAGAGAATCAAAGAAGAACAGGTCAGAGACCATATATGGAATCTAAGGCCCACCTTAGAACATGCACTATTAATCTCATGGGGATCTCTTAAGCCAATGAAGTTGAACTTGACATATCAGGATTAATGGCCACAATCCAACCCCTTGTCAACTCAAACATATCTCCTTAACCATGTTTAATCTCCAAAAAAGATAATAGCAAGTTTATAATTTCACCTAACATAATGCAATTATCCCACATTCAACCAGAAATGGAATAATCCCTTCCACAAAGTCTCAACAGTTCAAGCTAAAAAGCCCAAGTCAAACTCTCTTCTGAGACTCAAGGCAGACTCTGCTTTAAACTTCTGTATAAATCAAAAACAAGTTACATAATCCAAAGGTACAGTGACACAGAATAAACACTCTCATTCTAAAGGGAGGAAGAGGAGGATAGAAAAGAATCTGGCCAAAGCAAGATCAGAAAACAGCAAGGCAAATACTAAGTCCTGTAACTCCATATCTGTTATCCAGGGCACATGGTGCTGAGATGTGAGTTCTGGGGAACTCGCTGGTTACAGCCCACATGCCTTTCTGCTGGACCGCCTTCACTCTTGAGATCCAGCTTTCCTCAGCAGATATTCCATGTTCCGGGCATCTCTGACTTCCTCCTGTCTCTCTGCATCTTTGTCTTCATTCTCATAGTTTCACATGCCGCCCTCTCAGGGGCTCCCAGACCTTACTTTGAAATCTGTATGGAAGCCTCCTGATCACAAAACTCTTGCACTCTGCATGCCCATAAAACTTGCATCATATGGATAACACTGAGGTTGTCCATCTGCTTTAGCAGTGACTGGACTCCCTTGGACCAAGGCTGCAGCAGTTTATGAATACCTGGATAGCTGAACACAGTGAAATGAATTATGGGATACCAATTTATTAGGAGCCCTTCTCAAGCAGGCATCCCAGGACTATCTTCTCAAATGAAATGTTTATACTTTTGTAACTTTAAATCTATGATTGTTAGGATTTTGCTTTTCTTGAGATGCTCTCAAATTATCTTTCTTCTTGTCCCTGTATAAAGTACTTGCTTTCTTTTTAATGGTGCTAATTTCTTTAGCAGCCATACCACAATGAAAAGTTGGCCCCAACTTTACAAGTGCTTTTTTTCTAGGACAAAATTTAAGTTTTTCATTTTTTTCTGCTCTACTTTTTGCCATGATTCTCATTCTAAAAATCAGCCACAGCCTAAGACTCTTTTAAAATTTCCTCCACCACAGTAAGTAGTCCACTACCCTTAATTTCAATCTTATGCAGGGTTTCAGGATATGGGAAAGATGTAGATAAATTTTCTGCCAAAGTGTAGAATTTGTGGCCTCTAATTAAAATGCCAGTGGAATCCTTGTTTCTAACTGAAATCTCCCTTTTATGCCCACATTCCTATCAGCTTTACAGTCTTCTGAGTTCAGGCAGGAATCAGCCATTAGGCTATACTTACTGTTGTCAAGGCTTCTCAAGCCCACATCTCCAACCTCCCCAACTCTTCACAACCAGTTCCAAAGACTTCTAAAGCCCATGGCCAGGTATGGGCACAGCAACATACGTACTTCTCCATTATCAATTTTCTGTATTAGTCAGCTTTTCTGCTGCTAAACACAATGTCCAACACTACAATTTAAAAGAAGAAATGTTTAATTTAGCTCACATCTTAGAGTCAATATTCAGCTGGCTCTAATACAAGAACATTATGACAGAACAGTACAGTGGAGCATTTTTCACCAAGGAAAATATCAGGGGAACAATGCCAAAGAGGAACAGATGAGGGACTACAGCCCTGCCTCTGTGACCCACACAAACGTACCCTGGAGCATGAAGTACTAATATGTTAGGCATTTCTTAATCCAATAAAGTTGACATATCAAGATTTATGGTCATAAAGAGGTTACTTCTACATTTTGAGTACAATAACAATATATCAGCCTATAAAAGTAATCAAGAGGACCACTGTCCAGCTTGTAGACTTTAGCTATAGAGTTGTCCCCCCAGAATATCCTTAGTTTGATCTATTCCAGTGATTCTTAACTGGGTCCACTTTATCTTCCCACCCCAAGAAACACTATTTGTCAACATCTGAGATATTTTTGGTTATCACAAGTGAGGAGGAGGTACGCCACTAGCATGAAGTAGGTAGAGTCTAGGAATGCTCCTAAATACCTACAAAATGGAGGACACTTACATCCACAACAAAGAATTATCCACCCTCAGATGTCAATGTCAGTAGTACAGGAGTTGGGAAATCTCCAAATAGCCCATGAAATCTGGCATGTTACCAACAGATATAGGGTAGGGACAATGACTTGCTCAGTTTTATCATCTCCATATTCATTCATTCTCTTTCATTTTCTCTCTCTTTCTCTTCCTCTCTTTCTCTCTTTTTCCCTCTGAGCTTGAAATATGAAAGACAGGCTATTTGGCCTCTAAATGAAGTGATTCAGATATTGTAATCATGGTTAATTCCTCTTTAGAAATATAACTAATATTGGTCATTCTTTAAATGTGGCTTGAATAAGAACATGAATCATTCCTGCATAAAAATTCAGTTTGGGTTACAAACTATTAGACTTGCTCCTGTTATTATTCCATTTGACAACTCAATATGATTATTAGGTTTTGGATTATTCTAGGTCAAAAATAGGAGGAAATATTCAAGCCAATGGTGAAAATGGGTTTTAGTGTCTTTGTACACTCATGTAAAAATATAACAATTTTGAATATGAAAAGTAAGTACATAGAAAATTTTTCTATGTGGCTTGACATCTGTGCATTATGTCAACTAGGACAAGTGGCAGGAACCTTAATCCAAGTAAATTTGTATCAAAGGTAAATAAATTCAAGATATTCCCTGGTCCAAGACAGTTACCACTTGCAATGAAAAATGAAAAGTAGACTTAAAATAAATGAATCATACTTATTAACAATACAAATTTACTCATGTATGTAAGGGGTATTTCTTCCATTTTATGAAGAAACTGTATAATCTGAGTGCTGCTGACTTGATCTTTGATATCATAAAGGAAAGGAGAAAATTACTATCTCAAATCTTGGCTTTCAAGTTATTTACTTTTTGTAAAAATTCAGTGTTGGATATCAGAAGTTGAAAGTACTTACTTCTTCCTCTTTAAACTTTTGTAATTATTGTCTTAAAATCACTCTCACTTCCACCCTGGATCAGCTACATCACTTTTTATAATTAGTCCAAAACAAAAAGATGAAGCTCATTATTCAAAATTGCTAATAATTTCAAGATGGTGACAGTAGTGCATTAAATCAGGTACGTTGCCCTTCTAAGTTCCGCAGGCATGTTACATTCCCAAGAATCCAGCTCTGCTTTTCCATCCTACCCAAGCAGATTCACAAATGCCTGCATGTACAGTTGAACAGCCTCTGGCCTTCACACTTCTAAGGACATTCATGTCAGAGCCCGAGAAAACTGTGAACTCTAGAGTTGTGTGACATCCAACATGCATGTTTGTATTTGCCAGCCCTAGCACCAGATGCACAAATGATACTCTTCTACATATCAGTAAAGAGTTTCATATCTAGTGTCATTGTCATCCAGAAAAAAATGAGAAATGATTCTGTTGATCTGCACATTCAGTGACACTAATCTTTCTCTTTGTTATCAATCACTGAAGAGGGTAACTTTCATTTATTAAACTCTAATTCAAAGACCATAAGAAATCCTCGATAACAAAAGAAAGAAATATTTTTCATGTTTTTATCAAAATATTATCCTGACTCTGCATCACTTGAAGAAACCCCAAGTCTCTGGAAGTTTCCTGTGCAGGGAAGAGGGGGGTCCCATCCTCACTGAGTCAGCACAGTTCATTACTGAATATCAGAGTGGGAAATGGTCTATCTACACTCTCTTTATATGAAGGAGGAATTGAAAACTGTCTTGCCAAAGGTCCTTTAGGTAGATATTGGAAGAGTAAAGATTACACCCCGGATCCCAGCAATCCTGAGTTATAGTAGTCACAGCATAATATGCAGTTGACCCTCTGTATCTGGGGTCAGGGGGTCTGCAGCCATGGATTCAACCAACTATGAATTGAAACTCCTAAAAACAAATCTGCATTGACCATGTATAAAGATTTTTCTCATCAGTATTCCCTAAATGATACAATAGAACAATTATTTCTATAATATAGCATTTATATTAATTGGGTATTATAGGTAATCTAGAAATCACTTAAAGTATAGATGATTTGCAGAGGTTACACATAAACACCACATCATTTTATACAAGGAACTGGACATCAGTGAATTTTGATGTCCCAGGTGGGATTCTGGAAACCCATCCCCTGAAGTTACTAAAGAACAACTGTGTGCACTTAAATCAGACTCTTCCAAATGAAAAGTGATAAATGCTTCTGTCAGAATGAGACAAATCTGGTGAATAATTATAACTGTGGTGCAGACTTGTCAGATAACATGTTAATAGCACCCAGGCAGATCCTGGGAGCCTGTAGTATCACAACTGCCCTAAATGGATGCGGTTTGTCATTGCAGCATTAGCACCACTGATAAGATTCTTCACGTGTTGTCACTGTACAGCCTGACTTTAGGTGTTTATAACAAGTTCATAAGGATTCAGCTCCTATTCAAGCATCTGAAGCACGAAAACTCTCAGCAATAAAAATAATGCAGACATATTTACTAGAATGCAAAAATATCTCAGGCATTTAAAACATTTTATCGAGTAGAAAGAGAAATGAGACAGTTAATTTTTTATTTTGCAATATATTTAAATATGACAAGCACAGCTAACTTGTGAAAGAAATATTTTCTTCTACCTTTCTCCATATACAAAGCACTGTCAGAATCTTGCCCTTTATAGAGATTTAACTTTGTCATTGATTTTTGGGGGGGAAGAATGTGTTCTCCTCTCCCACTATACCAGAGAGCATAGTTCTTATCACTAAAATAGAATGTTCATGTTCTGCATGTAAGGAGACCAACCTTCCTTAGAACCCAATGTTTCCTTCCTTCTAGTTGTTTTCCTGCCAGTTCATTACTGCTTCATACTCTTTGCCCCAAATTACAGGATTCTTTATTTTCAGACATATTAAAATTGAATCTTTCATAAAATTTGCCCATTAGATCAACATCATACATTAAGTAACAACCAGATGTCACATTGTTTAAAAATTAATAATTTCATAAAAGTTAATCATCCTTTTAAGGTGATATATTTGAAAACTTTCAAATCCAATGTTATTTCCACCATCACAAAGCACTGACATGGAATAATATGTGGAACAGAAAGGATTCTTAAAACATTAAGAAATCATATTATTACAGGTTGCATTATGGACCCCAATTCTTCATTACTGCCAGAATTCATACAGGTTATTATGGGACTTGACAATTCTGCTCCTTGACTTTGGGATTCACCATGTAACCAATCTTGGCCAATATGAGGTGAGTAGGAGTGCAGTTCTCCAGTTACATTTTTGCATATTTGCCACTACTGTAAAAAAAAAAAAAAAAAAAAGAGCTGCTTTGACTAAAACAAGCCAGGAATGAAGGTAAGAGACAGGCGGAAAGAATCGAATCACCTCAGCTTTTCCTCAAAGGCATAGTATGGCTCCAGACCTTGGAATCTGAAGCGGGGCCCAGTCAACCCCAGTCTAGATCAGTCAAACTCCTCGAGATGTCCAACAAATACAAGTAACAATATATGACTCTCATTTAAAGTCACTAAATTTTGAAATAATTTCTTAGTTCATAAGAGTTAACTGATACATTGAGCTCAAAACAAGGAGCAAGGCACTAAAGATGGCATGTAGGACTTTCCCTAGAGTCTAAAATAAGTTAAAAAATCATTCTGTCTTAAGTCACCATGGTATCATCCTCAAACACAAAGAAAATTTCCTCTATTTGAACACAAAAATAGAGGAAAGTGGCCAACATTTGTTGAGTTTGCTGAGAAAAAGTTGACTCCCCACTTATTTCTAAACAGCAGTCACCAAAGCTTGGACACTGGAGGTGTTTAAATATTTGCAGGCCAGAGGTCCCTTACTACTGTGAAAATACCTCATTTTAGATAACTTGCACCTCTCATGTAGAATCTCTGTGCTATTTCCCCTACATAGGACGCTTCTCACTCACTTAACAAGAATTTGTAATCAGTAGTTGGGTACTATTATTCCAACTTTCTAAATAATAGATATTTTTCATATTATTTGTTTTAATACTTAGATCAAAGGCAAAGAATTCAAGTTGGATTAGCAGACAACTTGACATTTGAATAATTCTCATGAATATTGTAAGCCTTTGACCCAATTGTAAAAGTGATTTCCACTGTTCCAACATTCAACTAAATGAAGAAATAAAAATAAATGTTAGGCCAAAATATTTTTATATCACATTTATTAGATTAATAGAGTATTTTGTGGTTAAAATATAAATGTTCTCCCCACAAGCACAATTTTGCTAATGATTAATTGAAATTAGAGTCTTACCTTAAAACGTGCTTTGAGAATGAACTCAGGATATTTATTCAAAAAGGTAATAATGCAAACTAAACAAAAAGCTAATGAAGCTAGAAATATTATAAATAATTTTAAATATTAAATTAAGTATCTAAAAATGGATTGTGCCTTTGGAAACAAATAACTATTTTTCATTTACTTCTTGTACAGTAAGCAACATGGCTTTAGAGGTTTTTAAAAAAATCAATGTTTCATTACCTGAAGACCTTGCTGAGGATTGAGACTATTTTTCTGCTGTTGACATTTCATTAAGATTATTTAACAACTAAGCAATTCATTTGCCTCTTTGGTGCTAAAATTGATATATTTTTCAAAATGGAGCCCAGAGTTTTTAGAAAAAAATCCATAGATTTTTGACCCAGTGTCAATACCTATCACTGAAAGGTGTGGAATAAAATGAAAGAATAAATGTGTTGAACCAAGAAGATACAAGATATATTAAGCAATAAATAAAGTCCTGCTTCAATAATTCTATTAAAAGTGGCAAAGGTATAATAGGAATTTTATAATATTATTTAAAATTGCTACATTACATTAATTGATAAGTGTATTTTACCATTTCATAACTTTGTCTTCAAAAATGTATTGTGTTTATTGCTATCTGTTTCATATGTAGAGAATACAGATATTTTCTTTTAGTAATAAAAACAAGATTTCTTATTTTGTCAATTTTTGACATAAATGCAGGTTTACAGAAATGTTTGCAAGAATAATACCTAGAAATAGAATTCTATATATCCTTCATTCAGATTTTCTAAATGCTAGTATTTTATCATATTTGCTTTATTATATCCCTTTAATGTATATGTATATTACATATATAATGTGCATATATATACTACATGTTATATAAATATATAATGTATATATATTCTATACATACATATACTGAATATATGTATGTGTCCTATGATATGTGCATATATATTACATATATTATGTACACGTATAATGTATATATACATTTATATATACATACATTAAAATGTTATATGTATGTATCCTAAAAGCTACATTGTTCTGTTACATAGCTACAATAAATCACCTATGTCAGAAAATAAACAATTTAATCAATACTATCAGATAACCCATACCCCTCATTCAGTTTTAACAGTTGCCCCTATAAGTCACTTATAGCAATAGAAAATCTCCGGTTTTACATTACATTGTTATAATATTTATATAGTTTCCTTTAATCTCAGTTTCTCCAATTTTTTATTTCTTAAATATTTTGTAGAGTGTGTCTCAAATTGGGTTTGCCTGATATTTCCCAATGATTAGTTTCAGCATATGATTCTGGGACAGAAATATCATAGAAAAGATGTTGCATTCTCAGTGTAATATATTAAGTAGCAAATGATACCGATTTTTCCCGTAATTCCTAATCTCAACTACTCATTCATTTAAGGAAGTATCCGTCAAGTTTTTTCATCACTATTTTTTCCATTTAATTAATCAGTATTTTGTGGGAACATAGTTTGAAACTATTTAAATACACTATTACTTAATCACACAAAATTTATTTTAATTATATAACTCCATATATTTGAAATGCACATTTTAGGCAAATCTAAAGCAGAAAGTAGATTACTGGTTGTTTAAGGCTGGAAATCGCTAATTAGTATGGAATTTGGGGTGAGAAGTTGAGAGGTTGATCATGATTATGGCTGCACAATTTGATGATTGCCTTAAGACCATTGATTTGTCCACTTTAAATGGCTGGGTTCTACAGTATGTTAGTTATATCTCAAGAAAGCTATTCAAATGTGAAGATGTGTGGTTGCTGAATCTACCCCTGCATCAAAAAACAAAAGCTTTGTTAAAAGCCCACCCCCAGATTTTGTTCTTGTTTCGTTGACCATGTTGGATCAAATGGCTAGACTTAGCTGGCTAGCTGGAAGTTATCAAAAGAGAGGGGAAGTTTTGTGGAAAGCTTGGATCTAGTAATCGTGTCAACAATAGAAAATATTCATCTTCTGAAAATCAAACATTACTTATTACTTCCATTTCCACTGCCCTTTTCCCATTATAAAAGAAAAACTAGTCAATTCAGAAAATGTAGGAAAAAATCAGACAACAACATAATGAAACCAAAAATGTTTCCCCATCAGATCACTCTGGTAGAATTACTGTTAACACTTATATATACTTTACCTTTTCTTGCAGTCCTTCCTTCCTTCCTTCCTTCCTTCCTTCTCCCTCGCTTTTCCTCCTCCTCCTTCTCCTCCTCCTCCTCCTCTTTTTTCCCTTCTTTCCCTTTTTGCCTTTCAGAATCACTTCTTTAAGCACCTCACAGCACTTGGGGGGTTTTGACCCACATGAGTTGAATTGAATTGATATTATGGCTAGACATATTTAATGACATATATATTCAAGATGTATGTGCAAATAGGATTATGCTTATGTTTAGCTTTTTCCCAAAAAAAGTAATTGTTGTTCTCACTGACTGTACATTAGGTACAGTCATGCACTAGTCATCTTAGTAGTACAGCAATGTTAAAACAGGTAGTATTATGCTAAGAGAAAACAAAGACCAAAAAGATAATATATATATAATATCAATATCAGAAATATTAGACATGAATCCCTGATTCAAAGCAAACATCTCAAATAGAGAGACTGCCTCTTTCTGATGCATTATTGTAGAAATCTAATTGTGTGACATATATAAACCTGCTACACAGTGCTGAAGAAATGTAAATTATGCCATCTTCCCTTATTGGTGCTACATTTTGGTAAGTAAGGTAGTAACTGCTTCATATGTGATTATGTATTTCTTGCAGCATTTTTGAGAGGTATATACTACTATCACAATCTCACATATGAAGAAACAAAAACTTATTGACAATATATAACTTGGCTAAAATACCATAGCTGAAAAATGGAAAGAATGGGACTCAAGCCCGTATCAACCTGTTTCTGGTGCATTTACTTTTAACCTTGCTCACAATTGTGACAGATAATCATAAGTTCTGTGTTAGTAGAGGAGAGATTTTACTGGGTACAGAGCTCCTTCAGCACTTCCCTCTAGGCTATGCTCTACCTCCACACCCTCCCTATTCATTATTTCCCAGAAGAAAAAGATGGGAAGAGAATAGACTGAGGTTTGAAAGCTGACTATGGTCAAGCATGAAATAATGGAATCAGATACTTTTTATACTTTCCATATGCCCCAGAAGTCCAACTTCTAGATAATTTTCCAAGAGAAAAGATAATATCTCCACAAAAAACCTGTATGGAATGTTTATGATTAAAAATTAGAAAAAATAATCAGTATGGAGATACCTCAAAGAACTAGGACTGGAAGTCCCATTTGACCCCACTATTCCACTGCTGGGGATCTTCCCCAAAGAATTAAAAGAATCATACCACAGTGATATATGTAGACCCATGTTCATAGCAACACAGTTTGTAATAGCCAAAACTTGGAAACAGCCCAAATGCCCATCAACTGGAGACTGGATAAAGAAAATGTGGTTTTTTTATAAAATGGAGTACTACTCAGCCATCAAAAATGAGAAATTAGAGATATTTATAGCTAAGTGGATGCACATTGAGGCAATACTCTTAAGTGAAATAAATAGGACACACATAAATAAATACCAAATAGTTTCTCTGGTGTGAGAAACTGAAAGTGTAAATAAGGACTAAATGTATAATAGGTAATGTGAAATAGGAAGAAAAGGGGCAAAGGGGAAGGAAGTGGGAGGGCTAGGAGAAAGGATAGAAGGGAGTGGGATTAATATGAGAAAATGGAAAAATAGGAAGAAAATCTTTGTAAATAGGGAGGAATGGAG
Source organism: Heterocephalus glaber (assembly GCF_000247695.1). Next base: position 3,675,375 of record NW_004624866.1, read on the forward strand.
GGGTCGAAGGGAGGGCTGGGCAAAGGTGAAAAATAAGAACCAAGAGAGACTATGTAAAGGTGCAAATTTCCAATGATGAATGTCATTATACTGTATACCTAAAATGTATCAATGATTAGAATGAACAATCGATAATGCAAAATAGGAAGAAAAGGTCCAAAGGGGTAGGGGTAGTGGGAGGGGCAGGGGAAAGGAAAGAAGGGAAAGGAAAAATGCTGAGAAATGGAAAAAATGGAAATAAAGTCTTTGTAAATAGGGAAAGGTGGAGGGCATGAAGGGAGGGCTAGGAATGGGGAAAAAATAAGAACCAAGATGCATTATGTAAAGGTACAATTCCTAATGAGAAATGTAATTGTGTTGTATACCTACAATGTACCAATAAAAGAAGTTAATTTTTTTAAAAAAAAGAAAAAATTCAAAGCTACATAAACTGGCAAGTAAACACAAGTCAACAGCGTGGCTCATGCATTCAACAGAATAGTACCTAGCAATGAAAAAGGAGTGATTTATAGGCACACACACAACAGGAATGAGTCTCAAAAGCATTAAGTAACTGACAGAACCAGATATAAAAATAGTTATCTATTGTATAATTACATTTACATGACAATCTGGAGATAACAAACTATAATGATAGAAATCAAATAAATGGTTTCCAGGGGCTGGAGCTTGGTAGGGGGAATTGATCACAAAGACACAGGAGAGAATGTCTTGAGATAACGTCTAGAAGGTGATGGTAATTGTATATCTCAAAGTGTATTTCTCAAAGCTCAAAAGATGACACAGAAGGTGAAATTTTCAATATGAAAAATAAACAATCTTCAAAGTGAGTTAAAGTAAACTTTGATGGAGAACTAAATGGTGATAATATTATAATTTTCAAATTCTAGATGAATAATCTCAAGCTTAAAAAGTCTAAGGGATCTGCTCAAAACCACCCAGGTGATAAGCAGCAGAGATGGAATTTAAATCCAGATCAATGGAGCCTCATCCTGAGCTCCTTTGTGATGTTGCATTTTCTATGTAATATAAGTACTTTTATGACTTTTTCTCATTAGCAATATATTGTGAGAGAGAATTTAAACTTTCATTGTGTCCTTCTGAGGGACCATATAAGGTCTGTTAGTCTAATGATAAAAGTTACTGAAAATCAGATTTTTACCTCAATTAAGTTAAGCTAAAGAAAAAAAAAGCCTACTTGAACAACAAAAATTTTTGTGAATGGGCTGTTTACTGGTAATATTCAGATAAAATCCAATGGGCCAGAGAAAGTAAGAGCTAAAGAGGTGGTTAAGGTATTTAAAGATTAGGTGTGTGGCTGCAACAACTGGTTTCTTCATGTCCAGCCACCACTCTTACTCAACAAAGAGGGGAAAGATATACATTGTATCTGCTAATGTAAATTACATTTCTAAGGTCTGTGAAGACCACAAAAAATGAAAAAAAATGCAACTCCTAACCTGAAGACACATATGATAAAATATTAAATAATCTATACCTATAGAAAGTGATTGCATGTATTATATGTTTTAAACACAAATCCATTGCATAACAGAGTGAGGTATATTTCTTTATGAAGCTCATAAAAAGATAAAAAACAATCATTATCTTCTCAATCAACAGCATAAAGTACTTTGCACAAATTATGATAGACAGGAAAAATATACACATAATGTCTACTGATTAAAATTAAGCTAATTTAATTAATCAGAGATTGAACATAATTCCTTTTCTTATCTTTTAGGAATTTAAATTTAAACTGTCATGCTAGGGTGGTAGGATTAGGTAATTTGAACCTTTTGTGTGATTGTAAAGTATTTTAATTTTAAAGTCTTAAAGATAAAGAAATGCAGCTAATTATTGTGTGTACAAGAAGAATATAAACATCTACTGGGCTGGGATTCAATTAGAGCCCCTGAACTCAAGGGCAGAATTTAGTCCAGATCATTTGAAAATAACAGCACCCTCCCTTATAATTATAAGATCAATGACTGACAAGATAATTAGTGTATCTGGTAATCAAGGTAACAGCTTTTGGAGATTTAATTAGAATATATTCTGTTGCCAGGAATACATGCCAAAGGTGCTAAACTAATTTTCTATACTTAAAGATGTTGCCTGAATCATAAGAAACTGATATGAATAAGCTGTCTTCTTTACTTAACAAACAGTAGGAGGCAATGAATAAATCAATACTGCTCACACTTGCATTATAAATATAATTTTAGAACACAGGACAAAGCAGCTATCCTTTTAGGAAGAATGTTGATTTGAATACCTAAAACCCAACTAACTGCCTGACTTGTACTATTCATTTGATCTTACTTGTATGTGTGTATTGGAGAAAAACTCAGGATATTTCCAAATAAAAACAGTGAGGTTCTCACCAAGGAAAATGTCTGTTTGTGGCAGCTTAGTCTGGATTGAAATCCTTGCTGTGGCCTGTAGACCTTTGACAATTTTTGTAGTGGGTACCTGTTGCTTTTGCCAGCATACTATTCCTTTGGGTCATGGTGCCTTTGTTTTTCTTTGGAGAATCCTTACACCCTAATCATATGGAGTATTGATGGGGCTATAAATTATTGCTTTATTCCATTTCATATTTGTGATGATGCTAAGACCTCAACTTCTCAGGCCCAGAGCCATTCTAGGCACTCTTACTTGCAGCTCTCTCCTTGCTTCTAGCTGTGCAGATCCCAAAGGTAGCTGGCCACTTTCAAATCCTCTACCTTCACCTCCACCACTCGAAATGCCCCAAGACTCTCAGCTCAGATCTGGACCTATCCATGTCTAAGCCTTCATGAGAAAAGAAGTGCAGGGCCAACATGGAGAACATTATTTCCTGATCCCACACTGACAATGCTCTGTTGCTTTCAGTGAAAATCTCTCTTCTACCCATGTGTGTATAGTTGTGACCTGCTGCTCAAATAAGACAGTTATACAGTATGACAGCAGAAAATTTCCCCTTTTTTGGTGCTATTTTTATAAATAAGACCACTCATGAGATAAAACAGTTAGATCCAAGTAAGACACTAGCCTTGCCTGAAAGCTACAGATGTATATTTAGGCCAAAAAGAAAAGATGCTGGTTTCCTAGTGTGCAACATTTATATTTAGTGGATGGTACCAACTCTATTAAACCTAACACTGTCCCTGGAGCTTGCCTTTCTCAACAGACTGACCTGAAGACTATAAAATACATGACTGGATAAATAAACAAGCATACCTAATGGTAAGGCAAATATTTGTGGATAGTACAAATTCACTGTTATATGTAATTCAGTCCATGAAAACTCCCTATCTATTCTTGCTGAAGAAGATTGACTTATTGATAACCATTCCCTTATGATCTCTTTCAAGATGATCAACAGTTAACAATAAAGGTTATTGTAGTAGACATTGAAATAATTACCACAAAAATAAGGACATACTACTGTAAACAACTTTATGCCTACCAATTTAATAACCAGATGAAATGGAGCAATTCCTTGAAAGATACAGTCTACTTAAATTCACACAAAATGAAACAGATAATCTGAACATGCCAAGATCTATTAAAGAATTGTACCAATAATTAATAAACCCCCAAAATAAAAAGAATCAGGCCCAGATATGTTCACAGGTGAAATCCACCAAATACTTAAGGAAGAAATTTTATCAATTCTCTACAATCTCTTCCTAAAGATAACAGTAAAAGAAATATTTCCTAACTTGTTCTTTGAGGACAGAATTGTCCTAATAAGCAAAAACAGGAAAAGATAAGAAAATATAAACCAATATCTTTCTTGAACATATTTGCAAAAATCCCCAATACTGTGTTCTCTGCAATTATATAGAGGTAGGGTAAAATACCATTTTGAATTTAGGTTTTTTTTAAGTTGTTTCCTAAGTATATAGTAAATCCTTGCAACAGGAATTCAAAAGTAGACTCTGTTGTTGTTTCACTAAAGCCTAAAAACCAAATAATGGTCCTGAACTACTCCTGCATTCTAAAGTGGACTGTGAGAATTTGTACATGAGATAGGTAAAGGAAACACCAAACACTGATTATTTTTATCCTTAACCTATCATCCACTTTGAATGCATAAAAATGCCAAAGCTGAAGTAGTCCAGAGGAAAGACTTTCTGGTGACAGCTGTCAGTGTCCATGTGACTGACCACCTCCCATTCCCAGGAAGATGGAAAGAGGATATAATTCCCCTTCCCTCACCCCAAGACAAGCAGTAGAGTTTCAAGAAAACCTGATATTTGGTCCCTTTTGGCTTAAAGACAGCACAAACGGTAAAAGCAAGAAGTTATGGCTTGGCCTAGAATGGTAAAGCAAAGTCAGACGGTTACACTGGGAACCAACATCAGTTCTATCCATCATTCAACTAGCATGAGTTTTTTGTGGATTAAACGGACCCTTGGGAGAAAGTTGCTCTGAAGGTAAAGAAGCTCATCTGGATTCAGAATAAAACTCCAATGGATAGATTTATTTTAGGAGAACAAAGTAGATGTTCAGGGCCTGAAATTGTAGTCAGAAATGTAAGAGTATAGTTACTTATTTGGAGGTATGTGTAGGACACAAGTTGGCTTTTAAGGTGTTAGTAATATTTTGTTTCTTCTTCAAATCACTGATTAAACAGTTGGATTTGTTTTATGAAAACAAGTCGATCAACCCTTTTCTGTATGTATCTTATACTATAATTAAAATTATGTAACCATTTTTTAAATTGTTAGATCTTATTAAAATTTCACTCAAGACCATGGAAAAAGCTCATCTATATAACATTTAATGGGAGAGAAACTTCCGGGTAGGCGTGCGACGGCTCTGAGCCCAGAGGAGGTGAGCCCCGCAACCCAGACCCATCCTACGCCCACCCCGCCGCATGTCAAAATGAGAAGACAGGTAAACAAGCCACAGAACCAGACTTCCAGATCACCCACAGCAACTGCAAAGGGAAACGAGACGGAACACTCTGATACTCAACCACCTGGACTCCCTGAACTGGCCACAAAAGGGGACCTGGAAAAAATGAAATCAGAAATAATTTCTCACATAACAGCAAAGATCGTGCCCATAGTGCAAGACATGATTAATAAATCTAGAGAGGATACAGATAAAAAAGTAGAGGAGCTGAGGAACGTGATGGAATCCCAACATAGGAAACAAATGGAATCCATAAAACAGATGCAAACAGATTTCCAGGAGATTAAAAACTCCATTGAAAGTCTATGCAGCAGAATGAGCCAATGTGAAGACAGAATTTCAGATATAGAAGATAAGATTGCAATTAGTGACCAGGAAAAGAAAAAATTCTTTAAAATTGTAAGGGACCACAAGACATCAATCTAGCAGCTGCTAGATGATGCAAAGAAGAATAACATAAGACTGATTGGAGTCAATGAAGAAACAGGAGAGAGTGCAGATGACATAAAAAAATTGTTTACAGAAGTGATGGCAGAAAACTTCCCAAACAGGGGAAAAGAATTTGACATACAGATAAGCGAGGCATATAGGACTCCAACTAGCCTTGATCAAATATTTAAAGGGAGAGTGGAGAATAGAATTAAAATAATTTTATCCTTATACCATACTGCATGAAATCCTATTGATTAAATGATATTTACATTGTACTTCAAACGTATATACCACAAAGAAAAACTTTGTTCTGCAAAGAAATTCAGTCATACAAAAGCCAATGATATTTATGAAATTTATTTCATTAGTATTTGGTCAAAAATGGAAACAGAAACTAACACCAGGATAAACTTTGTGCCTTTCTGGTAGGCAGAACTCTTAAGTTATCCCCTACAACTCTTGCTCATTAAAATCTCTTCCTATGGAGCATGGGCTAAACTTTTAACTGTGTGGGGTATCACTCCCATAAAGTGCTACATTATAGGGCAGAGGCATTTTTCATACATTATTAACTTCATGAGTCAGTTGACCCTGTTTAATCAGATAAGCCTTAAAAAGGAACACTTTCTCTGTATAGTGAGGAGTGGACACCAAGCATGAGAAAAAGTTGCAACTAGGTTCTTGGATTGAGCATGAAGGGGGCCATACAGAAGTAGCCTCTAGAAGCTGGGCACAGCCTAACGCTGGCAGAGAGCAAGACAATAGGGGATCTCAGGTCTTCAGCCACAGAGAGCTGAATTCTCTCTATAGAAATAAGCTTGGAGTCGTGTTTTTCCCTGGAGCCTACAAAAGAGAATTTAGCTCTGCCAACACCTTGATTTTGGCTTTGTGCAACGCTGAGCAGATGTCTCGACTTTGTCCTACTGCACTTCTGACATTAAAAAAAAAAATAGAACTGGTAAATCTGTGATGTTTTAAGCAGTTATGTATGGGATAATTTGTTATGCAGCAATCATAAACTAATACTGCCAAGAACAATAGTGTTACACGTCCAAGGCTAACTTTGACAATGCTGCTTGCCTTCATTTGAATAAACACAGCACCCTCCACCCCCTACCCCCATGATATGTAGGGACTGAACACAGGACTTGCACACTGAGCCACATCCTCAGTCCTATTTTTGTTTTTTTAAGGCAGAGTCTTGCTGAGTCACTCAGTTGTCCAGACCGAGCTCAAATTTACAATCTTTTACCTCAGTCTCCCAGAGTGATGGGTTTATAGCATGTGCCATCATGCCTGGCTAAATGTCTCTCTTTTACTATTCGAAGGTTACCAGATAAGATTATTCAAAAATATGAAGACAGTGTTGTTCTAAAAAGGGTTTCCCACAAATTTCTACCTGTCTTCCTTTATTCTGACACTTGTATGTTGAAATTTATAGTAAGCACCATAAACCTATCAATACATTAGTGATCCTGGTTGTTTAAATCAGAATGGTAGGGATTGCCCCTCAGGAGTTGAAGACACAAAGAATAAACAATGATGCTACATGATAGTGACACTATAAATGTGCTTATGGTAAATAAGAATTTTCTTCCTAAGAGATTAAAAAACTGGTTCTTAGGGATGAAATTTGATGTCTGTTAGTAAATATGTAATTTTCACATGTCCATGTTGTGAACTTCAGCATCGCTATCACTTGTGCTGAACAATCTTCTAGTTTTTGTTAAATTGCTTTATCAGAGGGTCCTTATTGAAAATCCAGAAGCAGAGTCACTTTTTAAAAGCTTATGAAAACATATTTCTTTTATTCAACATCAAGCTGTAGCATGCAAGCAATGATTAGAAAAATCATTTCATGTTTCAGAGTCTTGCACCAAATTTCTCTGTTCACCTAACACTGCTCTTAACTTACCCTTATGACAAAGCCTGGTGGGTATAGAGCCAAATTAGGAATACCTGAGACTTAGTTTTCTCATTTTTCTAAAAAGAAAATAATTCCCTTGATGAGTCATAATGAGGATGATAATTTCCTTAAGCATCATGATGAAGATTACTTAACAAATTTATACCTTATTATTGTTTTGACTAACTATATACTGCCTGTTCTTATTAATATTTATAGGGCAGAGGTATCTGGTAGAATTTAATTGTTTAAATCTCTCCAGCTCATGCCAGATTTCACCAAAAGTTCAATAATGCTTATTAAATATTTTCTCTCCATGTTATTTATACTGAGCTCTGTTGCTTTTTTGCCAGTAGTCCTTTATCATCATTAAGGAATTAATACTGTACTACTGAAGTCACCAGTCTGAATTTAGAACATTCCATGAAGACTTATAACTGAAAATAGACCTAAAAACATAATTTAGTATCAATCCCCTAGTTGTTAATAGGAATATGTAGCACTTTTATAAGGGATTTTATTAGTCCAGGCCATAGGAACCATATTATATTAATAACTACTCTGTGTTTCAGTTGCAATAAACTCTTTATGCCAAATTTTGCTCATAGTGATCACTGTAATAACAATATGGTAGTGTTCGTTTTCCTGGTTCTACAGTGTCTAGCCAGTGTCCATTTTTTCACATGAAAACCATATTATTTGTGCTCTACTCAAGAGTCTCAACTAGGCCACTCAGTATTCAAAGCAAACTCTATGATTTATTCTAAATGTGACAGCATAGGTTTAGAAGTGGGTAGCCACCACACAAGCAATCTGCTGATTAGTGCAAGTATGCATATCAGAAGCCAGCAAACTCCAATTTGCATTGAATGCCAGCTGCATAACAACTTATCAGAGAAGCCCAGACAGGAGGGAAAAGAAATATCCCTTCCTTAATTATGAGCATGTGTATGCAGGTGCAAACCTGCATTAATAAGACTGAACATTCTAGATAATAAATGAATGCTATTAAGATTCATTACATATTTCTAATATGCATATTAATGCCTCTTACTGGTAATATGTTAGATCCCAAGCTCCAAGTCTGTGGCGACAAAGTTCAGTGAGAATAGAAATGAAGTCTGGCCAAGAATGTCAGGGATGTTATTCCTATAAAGCTTTACAACATTTTAGTTATTGTACATGTTAATTCAGGATTAATGCTCAGCAATCTTGATTATTGCTTGGGAAAAAAACTTTCTATTGTTGACATAGAAATCTAAATTTCTTGTAATAATATCAAAAATGAAAATTGGATAAAGGGAAAAGTAAATAGGTGAAGGCCTACTTTGGCCTAATGCCTATTGTTTGGTGAAAATATTCAGTTTGAATGATCGTATACAACACCTGCACTGTCCACAGTATAGTGACTTTATACTTGATTTATTCATTTATGCTATGTGACTGGTTCCTAAAGGCACTGAAGTTTGAAACTTCAGTTCTAAAGGAAGATCTGTGTGAGAAACCAAATAGTTCAAGAGAAATGTACCAGGCAAATAAATGTGACCCTGACAAAGCATAAATGCAGGATTTATTTTACCTAGGACACCATAAATACTATAATGATGTGGGTAAAGCAAACAGAATTTCATTCATCTATTCATTCAATAATTCATTCAGATAATAAATATGTATTTGACAGGATATTGTGGTTGAGTTATAACAATAAGCAATAATACTACCTCCAGAGATTATTGTAAGGATTCAATTTGATAGTACATATGCAGTGGCACAACTTTAGTCTTTATAGCTTCCCTTAGCTGCCACCATTTTCATTTATTTTGTCCAACACCCACCTTGCCACATATTCCCTTTTAATTACTTTAAAGTTTAGACAACTAAGGAGTGAGCTAGTAATAAACTGCCAAAAATCTACAGCTAGAAAAGGACCAGCAAAGATGAAAAGCCATCTGTAAAACTGCAAAGCTCTCAATTCCCTTGATAAACACATTGCCTCACTTTTAATCTCTTTCCTATAGTCTTCTTTCATCCACACAAATCTGCAAGACTAAATCATTTTTTGACCCACTCCTTCAAAACTTTCATATGCTTTACTTACTTCATTTTGGCTCCCTGAGTGATTAAAATATTTGGTGGCATAAAGCTACACTATTTCAGATAAATAGTACATATCACTGTGAAGAGTAATTGTGAAGAGTAATTTAAAAATTATTTGTATCATTAAAATATGCACTACAAATCACCTTCTAAATGGATTTCAACTAATTAAACATCCGTTCTCTGTAGTAGTATCATCCAGAAGTGACTGTTAAATAATGCATTTTTGTTGTGCAAATATGAATACCAAAGGGATTCACAAGATAATTCTTATATTTAAGAAAGATTAGGACCTTTTCATCTTCAAAGAAAGTATATGTTGCAATGAGTTTTATTCTAAAGACACATCTATTTTATTGAGTACAAATAGTCTTAAATTAGTATTGCTTAGTGTCTAAGCCAAAATGTAACTATACTGAATATATTATTAGATCTAAGAGACATGACATAAGAATTTAAATCTATATTTATGCCACATCAAGAAAATTAAACCCAATTCTATACCACTAAATGATTGATATAATCGAAGATTTTTTTCCCATGGAACAATTAAACAATAAGTGAAAATACTTTTTATTATGTTAATTATCATAAAATTCTATCTTCAGAGCACAGCTTGAGTAAGTTTCTAAAGCAAAATAATCATAAATATCTCTATGTATCTATCTATCTATCTAAATTTGCCAGGCTCTTATGTGTTAATTCTATTCCCATCCTTATAAATTTAAAATTTAACCAAAGCATTGACTGAACACTCTGAATGACCTAATTAAACTATTTGATTACTAGAAACCTTCACCACATTGCATTTGCTGCTTATTCTAATCATCCTTGGAATCTCAACATCAAAGATGGTAAGCTGGAAGGTGACATGGGCAAGACCAAAAACAAGTAAAAATAAAAAATGGATAAACACATCTATTGTGCTTCATTTTTAACATAAAGCAGGGATCTCATGTATGAAACTAAATAAAGGCTTCCAAATGATCCTATGTGGTCTCTGGAACCTCAGCCACAATTTGCATTGTCCTAATCTATGATCTTCACAGAGTTTCTACCTAAATAACTCTCAACTGGCTGAATGGCTGTATCAAGACAGAGTCCAGATTTGGTTTTCCATATGAAGGAAAGAAAACCACTATTCTTAAGGCATTCTGATTTTTGTTTTGTTTTGTTTTGTTTGGTAAGTGGGATCGAACTCGGGTCCTTAGGCCACAGAACCACTGAGCTAAATCCCCGGCCCAAGGAGTTCTGTTTTAACAAAGATCTTCCCATCACTGCTGTGCTCAAGATACAATAAATGTACTGATCCACATTTGCATATTCATGACAGCCAGAGTCAGAACACTCAAAAAGCCTCTGGCCTCTGAGTCTATTCCCAGAGGCTCTCCTCCAGCAATCCATGTCCTCTGGTCTCTCTATCACTTGGTATGTGCACTGATGTCAGTGCCCTTCCTACATAAGCCTTCCCAGATCAAGCTAGATACTATACCTTATCCAAGATGCTTGAGGTGATTTAGTTACACAAAAATGGATGTAATGATACACTTATTTATTCAGCAACTCAACAAATCTAGGCTAAGCATCCATTCTGTGCCAGGCTCTGTGCTGGACACTAGAGAAATATCACCATGGTAAGCTTCATAAGTAGAGTGGTAGGAAAGAGTGACCTTTGTTCAGTCATGCACAAGCTCACCTTGCTGCATTTTAAAAGAATACTATATTATGTAGGTGGTTAACCTAAATGAATAGGTCCCAGCTGAAGATCTTTATTTCCATCAAAACAAAGGAAGGACTATTCCAGAGACAACTTGCCATAATTGAAAGAACAAGAAAATGAGGTGCACATTACTCTTTTATGTGACTGACCACAAGCTGTAGCTCAAATATTCGGATTCTGGGTATTAGAATGTGGACAACACCTTACCCTAAAAGGAGACCTGTTGAGTCATGTGACCCCAGCCACAGGAAGCTATAAGGTTCTTATTGAAAGGGAGGTATATCTCAAGACAGTCTGGAAGAACATGTTCAAGTCAGAGTTCCCAGGGGTTTTACAAAGCACTTATTGGATGTGTTGGGTGAAGGAGCCAATATCTGTACTTTGCAGAGGGCAACAATGCTGAATTTCAAGGCTCCAACCAATTTAAGACTCTCTTTAGTATACCTTCTCCCTTTTTCACCCTGGAAGACCTAGGGATGATGTTTGGAGTTGCAAGAAAGAATGAAAGAGCAAAATTAATCCTGACCTCATGGTACAATAGCCCTAAGCCAGCAGGAAGTGAGAATCTGTGAATACATTATGGGATTGATATCCTAATTTAGATAATACCAAAACTTTTACTGCCCCAACTTTGTTGGGGGCCATTCTATATAATTTTGGGGAAAAAATCATTTCTCAATTAAATTATGATTAGGGCTACCTGAGGCCCATGGTGCTGTGCAAGGGCAAGATTACATCAGCTGAAGACAGCCTGGTTCCTTAAGAACCAAGGAGTAATACAAAAGGAGAAAAGTTTCACCTGTTGAGAAACAAATTCCTATCAACTTAACTCGTCCCACCTACTGTTGTAAGAACCTTTTGCTTATCTCTCCATCCTAATCAACATAAGATCCTCATCGACCTGAGATCCTCATCAGAATAAGATCCTCTTCCTCATAGGGTTACCATTGCCCTCTGAGACACCTGTTACTCCCTCCAATTATAAGATCTTTGTGATTTAGGATTTCACTGCCCTCTGAGTCATCTGATATTCCCTATGAACCCAATAAATAGTGGCAAGCTCAGAGTGTCTTTGTCTTTTCCCCGCTCTGAGGCACTGACCTCCCACCCCACCCCCTATACTTTGAAACTATGCAAGTCTCTATTGTCTTTTTCTTTAGCCCTCATCATCTCCCTTTCTAGGTAGTCAGAGGATTGATTGACCTCTGATGCAACATGACTGTCATTAATAAAATGTGACAGTTCTAATATTGGCAAAGTATGATTCTGCCTGCCAGGTAACCAAGGTGTAGGAGAAGGAAGAACCAACACAGTATGCTTGAAGAGTAGGGCTGGAAAATAATTAACCTTTCCTTTTTGTACATCACACGTTTCGGTCTATTCAACAAAGTGGTTACAATCATTTTAGGTATAGTTAGGGCAGCTGTAGCCCAGTTACTGGCTTTGATCTTTTCTGTCCCGAACTTCCTAGGTGCTCGTTTATGTCACCTCCACCACTCCCATACTTCACAGCAACCTGCTCATGCCACAAACACTCCTAATTATTCAAAGCCTCTCTAACTCTCTGAACACATTAACTAGCATTGGATTGACACCTTCTGTGTTGTTCAGCAGTTGTTACATTGGCTTCTAAATTATTTCAGCTTGGCATTACAGAGATAATCTCACTAATGGAAAGTTGTGTATTTACAATATTAGAACCGCTGTCTTGTTATTTTTTCATTACTACTGTATTTTCTGAGTCTCCCTCATTACCATGTGTATTGTTTCATTATTTACATTTTGAATGCTATTATCTCTAAGGCTGTCAGCAGAAGCATTCTGAGATAATGACTCTGTGGGAAGAGAATTATCTAAATATGGATCTTCCTGTTCATGCTCAAATAAATTATTATCTAACTCTTCTGATGCTTCTACTGGGTCCTCATTAAGACACTCATAGCTTAGGGGAATTGCAGAGTTATCAACTGCCTTTGTCTAAGGGTCTGAAGGTGCAGAGATAGAGAAATCTGAACAAGACAGGAAGTAAAGAACTTATCCATGATAGTGACAGAGGATGTAAAAACATTCAGTGAGATACTTTTTCAGCAGCAATAGCCTTGACAGAGAATAATACCTGAAAGTCTAAAGGTAAAACAATGACCAAAATGAATATGAAATATCTTGGGCTTTTTGTTCTGCTGTGTGTTTTTGCTTTTACTTAGAGATTGTCATTTCAAAAACAAGACCATCCAGGGGACTTTACCAAGGGCCTTGACCTTAACTATATATCTACGTAATCCAAATTTCTACCTTTATCTCTGTCCTCTCTACTGAGCTGGATCTTCAAACTGCAAACTTCAAATTTGACATGTAAGACCCAGATGAGACTTAGCACAAGTAACGCCATCTTGTTACAGGCCCTCCATCTTGTCCCTGTGGGTTTCGAGTTCACTACAGGACACAGAGTTCCCGGGATGTACTTGTTTATCTGTTAAGACACTGAGAATTACCATTGTTTCTGTGTAAGGAACATCCTGTTTGCTAAGTAAAGAACATCTGTAACCCCCCCCCCAACCATCCCCTAACCACAAAAATTCCACTTCTGTAGCTCTGCTTGCTAAGCACCCCTGCAGCCCCTATAAAACCTTCCAATCCCCTGAACTCGGGGACCTCTCTAAGCCTGTTGCTTGGAGAGTGCCATCTGGCCAGACTAATAAATGTCTGTTTTACTTTTCCAACTTGTTGGATGTGTTCCTTCCCGGGTGTTCTTCGCTGCAGTCAGCTCCTCGGAGCGTTTGGTAAGGCTCTTGGTCTTACATTCTGGAGGCACCGCTGGGATCCCTGGGTGTGCTTCACTATAGTCAGCTCCTCGGAGCATTTGGTAAGGCCCTCGGTCTTACATTTTGGAGGCCCCAGCGAGATCCCCGGGTAAGGAACCCCAGTTCAGCCAAGACTCTGTGGTGGGATCCAGCAGGAGACTCTCGGGTACAGACCTCAGAAAACCTCCGGAGGTAAGTTTTCGGCCGGTTGCAACCATTTGTTAAGTCAGGAGTGAGGTGGCTGATGGGCCGGGAAGCCTCCCCTGACCCCGAGGTTCCTGACGAGGAAAAAAGGAAGATTTAGTTTCAGTTTATCATGGCACCCATTTGTCTCATCTTTTATGTGTTAGTGTTGTGTCTGTTGTGTGTCTGAATTTACATTCCTTTCAGTCCTCATCAGGAGCAGAGTGATGGGAGGATCCTGCTCTGCTGGGTCCACTCTGCTTGACTGCTTTCTCACTAATTTTAAATTGGCTTTTTCTCCAGAACAAGAAGATGAATACGGGGAAAATTTTTCTCGCAAAAGACTTCGCTCCCTGTGGCAACTGGAATGGCCAGCCTTCAGGGTGGGATGGCCAGCCGAAGGGACTTTTGACCCCAGTATTTGCCGGAAGGTGTAGGGCAAAGTCACCGGTCGCCCTGGCCACCCCGACCAATTTCCCTACATAGACATCTGGGTTCAGGCTTGTGAGGAGCCCTCGGCTTGGCTGCAATGCTGTTCTCTTCAAACAGACACTCACATTTTAGTCGCTGCCCCGAAAGGACCTCCCGGGGACTTAAAACCTGGGCTCCCAAGCTGGTACTCTCATAGGAACCTGACCCCCTGGATCCCTTGGGAGGGCCTCCACCCTATGTGGAACCCTCCACCTCCTCAGATGAATCCTGTTCTAGACCCCGAACTCCTTTCCTTCCTCCATCTGTTCAACCTTCGGCTCCTACCTCTCTCTATCCTCCTCTCCCTGAGGGGCCCCACTCCCCAGACTCGGTGACTTCTTCCCCACACAAGTGAGCTGGGGCTGTGTATGGACCTAGCAAGGTCCCCATGGGGGAAACTAGTTCAGCTCCTCTCTTGCCCCTTCAGGAGACTGAGCAAGGTCAGTATGTTTATATCCCTTTCACTACCAGTGACTTATACAATTGGAAACACCAGAATCCTCCTTTTTCAGAGAAGCCCCAAGCTCTAATCTCTCTTCTGGAGTCTATCTTTCATACCCATGATCCTACTTGGGATGATTGCCAACAACTCCTCCAGGCCCTTTTTACCTCAGAGGAGAGAGAAAGAATCCAGGGACAAGCTGTAAGGTTGGTATTAGGTGGAGCAGAGGGCCCCCTAGATGAACAGCAGCAGGCCCATATTGAGGCACAACTCCCATCCACCCAACCCCCTTGGCAAGTTAATTCCTCAGGTGGGAGAGAGGCTCTCCAGAACTATCGTCAGCGTCTCCTGGCAGGCCTGAGGGGAGCCGATTGGAAGCCTACCAATTTGAGCAAGGTAAGCAAGGTCCTTCAAGGATCAGAGGAATCTCCTTCTGCCTTCTTGGAGCACCTGTTGGAAGCATACGGTACGTATACTCCAATTGATCCAGATGCCCTTGCAAATCGGCAGGCAATAAATTTGGCATTTGTTACCCAGTCGGCCCCAGACATTAGAAAGAAGCTGCAAAGGCTAGAAGGATTTGAGGGAGAGAATAGAGAAAAGTTAATGATTGTAGCCATGAAGGTGTTTAATGACAGGGATCCCCCGGAAGAGAGGATGACCAAGAGACTGGGAAAAGCAACCATAGCCGCCTTGGCTGATGGAGGATTTGTCCAAAAAGAAAGATCTGAAAACAAAGGAGGGAACAAGGGAAAGATCCGACCCTTATTAGAAAAAGATCAGTGTGCCTACTGCAAGGAAAAGGGCCATTTTAAAAGGGATTGTGAAAAGCTAAAAAGAAAAAGAGAAAAGGAGACCCAAAAGGAAAAAGGTGGAATCCTCTTAGTAGACATAAAAGATTGACAGGGCTAAGGTTCATGGCCGCTCAACCCTAGTGAGCCTATGGTGACTTCAGAGATGGGTGAACAGATGTCCAGTTCCTTGTGAACACTGGCACGGACCACTCTGTCCTGAAGACCCCCTTGGAACCCTCACTTCCTTAAAAACCTCCATTACTGGAGCCACAGGAAACTCGGCCTCCTACCCTTGGACCACTAAACAAACTGTAAATCTAGAAAAAGGCACCGTCACCCATTCCTTCTTAGTTATCCCTGAGTGCCCGTACCCATTGCTGGGAAGAGATTTGCTACAAAAATTGGGAGCTGTTATTTCCTTTGAGCCTGAAGGAGGGACTTTTGAACTCAAGCCACCCTCTGCCATTATGGTAACGGTTCCCCTAGAAGATGAATTTAAATTGCTGAAGGAGGGTGTGGAGCCCCCCAACAGAAATGGGACTACCTTCAGAAAAAGTTTCCCCAAGTATGGGCTGAAACCAATCCACCTGGGCTAG
The DNA here is from genome assembly GCF_000247695.1 of Heterocephalus glaber. The sequence continues at coordinate 3,691,728 of NW_004624866.1, forward strand.
CCAACCACCATGCCCCGGTGGTGGTTCAATTGTTGGCCTCTGCTACCCCCATCTGTGTGTGACAGTACCTCCTCTGGCTGGAGGCCAAGGTGGGGATCTCCAAACACATCCACTGACTCCAGGAAGCCAGCATCTTGGTCCCTTTCCAGTCAGCCTAGAATATACCCCTGCTTCCTGTGAGGAAGCCTGGCACCTCAGACTTCAGACCAGTACAGGATTTGTGGGAGGTAAACAGCCAGGTGGAGACTGTCCACCCAACAGTACCAAACCCCTATACTCTGTTGAGTCTCATCCCTCTTGCTCATGTGTGGTACTCAGTATTAGACCTCAAAGATGCATTTTTCAGCCTGCCCCTAGCACCAGTGAGCCAGCCCCTCTTTGCCTTCGAATGGACTGACCCAGACACTGGGACTACTGGACAGCTGACATGGACCTGGTTGCCACAGGGATTCAAGAACTCCCCCACTCTGTTTGGAGAAGCTCTCAGCAAAGATCTACGAGAGGTAAGGAGAGTTTTTCCCCAAGCAATTATTCTTCAGTATGTAGATGACCTCCTGGTGGCAACTTCGACTGATGAAGAGTGTCTTGCAGCCACCGAGAGCCTCCTGGAAGTCCTCCAAGACCTGGGATATTGGGTGTCTTGAAAAAAAGCTCAGCTCTGTCAGACCAAGGTAACCTACTTGGGCTATATTCTTGAGAAAGGAAAGAGGAGGCAGACAGAATCGAGGGTATCAGCAGTTCTCCAGATTCCTGAGCCAAGCTCAAAGAAACAGGTGCCGGAATTCTTAGGGATGGTTGGGTATTGCAGAATTTGGATTCCTGGCTTCCCTGAGATTGCCAAACCCCTGCACAAACCCACTGTGGGGGGAAATACACCCCTTGAATGGACTGAGGCTTGCCAGCAGGCATTTCAATTGCTCAAGACTGCACTTGCATTGGCACCAGCCCTGGCATTGCCAGACTTAAACAAGCCCTTCACTCTGTATGTAGCAGAGAGAAATGGGGTAGCCAAGGGAGTGATTACTCAGCTTTTGGGACTGTGGAAGCGGCCAGTGGTATACCTCTCAAAGAAACTAGACCCAGTGGCCCGAGGGTGGCCTACCTGTCTGAGGACAGTAGCAGCAGCTGCCACTCTAACCCGAGAGGTTGAGAAACTGACATTTGGACAGGATTTGACTTTAATCACTCCCCATGCCATTGAGCCCTTGTTGAATAGCTCGCCTAGCAAATGGCTGTCTAATGCCAGACTGTTACAATATCAAGGACTCTTGTTAGAACAGCCATGCATTAAGTTTGCCCCCACCACTAGCCTCAATCTGGCCACTCTACTCCTGGAATCTGATGAACAGATGCCCATCCATGATTGCCTCAAGACTCTTGAAAACTTGAGGGGAGGGTGTCTGGATTTAATGGACCAGGCTCTCCCCCATGCAGAGACAGCACTCTACACTGATGGGTGCAGTTTTGTGCATGATGGAGTGCGTTATGCTGGGGTGGCAGTGGTCAACCAGGACCAGCAGGTGGAATGGGAGCAGGGGCTACCCCAAGGGACATCAGCACAGAGGGCTGAGCTGATTGCTTTGACTAAGGCTCTGGAACTGGAGAAAGGCAAAAGGATAAATATTTTCACTGACAGCCATTATGCTTTTGCCACCACCCATGTGCACAGGGAGATTTATCAGAACCGAGGGCTGCTGACTTCTGAAGGAAAGGAAATTAAAAACAAGACTGAGATATTGGCATTGTTACAAGCCATCTGGTTGCCCCAAGAGATTGCCATCATCCATTGCCATGGGCACCAAAAGGGGTCTAGCCCCGAGATGATTGGTAATAATGCTGCTGATCAGGCAGCAAAACAAGCTGCCCCAAAATCAGTGGGGAAACAAATGGTTCTGCTTCCCATGCCAGTACTCCCAGAAAAACCTGAATACACAGATAAAGAAGTAACAGAAGTAAACAGGAAACACTGGACTCAAGGTAAACATGGGTGGTGGATGACTGATGATGGAAAGGTGGTGCTCCCAGCTGCTGTAGCAGACATGTTGCTGTGCAAACTGCATGAGTCCACCCACCTTGGTGAGAAAAGGATGGCTACCTTGTGACCCCATTTCATCAACGAGGGATTGGTCCAAAAGGCCCAGGACATAGTGAGACAGTGCCCCACCTGCCTCAAGGTAAATGCAATCTGGGGGACCCCCCGGGGTCCAACACAGAGGATTAACCCCAGGAGAACATTGGGAATTGGACTTTACTAAAATGAAACCTGGCATGTATGGGTATAAATATTTACTAGTTTTTGTGGATACCTTTTCAGGATGGATAAAAGCATACCCCACTAAGAGAGAGACAGCTAAAGTAACCATCAAAAAGCTCTTGACAGAAATAGTTCCTCATTTTGGCTTGCCCCTAGCCCTGGGGTCTGACAATGGCCCAGGCTTCATGGCTAAAATATCTAAATTGATTGGTAAAGCTCTAGGGATAAAATGGAATTTACATTGTGCCTATAGGCCTCAGAGTTCAGGGCAAGTAGAAAGAGGGAATCAAACTTTAAAGGAGGCCCTGACTAAATTATGCCTGGAGACTAAACTAGGTTGGGTAGAGCTTCTCCCCTTTGCTCTTCTTCGCACTAGGTGCACTCCTAAGCTGCCCTTCAATCTGTCACCCTTCCAGATCATTTATGGACAATCTCCCCCGATTGTCCCCCTGGTTGATTTGGAGTTGGGGGAAAAGCTTTCCCACCTCCAGCTCTTTAAGTCTTTAAAGACTGTCCATCGGCCTCAGTCAAAATTACATGATAAATTGAGAAAGACCATGCCTAACCCCAACAAGAAACCTCTACAATCCTTGCCTTATAAGCCAGGAGATTTGGTTTTTATCCACAGGTTCAACTCCAAGGCCCTGGAACCCCATTGGAAGGGACCGTTTCCCCTTGTCCTGGTGACTCCCTTGGTGGTGAAGGTAGCTGGACACTCTGCCTGGATCCACCACAGCCATTTGAAGGTGGCACCCCCTGAGGAAGCGATGTCAACACTTTGTTTCGGTCGATCCGCCATGTCGACCGAAACAAAGAAGACCCCCTCAAGATAAGATTAATCAAGGACTGAGATGGCTAATGTGGGGATTTGTAGGAACCTTGGTCCTGTCTGCTCGGGTACAAGGAGATGTTCAACAGCTGGCGCCTTCCAGCCAAGCCCCCCAAAACTGGACATGGTCTCTCAAAAATTCACTTACTGGAGCCCTGATTGCCATTGTCACAACAGACAGCTCATCTTCCAGGTTGACTTGTGTGATATAGGTCTGGTTACTGGGACTGTGGGAGTGTCTGACATTCCAGGACCATGTTCAGATCCCCCTTCAACCCCTGGGGGAAAATGGGGATGGTCTACACTTAACAGAGAAAGGGGTCTCCAGACCATAGATATTTATGCATGTCCTATAGGTAAAGACCCAAAATGTAATGGGGGGGCCAGGATACCACTGTTACTATTGGGGCTGTGAGTCCATAGCCCCATGGAAAAATAATGACCAGTATTTAGCCTCGGAGCAGCAAACAGCTAGTAGCTCATCCTCCCTGGGACATTGTAACCCCATTCGGTTAATGCTAAAACAATGACAAAATCCATACAAAGAATGGGGGGAAGGTAAATCTTGGACAGTGACAACAAATACAAATTGACAAGACCTAATGACAGACATCATCATTCAGCGAAGTCTGGTAGTGACACCACCCAAACCAGTGGGAAACCTTTATAAGATATTGAGCCCCCAAAAAGACAGTGGTCAACCCCACAGGCACCAAGGAAATTCCACTTCCTCACCGCTGAAAAAGAAAACACGCACTCACCCCGCTGGCTGCCTGGGTAACACTCTACCCAACAAGGTGCTCGTAACTGCCCCAGAGTCGCCAATCCAACCATACTTAAAAATGCTGGATGCTATGTTTATGGTGTTAAATGGATGAAACAATAATGTTACTAATGAATGTTGGATGTGTCTAAACCCAAAGCCCCCATATTATATAGAAATAACAATCAATGGAACTTACACTAAAACCAGCCAAGATGGGTGTGATTGGAAACAGACAAGGTTGTCAATAGGGGATATACATGGAAGAGGGTCATGCATTAAAAACCTTAAGGTCACCTCATCTTACTTGGACAGTGCTTGATTTTAACAAACAGCTTCTACAGAACCTGATAAGTACCTAAGGACAAAAAACAACTCATGGTGGGCATGCACAGGAGGCATAACCCCTTGCCTCTCTGTTGCTATCCTACAAAGGGAGCCCGAGGTTTGTGTGCTGGTCCATATCTTGCCCCAGGTATTTATATATGGTGGAGAACAGGAATGGGAATATTTGACCAGAAAAGTCCACCCTATAAAACTAAAGCGTCATCCTGCCCTCATCCCAGTACTGGCTATAGGAGGGATTGCAGGATCCACAGCCCTAGGAACAACAGCATTGGAAGTACAAGATGCCAACTTTAAGGCCCTAATTCAACAGGTAAAGATAGACTTGGGCCTGATCACTAAATCAGTATCTCATCTAGAAAAACAAGTGGACTCCTTGGTGGAAATGGTCCTCCAGAACCACTGAGGTCTCAATCTCCTGTTCATGAAAGAAGGCGGGCTGTGTGCAGCCTTAGGAGGACAGTGCTGTTACTATGCCAATAAATCAGGAGTTATTCGAGACACCCTGGCTACAGTGAACAAACATCTACAAAAAAAATATGACAGATTAAAAAAAAATTCTGGGTGGTATCAGTCTTTGTTTAACTGGTCTCCCTGGTTGACTACCCTTGTTTCTGCCCTTGCCGGACCCCTGTTAATCCTGTTACTAGCTTTGACTCTCAGCCTATGCATTATTAATAAACTTATGGCCTAAGTAAGGGCCCGGGTAGGATCTGTTCACCTAATGGTTCTAAACCAACAGGCTAGGTACTGTCCAGTACCTCTTGATAAAGAAAGCAGCATGTAAGATTACTTGCTTGCATAAAATCAATGGGGAATGTAAGACCCAGATGAGACTTAGCACAAGTAACACCATCTTGTTACAGGCCCTCCATCTTGTCCCTGTGGGTTTCGAGTTCACTACAGGACACAGAGTTCCCGGGATGTACTTGTTTATCTGTTAAGACACTGGGAATGTACCATTGTTTCTGTATAAGGACCATCCTGTTTGCTAAGTAAAGAACATCTGCAACCCCTCCAACCATCCCCTAACCACAAAAATTCCACTTCTGTAGTTCTGCTTGCTAAGCACCCCTGCAGCCCCTATAAAACCTTCCAATCCCCTGAACTCAGGGACCTCTCTAAGCCTGTTGCTTGGAGAGTGCCGTCTGGCCAGACTAATAAAGGTCTGTTTTACTTTTCCAACTTGTCGGGTGTGTTCCTTCCTGGGTGTTCTTCACTGCAGTCAGCTCCTCAGAGCATTTGGTAAGGCCCTCGGTCTTACAGACATCTACACTTGGTTGTCCATTGGCATCACAAACTTCACATGACTAATACAAATTCCTTTCATCCCTCAGATATCTTTTTGTTCCCTATCTCCTTTGTCATCCAGTTTCATATGTCACCATTGTATACTCCACTGCTCAAGCAAAACCTGCTAAATTTCCTGATTCCTCTCTTACTCTTCACATATGATGTATTGTCAAGTCCTGTGGATTTATCTGCAAAATCCATTCTGAACCAAAGACTTCTCCCTAACTCCACTGCAACCACCTTTCCCCAGAAAAGCATCATCCCTTAGCAGGAATCACCTCCCACAAGAGAGACCAACTTTCATTCTCTATCTTTTCCCCCACAGCACCCAGAGAGAACTCTATAAAATATGTATTCACTTAGAACACTCTCCTGCTCCAAATCCCCAGTGGCGTCTCTTGACACTTGGAACCTCTCTACCTCTAGGAGTACAACTCCTCCACTCTCTCCAGCCTTGCTAGCATTCTAGACCACTCCTACCTCAAGCACCCTGGCCGTGCTGACCCTTTCATCCAGAATATCGTGCTTCCAGACCTGCCAATAGAAGACGGCTGCTTTTCTCATTCAGGTTTCACTTCATCTCTCCAGAGAGCCTTCTTGATGCTCTAGGTGCTCTCCCTCACATTTAATATTATTTCTGAAGCCATTATTTGCTTATTTATAATGTTTTATTGCTTTAGACTATAAGTTACATGGAATCTTGTTTCTCTTCTTCTTCCCTGTGTATGTAGGCTGAAGAATACTATGTCCTTAGAACATAGCAGCTGTTCAATAAATATTTATGGATGAATGAATGATTGGAATCCAATTTGTTCATGACTCAGTGTCAGAAGTGTATATACTGCCAATCTTCTTAGTTGTGCTGGATAGTTTTGTTCCTGGCTGGGAGTACATGTCCGGGAATAGCAAAGGCCCATGTAATGATGAGTTCTCTGGGCTTTTGCACAGCTAGCTCTCCTGAGCTACTTCATGCTTCACTCATTATCACCTCATGAAAGATCTTTCTTCTAGCATGGGGAAGACACAGCCTTACTCTGTCCTGCATAAGTCTTGATCTCCTGCCTGGAGGGCTTCTCTTTGACACAATCATCCATCCTGACCTCTTTCTCTACAGAGCTTCCCCCACGGCCGGATTAAACTCACCTCTTCCACATCTCCTCAGGAACTCTGTTACTGGAAAGATAGAAATTCTCGGTTTCAATTCCATAGTTCCAATCTTTTTGGACACTCCACAATTATGTGTTGTGGTAAGTCAGTATAGAATTCAGATTTTTGCTTTCTTTCTACAATACTGCTAATTAATCCTGAGCTTTTCAGGAAAGTATAAATTATTTTTGTAATAAAATTATTGCTTCTAAGTGATCATATTAAGTTTATTAATTATGGACCAGATACTTATGTAGTCCTCAGAGCCTTTAGTAATGTAGATACTGATATATACCTATCTTCAGAAGATAAAGGATCATATGCACAGAGAGGCTAAGCTGCTGCCCACTGGTACTCAGTTTGTAGTGATAACCAAGCTATGTCATTAACAAGCCTTCACACGTTGTATGCACTATGTTAAGCACATTACAGGTACAGTATTACATACTCTAATTTCTCCAAAACTCTTGGGGTGGGAGAATAATGCTTATTTTAAATTGATGATGGTTTCCTGGAAAAATTTCCCCATACTGCTCACTACTAGAAACAAATTTCATATTTTATTAAATTTTTCAAATCATAAGGTAAGCAAGACCTGCCACCTCTATACATTCTGCTGTTTCTTCTGTAGCCTCACACAAGCAGACTAGAATTGCCAGCTATACGCCATTTCCTCTTTTTAAAAATATGACTACTGTTCTTTACACTCAGAAAAATTCAAACATTTTATTAGCATTTTTAAAGTGTTACTTCTTCATCTTCTGGCTGTGCAGGTCTGCCTGTGAAATTACAATGTCCTTCCAACTCAGAGTGACAAGTGAACACTCCATTCAACCTATCTCCACCAGAGGAAGCATGACTGCTCAATCTATGAGGGTTGCAAATGATAAAATATGAGTCCCTTCTTCAGCTGAATTGATTGAATAGCATTACAGAAACACTAATAAAGGCCTTTTATAGGCCCAGGTCAGTGAATCCTTTACAATACAAAGCCTGTTATGTTCTTTTATTAGTTCACAAATAACCACTGTAATGCAGACATCAATCTTACTGGAATAGTAGAGAAGTCTCCAGAGCCAACAGAGAGAAACTGGAGTTCTATAAAGTAGCAGTAACAGGGGAATTTAGCAACAATTATGATTAAAGTCAAAGCATACACATGTAATTATGGAAGTGAATTACTTAATACAAAAATTGGGAATTATTAATTATAATGAAATAGGAGTTCACAGCAATAACTTATGCCATGACAGTCATTGTTCTGAGCACTTTAAATGCCTAAATTCATAATAAGACACAAGAGGAAATACTATTATTAATCTCATTTTATAGATTAGGATGTAGGTAAAGTGCATTGCATAGTATAATACAGAGAGAATCAGCAGAGCCTGGTTTTGAACCCAAGTAATCTGAGCTCTAAGTATTTATATTAGTCATTTTCTCATCACTGGAACAAAATACTTGACACCAGCAATTTAAAGGAGAAGAAGTTTATTTTGGATTATGATTTCAGAGGGATTCCTTCATGGTTGTCTGGCCACATGGCAGAAATAGCATGGTATAAAGGGACCCAGGGCAGCCAAGAAGCAGAGAGATCTGAGTAGAATACACCCTTCCAGATTGGGCCCCCAGTGACCCACCATTTCTAACCAGGCCCATTTTCCTAATGGCACATTCAGCTATGAACTCATCAATGGATTAATCCACTGATGAGTACAGTACCCACATGCTCCAACTACCTTCCAAAAGCCTCACCTCTGAACACATGGAACTTTTTGGAAACATATTCAATTTAAACCATAGCCTTCAGCTACATAGAATTGTAACGTGACTGACACTGCCCATGCTGCACTCTATGTGATTCCAACAGCACAGAAATCAGCACCTTCTCACCTGGGCACCTTGCTTCACCTAGGATTCCTTCTTCTTCTACCTCAGCCATTGTCCTATATACTCTCTAAGATTCAGCTTGCATCCCTTCTGAAAGGTCGCCGTTATGTCCTCTACCCTTGCCCAGCCTTCTGCCACTGGAATGATGAGATCCCCTTCTTCTGACTTTAAAGGTGTGATCATTGACTGAAATAAAGAAAAAAGGAGTCAAGTAGGCAACCTGGGACTACAAACAGTGAAGAGAATGCTGATATCCACAACTAGGGGGACCTTGTAAAGCCAAAGATAGATTGATAGATAGACAGATTAGATAGATGATACATAGGTCGATAGATAGATAGTAGTGTGCATTCACCCAATCATGGTTAAATATCTTTGTTTTTTGAGTTACTGGCTGGCTGCCAGATAATGTTCATATTCTTTCCTTGTTTTACAAATGCTTAGGGCTGAAACTACAGAGATAGACATCTATTATTTATTTATTAGACCTTAGAAGCTATGTTTTTCCTTATTTGAGGCACAATTTAATCACAGCAACAAAAAAATCATAAAGGTAAGTTAAATGATTATTTTTGTTTGTTTCTGGTGTAGAAGAAAAGCAACCATATGAAGGTCTCTGGATCATAAGTAACTTCCCCACCTTTTGTTTTTCTTGGCAGGCTTGTGAAATATTTATTGCATCTTTTTCAAAGGCTTGAAAATATCTCTCTCCTCTAGAGAATATTATTGTGTGGCCCCGTGCATGCCCCACTCCTGCTTGTCTCTGCAATGCTTCCATCCTCAACCCTGCTTTGACCCTGTCTTTCAATGCTGCTTTCCAGTTAACTTCCTCTGCCAATTTTTGTTGCCTTTTGTTTAAGCTGTTACACACCATATGGCTCTTCTTTCTTTGAAGTCACCCAGAACATAGTACAAATCATAGAACATGAGCTCTATGATGAAATAATTTACCACAGAATCTCTGCACTATTCTACCCAAGGCGGAGCTTAGCACAAGTCTGATGAAGAACTTGGACACAAAGAGAGAGAAAAATGTCCATCTGAATATCTCCTCTAAGCATAACAGAACTTATGTGTCAGAACTAAATGACTACTTTGTACCAGCAGGGACAAATGCTAGTCTAAACAACCAGCCATTATGGAAAAATCAAAGACCAAAGCCAAACAAGCTGACTACTGATAATCAGTAGGTCTGAGTTGGGATTTTTACCTTGGGACTCAATGGTAAATTAATCCAAAATATATTTTTGAAAAGAAGAAAAAGAACCCCAGAACTAAAAGCAAACCAAACTAGAAAATTTTTTTTAAATTTTTTTCTCTCATTCCCCATCCAAAGGGCAGGGGATAAGAGCAGCTAAGAAGCTTCAAAAGAAATTATCTGTCTTGATTAAAGCTAACCAGGTAAAAAGAAGAGAATAGAATAAAACTTGTTCCACTCTTTGTGATGGATGTTATTAAATATTAAAAATGAAATGGATTATCAATTGAATATTAAAAATTCTTTTAGGATTTATATGCTTGATTTTCCATATAAGTGAAAAAAGAAGAGAAAAGAGAAGGAAGAGAGACTAGACAACTTTCCCAGAGATCTTGTTCAATTCAGGTTATGCAACTGAACTTCGAATATCCTCAGCAAGAGTTCTAACCTCTGTAACCAAACTTGTTCAGCAGTTAGGCAAGGCTAATTAGGACCATTCCCCTTCCCTACCTACAAAGCATAATTCATGTTAACAGACACTTGTACAGCCTGTGTTCCATACACATACAGGTGAAAGGGTATTCAATGGTTGTTAGCAATTATCTGTGAAATTATTTAAGTTCTCACAAGGACTAATGCAGATCTGTCCTTGGGAGACCTCTCACACCATCTTGTTGATCAGTGACCACATGTTTCTTATTTTTAAAGGGAATCATCACTCTGCAGCTTCTCTCGCCCTCTCTCTCTCTCATCCCACTTCAGTTTCTCTCTCTCTTTCTCTCTCCTCCTTCCCCCTCATTGTTTGTCTATTTCTTTTTCTTTTTTTTCTTTCTTTTTTTTTTTTTTGCAGTACCCTGGATTGAACTCAGGACCTTGTGCTTGCGAGGCAGGCGGTGGCACCACTGAGCTAAATCCCTGGCCCTGTTTGTCTATTTCTCACCAGTATTCTTGTTCTCCTTGGAGACTGCCATTGTCACTACCTTTGTTAGTTGCCTCTATCCTAATCTTCTAAAAACAAAAAAATCAATTACGGTAAAATTTGTGGCAACTTACTCCATATTCTCCCCACCCCAAGTCCCAGCTGGCATGCTGTATCTCTTCTTTTTCTTCTTGATATACTAAATCATATTTTCTAGTAATAGTTTATTAGCAAATAAAAGAATTAATGCCTGTATTCTCTGATGTTCTCTATCAACCCATGCAACAGATGAGCACAGATGCATTTATTCTGGATAGTTGTAAAGTATACTTGAGAACTGTCATTCAAAAGGTGTCTTGTGTTGTTTTATGCTTTAATGACTGCATGCAAAACTAAAAGACACTAAAAAGTTAGCTTGCGATAATGTAATAAGTGTTGATGATATTTTACTGGCTAGGCATCTTTAAAACGGCTGTCTGACACTATTGCTTTGTTTTCTCTCAAAAATTTGTGATGAATGGTTTCACTGACTTGCAGACAGGCTACCTTCTCTGATTTTTTTGGATAGTTCATAAAGCCTTGTTTCTTTTAAAAATTAGGCTTTACTTCTGCACAGCAAGAGAAACCACCAGCAGTGTGAACAGACAACCCACAATGTGGGAAAAAATTTTTACCAGTGGTCCCTCAGACAAAGGTCTACTATCTTGAATCTATAAAGAACTTTAAAAAATCAGACTTCCCAAATTTAAAGACCCAGTCCAAAAATGGGCATCTGAAATGAACAGGCATTTCTGAGAGAAAGAAATAGAAACAGCAAATAAACATAGGAAAAAATGTTCAACATCACTGATCATGTGAGAGATGCAAATGAAAACAATGCTGAGATTCCACCTCACTCCAGAAAAAATGTCT
>NW_004624866.1:3757894-3778694 GCF_000247695.1 Heterocephalus glaber
AAAAAAAAAAAAAAAAACTATGGTGTCTGAGTTAAGTATTTGTTAAACAGTCTAAAGTCACTAAATTCAGTAAAATAAAAATGAGAAAACTCATAGGTCAGTAGCAATCATATAATCAGAATGACTGATTTTAAAAAGGAATAACAAGAGAACCTCAGAGATTTGTGGGAAAATAACAAACAGTCTAATATGCATGTAATTGGACTTGCAGTCAGAGTGAAGAGAGAAAATCAGACAGAATTATTTGAAGACATGATGGTAAAGAATTTTCCCAAAATCAATGCAAGATATTAATCCCTAGATACAAGAAACTTAGAGAACTCGATGCAGGCTAAATACTAAAAAGAAATCACACCTAGGCTTATAATAGTTGCTCTTCTGAAAACAAAAAATAAGTAGAAAATATTACAAGAAGATCAACAAGTCACATTAAATTTACAGAGACAATAAAGTATTTCTTTAAATAACTGTGGCCCATTATGTGCATGTTCGTGAGAGTGGAGTTGTATCCTTAAGTGTCCTCAGATGCCATTTGATAAAAAATTAATAGGAATTTTTTTCATTTGATGTTGTTCTACTTCCACAACAGTAATAGTTAACTAGCCACTGTTTTACTCATTCCAAGAGCAAATACTTTAAATGAACATCCATATTGTACCATCCAGGGGTGTATGGCAAAGCTGCACTGCTGGAAAACAGTTTCCAGCGATCCTAAACCTAGAATCAGTAAAGAATTAAAGAACCCAAGTTGAAAGTAAAAGAAGATGATTTATTCAGTGGTGGGAAGAGAGAAATGACAGTCAGCTACTCTGGATGAGTAGGGATAATTTGAAAGTGAATTGCTGGTGGGCTTTGTTTATTGAGTTCCTTCTCCCTGTGAAGTCTCCTGGAAACTTACTGGCTCCCTGGCTTGTCTTTTAACCCAACCTTGGATTTTTCCTGCCTATGATTTTGCCCTGTCCTTGAGTAGGAGTAAGATTATAGGTGGAGGCCTTACTAAAGGTGGTTTAGGTTTAAGGATTAGGTAAAGTGGAAATGTGTGACTCTTATGTTAATCATGGTACCTAGGACCTTCCTGGTCCTGATTTTCTTCCTCATTCTTTCTCTGTCTTTCTAACTGCCCAAGTCTAGTTTTCAGAGGCAGAAGTTGCCTCCAGCTCCCCTTAGTAAATCTCTTAACAAAGCTCAATGAGGCCTTCATTCTATCTTTTCCCTGTCTACAAGGGGCCTCCATTCCTACAATATGTATATCTACTTAAACATTTTTATAGGTGATAGAGTACTATTGATCATATACAGGACAAATGAGAATTTTTAATATGATGGTCCTCCATTTTCTAGACAGTCTTACTTATCCTACCTTGAAACCTCTGGATTAGGTAAGTGGTTCCCAAACTTTGGTGCCCCATGGAACCACCTGAGTGTCACACAAAAAGGAAATACCAAGTCAGAAGTGAAAACTGTTCATTGCTATCTTTCTCTTACCCTCCACAGCCTCTCCAATATAGTTCCATTTATTTAATACAACCAGAAGCCACTGGTCTACATTGTAAGATGTTTACATGAGACTCCTAAGCCAAATCTTGTTAGAGCAAATTAGAACTTTTAATGAGTATTCAGCCACTGCTGTTGAATGAAACAATATGTTTGGACTTGGCAGATAAACATCTCCAGGATTTGTCCTTCATAGTTTTCAACCCTCCCTGGGACAGGTCAAGTGCACTAATGGCTTTCTTTCGCTCTTTGTCAACTAAGCATGAAAATCTTACTGGTTGAAGAGTCCCTGACCTATTTAATAGTATTCCAATTGCACTATTAATGTCTGTAGAATCCACAAGGTGGTTAAAATCTTTACAGTACCACAGCTCAGACACATGCCTGACTTTTATAGCACTTGAATAATGATGCTGCACTTTAAAGAGTATGAGGGAGTTTTAACAATTCTTGTCTTGTACCAAATTTTTCCACCTCATGTGAAAGGCATTTATTCCACCTGTCTAAGAGAATAGGCTCAGGGACATGGGGAAAGAGGGTAATTCTTTGTCTATACTTTATTCCTATCTTAAATATGAACTTAGAGAAGTTAGACATACTCAGAGTACCACATAATAATTCTCAATTGCCAGAGCTGTCTGTCTTCTGAAAGCTTGACTTTTTCTGTGAAAAAGACGTCTAGAAAAATGAATGTATTTGTAAAGATACTAGTCACCTTCATTAATTTATCTCCAGACAAAATTTCAACAACATTTATGCAATGTGGCTGTAATAAAACTGCATGCAAAGAGATTCAAAAATAAATAAAAGCACATATTTCCACAATCATGTTTCCAATTTATAGCGATTTTTTTTCATTCTCAGAGAGTATACTAGGAGTAACTACAAATATTGGGCAGTACATGTAGGTCGTGGGTTATGTAGATAACTACAGGCTTCCCTAGGGGAAAAAAGCATTCTGCATGATTTGATATAAAGATGACTTTATGAGAATAACCACATTTTCTCCTCTTAAAAAATGAAAAATTTGAGAAGATTCCAGTGTAGAAGACATGGTTTATAAACAGAAAAAGAACAATTACATATGACAAAGTTATCCTAATTTCACAGATTTTGTTCAGATTTCTCCTGTTTTAAAGTATTAAAACTAAAACTAAGACATTTTAATTATTTGTCAATACAAAGAATAATAACTGTCATTTCTAGTGACTGTGCTATGAACCACGTTCTATAATAAGCTCTGTTCGTATATTATCACACTTAATTACCACATCTTCCTACAAAGTTATTATCCCAGTTTGTGTTCGTTATCAATTGCTGTGTAACAAATCACTTCCAAACTAGGCAGCATAAACCAATAACATTTATGATTTCTCAGTTTCTGTCAACTGGGAAAACTAAGCATAGTTAAGCTGGGTGCTTCAGGCTCAGGTTCCTGATTACTAGCAACCCTCAGGTAATCTGCTTCCACACTCACTCATGTGGCTATTGGAGGTTCCACCGATTTGCCAGAGACATGCCACACATGCCTCTTGGCAGGGTTGTGCCCAACACTGCAGCTTATTCCCCTTAGAACAAAGGGTTTGAGAATGAACAAAAGTGTGTTCCCAGGGAGCAAGTGAAATCTATACAGGCTAAACTTGGGTGTGATCCCTTGACTTATCACCTTGTTCTATTGCTAAGAACAAAGTCCCTTAGTCCAACCTACCCTCCAGGAGAGATAGTTACACAAGTATGAATTCTAGGAGGTGTGGGTCACTGGGACTGTTTTAGCTGTTTACCACAGAGTTTTTATTATTTTAAGAGTTAATAAAACTCTGGTTTGGAAAAGATAGATAACTTACCCAAGGTCATTTGGCTGTTTCATGGTGAAAAGGAGTTCATTTCCAGGCTTTTGAAGTCCAGAGATCAAATTCTTAATCAATATGAAACTGAAAAAGCATATACTATAAGCAATTAATCTCTTTTATTGCTGAGAGCCATTTTAATGGCTGTATCAGTCAGTGCTCACTAGAGAAACACATGTAATGCAAGATTATCTAATATATAAAAATTTACAAGATTGGTTTACAGTGGCCACCCAAAGAGTCAGGTGTGGAAGAATGTAGAATATCTGTCTGTGTGCTGGAGAGCTGAGGAATCCAGTGGAAGGTCTAGAGTTCATGGCAGAGCCTCGTGCAAGTCCATATCAGGATCCCAAAGTATCTATGCTGGAAGCCAGGAGATGACATCAAAGGTAAAGGTTTCTCCTTCATACCATTGAGGTAACAAGCCACCCTAGGGTATGTCTTCTGTCTTTAGTAAATCCCTCAGCCACACTCAGAACTATGCTGATCAAATTTGGTTGGGCATTTCCTACTGAAGTTGACCCAATATCACAGTGGGGTAACTGACTCAACTATCATAGTGGCCATTTTCTTTTCCATAGAGAAAAGCTTAAAACCACTGGCACTAATTTAAATTATCTAGTGCATTATAAACAAGCCTGTCATGCTAGATTTTAAATTTTGTTATACCTTCCCGGTATTTAACAATTTTCTCAGGCATGTCACTCTTTCATGTTTGTATATGAGTCAATAAAATAAGAAGTGACTGAAACAATTTTGGTATGTTTTATGGGCTGGAATTCTCAGAAGTGTTTTTGTTTGGTTTAGGGTTAATGTGAAGGGGAGAATATTATAATTGTATACAGAGTCAGCTTTATTAGAAAATGATCCCCAACACCCACCCCTACCCTTGTTATTACAATACAGTTATTACAGTCTTCTTTTTTTTCAGACAGAAAGCAAATGCAAGATCCATAAGGCCATGGAACCAAAGGCAATTTTCCCCTACAGAGGACTGACATTTTGTTATTTCTTCCTAGATTGAAATGTTTGTAAGAGTTGAATGATAAGCAACTCCAGAGACCAAGTAAAGAAAAAAACATAATGAGGCTTTTGTAGGTGCAGTTTCATTCCCAGTACAGGAACTGGAACAGTGTGGAAGCATCAGAGGAAACTAGAGAGGCTTCTTGACAACTGCATTATCAGATCCATCAGCCTTTTTGTGCAAACCATACAGGCCATGTCCCAGTCAGCACAGACAGATTATCCAACTATCACTCTTTCCCAGGCAAACATCCTGCCTTGGCTGAACTACATTAGGGTTTTCATTTTTGTGTTCCCTCAAAGAAAACTTTGGTATAACCTACTCTCTTCAGATATTCACCTTCATTTCTTTGACACCTAACACATGGCTAGCTCTTAATAACAGCTTGAGAACTGCTCTGCATCTTTATGAACACATGGATGGTTTGTGCTTTGGATTTTCATTTTTACATTGATTGGGACCAGCTGGTAACATAGGTGACAAAATTCTGAGAGACAGGTTACTTGTTCACAATATACTCCATTCAGCAAAAGCAGAAAAGGGTATAAATTTTTCAAGACAGTTATTCCTTATGGGAATTGCAGATCCCCGGCATCTACACTTTGAGAATTATCTTTAAAATCACACTTTTGCTTTTTATTTATCTAACACACTGTTTGACTGGAAAACAGTCTCAGCAGGGCAGTCAAAGTATTCCATACTTGTGAATCTTGGCATCTATATTATAGCCCTCATGAGCCACATAAATGTTGAAGAAAAAATATATATTTTTCTTCAGAGGTTGATATTAATATTAGTAAAGAGTTTGGTGTAGTTACACCTTTTATTGTAATCCACATTTCTATATTTCCAATAAATTGCTTTAGGTAATTAACTAAGTATAACTACTTGGAAAATGTGCCACTTGTGCTTAGTAAATTTCTGAATAACTATTTTTCATTATTCTATGTGAAAATGAAAAATGGTATTTTCTGTGGATTGCAGAGAAACCCATTACCATGTTAAAATAAACATGAAAAATTGAATAGTTCCACTGGCTATAAACATTTTTAATATAAATAGACATGTCTTGACAGAATAATTTAATTTTAAATTAAAGGGAAAATCATATTGAATTTGTACAATATAATTAGATTGAATCTGGCATCACTAGGGTTTAGAGCAAAGTTTGTCTCTTCTAATGTAGCCTCAATCTATTTTTGTTTAGTTTGTTTTGAGTTCCTTGGAAGAACAGAAAGTTGGGGCCACTGAGAATTGAACCAGCAAGGAGGAAACTGAGGGAGCGTGGCGTAGCGTGGTAGAAGAAGAAGGGAGAGGCCAGGTGTGCCCACCCTTCACCCTGGCCATAGCTCCCCAGAGTTCACTGTCCAGCAAGTGCGCAGACATTGCCAGGAATTTCCATTAAGCAATGTGTGCCCCTTGACCTACTTTGTTTTTAATCATCCCATCTTACCATAGTCATCAGGAAGGTAACTAAACTAACACTGAGCACTGAATGCTTGGAACATTAATTTGATCTTCCTGCTTCAATCTCAAAAGGGATTGGTAGTATAATCCCATTTTCAGGGGAGAAAAGTGAGGCTTCAGGGTCAAATTATTTGCCCATATTCACAGAAGCGGTACACAATTCAGCTGGAATAGCATCCAAGTCTTCCTGACTCCATATCTGTCCTCTCCAGTGTTGCTCACTTAATTTTTAAAAAGACCACTCAGAACTAAGGATACCATTCATGGATCACAACACATGTGGCTTACTGAATGAAAAATGAAGCTGTGATTTTAGGTTTATTAGCAATGTTTTACCCAAACTACAAATTTAAATATGTCTGATGATACAATGCAAAATTTTATCTGCAAGATTATTTATTTCACACCTAATGAATGATTAAGGTGGAAAAAGGTTTCCTTTTCTCAAATATTAATTTTACTCATGTACCTACACAACTAGATTCTTTGAGATTTCAATACACCCAATAATGTGGTTTTTTTACTGTATCATAATGTTTCCCAAATAGCCTAAATATAGCATTTCTGTTATAAATAAATCTCACCATCAACCCTTCTATCAAACTTAAGAGAGATATACTTTTAATCTTCTGAATACTTTTTAATGTTTCTTACTTTGGGGGTTAATTAGAACAGATAACATTTCCATAGCTATGAACTTTTTTTTTGTTTTACTTTGTTTTCTTTTAAGCATTTGGCCCATTACCCTGATCATTAAGCCATGACTGAAACCAGAAACCTTGCCTTATGGCTTTAGTTACTGTTGAAATTGTAACAATATTTTCTATTTTATAAAATCTGTCACATGGTTGAACACATGCAGCCAAACTGCTGTGACTTAGTACTGGAAACTGGCATGTTTCTTTCATTCATTAAACCATTTCACATTGTTTTAAGGAACAAACTTAGACATTAAAGACAAATGTTACATTTCTGTATGTAGACATTTTTAACCCTTGGTTGTTTCCAGGCCAAGTTTCAGATTCTTGGCTCTGGAGCCCAGGCTACTCTCACATAAACATGTTTCAGAACATGTGCTCTGCATTTGTTTCCTAGGATGCAAATGGTTTGGGCATGTGCTGACTAAAACTCTTAACACCAAGGGGATTTACTTAGATTCATACAGTTTGGCAAGCATTTTGCTATGAAATTTGGGTAAAGATCATAAAATACTGCTTTTTTAAAATTCTTAACTTCTCACCTTTGAACAACCTTTCAGATTGTTTCTAATTTTATTAAGATGCTGAATCACTTTACATTAGAATGAACATGTATAAGTTAAGTTGATATCTTTTTTATTAAACTGAGAGTAAATTTTTACATCTAATTTAGTCCACTGGTTGATGAGATAAGCCTTCTTCCTATAAGAAGGAATCCTGAGACCATTAAGCACAGCTACATCTATGATCAAGAGAGATGAGTAGAAGGCTTTCCTTCAGGGACACTGGATCTGAGTGAGAAAAGCCGTAATATTCTTTAAATTAACATCACAGCACTGCTTTCCAAAGTACCTTCACTTGGTATTGGAAGGCTTGTTTGGGAAATCCAAAGAGAAATGTAAAAATGGCAATCACTTCATTTTCCCTACAGATCAGTTACCAAAATATTTTTTTTTCTGAGGTTATTCAGTGGCCAAAATAATGCATACAGTACCCAAATGTTAGAATTTTGGTTTATCAGCCAGAATTACTTTAAAACAAAAAGATTTTAGAAAACATATTACAACTCTAAAGAAAAGCAAACCTCTCAACTTTGTTTTAATTTTTTTAAGAAAGACATTGAGAATGAAGCAGAGATTATCTTTTTCACATTTTTTTAAATTTCAGTTTTATCCTGTAATATTTTTCCCATTAAGTTTATTGGTACATTTTAGGTATAAAATACATTTACATTCGTCATTGAGATCTTGTACCTTTACATGAGTCTCTTGATTCTTATTTTTTCCCCTTCCCCTGCCCTCCCTTCACCCCTCCACTCTTCCCTATTTGCAAAGACCTTGTTTCCATTTCTTTCCCTTTTCTCATATTTTTTCTTTTCCCTTCTTTCCTTTCCCCCACCCCTCCCACTTTCCCTAGTCCTTTAGACCTTTCCTTTCTATTACACAATATTAATTATACATTATTTTAAATTACAATATCAAGATTTAGAGGACATTACCATAGATTTTACAGAATTTAAAAGGATATAGAAAACATATTACAAAAATCTTTTTTGAAGTAAATTTGACAACTTCTAAGAAGTACCTTGGAAGACAAATTAATGGAACTGACTCTGGGGGAAATATAAAATTTAAATAGTACCTATTAAAGAAAGTATATTCCTAGCTTGAAAACCTATCTATATGACAACAGGCTCATATACATTTTAACTGATGAATTATATTGAACATTTAAACATAAAAGAGAAGGAACACTTCTCCCCTCATTTTAGGAAATCAACATTGTACTAATCCTAAAACTGGATAAAGATAATAGAAGAAAAAAGTATGAACATAGATAAAAATTTGTTTAGCAAAGCAAACTATTAGAAGTCAGATCTGGCAGTATGTAGAAAGTGGTTTTATTATAGGGATGGCAGTGTTGGTTCAGCATTGGAAAATCCAAAAAGAAAAAGCCATATGATTCTATCATAGTAGTTGCAGAAAAAGTATTGGACTAAATTCTGCAGCTGTTCATGGTACAAGCTATCAGGAGACTAGAAGTAGAACAGAACCTTCTCAACAGATAAGATATGTACTCCATACTTCCAGCAAAAACGCCTTAAATGAATGGAGAAGATACAATGCTTTCTTCCTAAGGTGGGGAACAAGGGCAGATACACTTACTCTTCATCTGTCCATTAAACTGAAACACAGGCCCAAACCAAAATAGTCTGGCAATATAAAGAAACAAATAGCCTAGGAATGGCAAGGTAAAAGTAAAATCATTATATGTAGAGGAAATGATCATCTAGAGAGAAAATACTTAGAAATCTCTAGGAGTCCCAAGAACTTGTATTTGAATTTAGCAGGATTAGAAAACACAAGGTATATATAAAAATTCAGGTGTATGTATACTTGCTATAAATGAAGAATTGGATATTGAAATTTAAAAGTTATGTAGGAATACAAAGGACCTAGAAAAGTAAAAAGAAAAAAAAAACAGTGTTGGAAGCCATTTAGTACCTAATTTTAAGACTTCCTCTAAAGCTACAGTAATCAAGGCAATGTTGGCATAAGGAAAGATATATGGATCAATGGAATAAAACAGAGAATCTAGAAATAGAACCACACATAAATGGTCCACTGAGTTTTTTCACATTTTTAATGACATTATTTCATTGTGCATGTGTCTGCTAGAATTTGAGGCACTTCTTCATTTTTGGTGTTTTGCAAATGTTTGTACATTATTTAAATTTGCTCTTAGTTCTTTTTTTTTTTTTTTTTTGCCCTTAGTTCTTGTATCTTATATATTTCTGATATATTTGCACATATATGCCATATATATGTGTATAATTTATATTCACCATTAAATATAAATGTATCCCTGAGAAATAGTTCCACTGCTACTTCCCACTAGCAAATGAAAACACTATTTCTATGATTGCTTTTGGAATGAGTGAGCACTTTCAGATAGAAAAAATGTTTATTTGTAAACTTGTTGGACAAATAATTTATTACCATATGTGAACATTCATGAAAACTAAATTAAACACATTAACATTTACCCTACAAACTGTCAATTAATGGAAAAAAATTTTAAAGATGATAAATAAAATAGCTATTATAATTTAAGCCTTGATGTATAGATCAAGAGAATTATCACAACAGTCTCATTAAAATTTTAGAGGAATTTAAGTTGCTTTGTGACAGATAGTACCATACATCTAAATACAATAATAACAGAATCAGACACACCTGGGTACCTCCCATCTCTTTCGATGTGTTACTTTGGTCTGTATTTCACCTAGATGTCTAGCTGAGTCAGTCCCTCTCTGTTGCTGGTGTATAAAACAGAATGTGTATTTAATAGGAAACAAATGACTCTTCTCCTTGTCTCTCAGGGATAGAAGGTAATATGAGCAGCAGCACCTCATAGGAGAAAATCACACCTTCTGAGCACATGAACCTAGATCTGGGTAAAGCCCCAGGCCCCATAGCAAGGGAAGGAATGACCCACAGGAAGGCCACAGGTCAAGGTGTCTGGGAGGGAAAGCAAGGATGAAGATTACATAAAGAGGAATGTGAAGAGGAACAAGATATGAGTTATGGAACATGCCCTTAAGGCCTTCCTCTCTTACTAGACACACCTCCCTTTCTGATATTAGCCACATCAGCTTTGCTTTTCTTAGCAACCCTGAACAAGCCACCACATAGAGACATAAAACACTCACACAGGGACATGCTTTTAAGATTCCAAACTAATTTTTAATAATCAGAAAGTTTCCTGTTATTTATGGCTTTAAAAGTAATTTTTTTAGACTTGAGGGTATAAGCTATTTAATGTTTTATTTTAGAGCGTTAACTGGTAGCTTCCCGAATCCACAAAATCTTTTGCTGATCTAATTTTCATGTTCATATATTTCAATTATACCAGAAAGAATAATTTCTGAGCCATGTTCCATTCACAAATTTAATTCATTCCACAAGTCTGGGGAAGATGGTCACATTTGTGTTCATATGGGAAAGATAGCTGTGATTGTGTTCATCACCAACGTGGGGTTCATGAACAGAAGCAAAATTTTGTCAAACTCTTCTGGTAATGAACTGAACTGTTTGTGAAAAGAAGTGTTCATGAACTGAGGTATTACTGTATTCATAAAGCCTTTAAATAGTAAATAATAAAAATAGCTTATAAAATAGAGGCTTTTCTAATCTTCTAACATCAGCATTGTAAAACAGTCTTTCATCATTGAGGAAAATCCATTCATTTCATAAATGCAAAGAAATAATAACAAAAATAAATATCTGTGATTTTGATTTATTAGAAACCAACTCTCAAGAGCTTTTTAGAAAGGAAAAAAATGATGAGAAATGGAAAAAATGGAAATAAAGTCTTTGTAAATAGGGAACGGTGGAGGGCGTGAAGGGAGGTCTAGGAATGGGGAAAAAATAAGAACCAAGATGCATTATATAAAGGTACAATTCCCAATGAGAAATGTAATTGTGTTGTATACCTACAATGTACCAATAAAAGAATTTAATACAAAAAAAAGAGCTTTTTAGTCATAGATCATGATCTAACTCATTTAAATGTGTATATAAAGAAAAGATCTGGGACTGGCAAGTCCTTTGCATCTCTGTATTCTCTGTTCTTAAGACCATAGAATAATTTTATTGTCAAGTGGTACACAGTATGTTTTTCTCAAGATTTTAAATGTGCACATAATCACTTTATTCTTTATTTCTTCAGATATTCGAGAAACTAGCCAAAATTTTATGACTAACACATAATTCTGAGCCAGCTTCTAATTAGTATTATATAAGGTATCATACAAGGGAACATAAACTAGACTCTTTTTAAAACCAGAATACTTATCTTCCCAAAGAGGTATATATATATATATATCCATTCTTTACAACACTGTATATTTATCTCAAAGTTGATATATTTTAAGTCAACCTCCAAAATACATTTCTTAACCACTTTATTATGTTTTAAACAAGGCATATTATTTGAATGATATTTGATTACTGCCTTTGGGAACGTAAGAGGATTTCAGAAGAAAATAGAATCTTTTAAAATTAAAGCTACTATGAGCCAACCAGGGTCAGCATTTTGTAAAAATAGAAATATGTACATGGACACATGCATGAGCAAAACAATTACTTATACATCCCATTTTATCCCACAACAAAACAATTTACTAACAATGAAGAAGAGCCACAAAAAAAAAAAAATCATGGATCCTGTAGTCTTTGTTTCTCTTTCCTTCTGTTCAATCACCAGTTGCTATCATCTGAGGCATTTTCCAAAATTTAGAAAAGGGGAAAATACTAAAATTTTTTATTAAGATAGTTGATTTACTTGTTTTATTGTGCAGCAATTAAAATAACCCAAGAGAAGTAATCGTCCCTGTGACTTATTATATGCCAGACACTCTCTTAGGCTCTTGGTATCTATCCCATGTGAATCTCCCCACAACCTTACAGCATAAACAATACCAGCTCTCTTCATAGATGATTAATCTGAGATCATAAGACAAATGTGCTAAAGGTTTGTATATCCTGTGGTGTTATCAGAAGATGACAGAACCTTCTGATAGAAGGTGGAGCCAAGTGGAACAAAGCCAGGTAATCAGGGGCATGGCCTTGAAAGACATCAGGCTCTGGTCCCTTCTTCTCCCTCTCCTCCTGGCCACCACAAAGTGAATGGCCCTCCTCTGCCACACGCTCCTACCATGACTTACAGTGACACCACAGACCCAAAGCAACAAGGCCAAGAAACCATGAAATGAAACCTCTGAAGCTATGAACCCAAATTAACCTTTTTTTCCTATAAGTTGATTATCTCAAATATTTGTTTCCATAACAAAAACTGATCAACATGCTGAGTATCTGGAGTCAAGTGAATGTTGGAGGTGGACAATAAATGAACTTGAGCCACCCATCTGGCTTCAAAGACCACAAACTCTTCTCCACTTTGTAATCCTGACCATGATCTACTTACTACTTCTAAGCATGCAGGACATCAAGATTAACTTAGTAGCATGCCATGAGTCTGAGTCCAGAATACCGTGCTCTCCTCATAAGCCGCTTAAACAACAGGTAGGGTACGTACATGCACAGGTGCCTCCATAATCCCTCTTTCCTCTCTTCCCTCCGTTCAGCGCTGCCACCTCCTCTGTGCCAAGACAGCCACAGGACCATCACACTCTCAAAAGTTCAAAACTCCAGGCTCATCGTCTCACTTCACATCCATCACCAGCCTCGTACAGTGTCTTCCTTGACACTTCAGGCCTGGGATAGGGAATTTTGGCAATTTTTGCTATGATTCTTTGACTACTTTTTTGGTGAATGCTCTTCTCATTTGAATTGCAGCACAGTTTTTAGTCTTGTAGTCTTTCTCAGCCATTTCAGGGAGATAATTAGTACCCATGGGAGCTGGTGGGAGTAACTATTTTCCCAATTCCCCCAAAGGCAGTGTGTGGCTAATACCATTCTATATGCAGAAAAGAGAAGATCATGTATTATATTCAATGAATGTCTTTGTGCCTTTGTGCCTTTGTGCCTAAGTTCCTCTCAGAAATCTGTTCAGAGGCCTGGTAGAGTTTCTCATATTTAGTCTGCGCCCACTCTGCACCTTCAGGACTTTCAGGAAATTATTTTCAGATATCTTTGGGTTTTAGTTTCCTCCCTTTATTTCTATTTCCTTTCACTTTACTCAATCAGGTACAGGCCCCTCTACTCTGCCTTGGGAGAGTCCTGTGACAAGATGTAAAAGGTAAAGAAGCTAAGTCCCCAAGAGAGCCAAAGAGATGTGTTATCTATACCTGCACTCCCCGCCATTAGTAAGGTCAGAACTGGAGAGAACTCCATGATGCAGATAACATGTTTTAGGGTGAAAGAGAAGAGAACCTGGGGCCATGAAGCTTTGCTTGCTCCCCCATGAGAGAAAAGTGACTGTCCTGGGTTCTGAGGTGCAGGGAAATTAGCTGTTGATTCTGAAAGCAGAGGAGGTTCACATTTACGGGCAAGAACTGAGGAATGGTGTCCTGGACAGAGCTGGTGGCAGCCTTGCTAAATATTCTGGCAAAAGTGATCCAGTAGCAAAAGATACCCTCAGGCCCTGAAGGGGCCATACAAGTCAGTAGAATGAAGTTCTCATCGATAGCAGCTGTGGAACTCAAAACCATCTGCCCAGGAAATCTCAGGTATTAACAGCACATGAGAAGCCAGAACTCAAGCATAATCTAGGGCTGAAAAAGAAAGGTACTGACTGAGGTTGTGAATTCACATCCATGTTGGTCCTCAAAACAACCCCAGGATCCTCAAAGGGCAGTTCTTTTTTTTTTCCTTACATACAATTAAATTGTAATTTAGACAACTAGTTCTTTATTGTTAATAAGAGGCAGGCCTAGATCTGAGTCTTCCAGGTATAACACATGTTCTGTCCACTTTCAGAAAAATGGCTTTATTCTTGTTAAACTGAGCCCATGATGGTAGTTTTAGACAATATGAAAAATAAGGAAATATGAATGAAAATCATTTGAAATTTGATCTGATTAACCGTCCTTCCAGATTTATCTCTATGCATTTTTAATTTATGGACTGTGGGTAGAGCTTTATATAGGTAAGAGAGTCATCTAAATGTTCGGGAACCTGCTTTCCCCAAAAAAGCCTAGCAAAATAACCATTTAGTTTACACTAGGTAATTAGGAAAATATTTTGGTAAAATATGAATTGCTATTCCATTTGGAAACAATTAATAGATATAATCAAAGAAGAAAAATATACACAGAGAAATAAGGTAGAAGATGTGCCATGTATGGCAAGTTGGGTGGGTAAACTACTCTTCTCAGAAATATCTCTCATTCTTTTTCTCAAAAGCACATATGGGGACAATATTTAGCACTGAGGCTGTAAAGTTAAATGATACAGCATTGTAGTCTTCAAGTTTACATTTCATATAGAGATAGTCAAGTAAAAAGGTTACAGCACAGTAAGATAAACAAATTCCACTTATATCCCTGGAAGTACTGAACACAAGTAGGAAAAGGATAAATAAAATTAGGAAAAGGGAGCTTAAAGTGTGTGGTAAAGATCAGCTAGTAATAATAGACTCTGCCTCTTTCTTTTCTTCATTAAGCTTCTCAGAAAAGAAATCTGCTTTCCTGCCTGGATATATATGGGCTCCTAACTCCTTGCCACTTGGTTTGCATGGCTATAGCTCCATTATTCTGCACAATGGGAAGCTCTTAATTACTTCTGTTGCCCAATCCTTGGATCTTTGCTCAGTTATCATTCTCTGGAGCAACTTCCTTCATCCTCAAAACACTTTCTCCACATTCACCTGTCACCTCTCAGAACTTCCTCCAACTCTGGCCTCTTCTTACTGTACTTCCACTTCTGTCTCTCAAATGCATGCATTTCTGAGTTTTGCACTTGATAATTTTCATTCAACCATCTTCCCTTCTCTCTACAGATGCTCTCTTTGTTTTCTGATATAATGTAGTTCTTTTATCCAATTTTTATGGAATATTCCAAAGTCTACTTTTATAATCCGAACTTTTATTCAGATTCTCTAATGTCCAGCTGTTGCTGAGTGTACTGTACTTTCATATATTGCCTAAGTAACTTGTATTAACCATATATGTGGGGTTTTTATGTATTTTATGATGTTTTGATATCTGGAGCCTTGCTGAAAACAAGAGACTCCCCTTCTCAGGATAGCTAATACCATTAGATAGCAAACCACTTGCCATGAGTACACCTTTGGTAAGGAAACAAATAATGCTAAATCCACATCCCCACCTGCTTCCTTGTGTTAGACACCTGCCATCTAGGACACTATCCTCTTGCCCTGAATCATCCCAAAGCCAGGTACTGGACAATTGCAGTCACATTTATATTCCAGAGCCCACCTAAATTATCCCTGCCATACAATCATGAATGTCCTCAGCTCTTTACCCTGCCTCACCCATTCCTTCCTGTGAACAACACAACAAAAGCTTTGTCCATGCTTTTCCTATACCTCTTCTGCCCCTGACCACCTCTATGTCTCTTGTTTTTAGAGATTCATACATAAAACCTTCCTTCTTCAGGACAGGCATTTTCATGTATGTGTGTCTTACCATACTGATATAAACAATACCAGTGTACATTTTTAAACACAATTGAATCTATATCTTCAAAAGATAACTTATTTTCCTTCTATACTCCTCATTTCTGCAACAATAATAATCATTCATGTCAATAAGACACAAAACTTCAGAGTCAATTTTGACATCTCTTCTCTTGCCACATAGATTTTAACACTTGAATAATTAGTGATTATTTCTGTATAATCACATTTATGTTATGATGTGATATGATCTTCCATTGTTTATCACTGAGACTATTAGGGAAGTCTCCCAACTGAGACTAATCCAATTTAGAAAATGGGACCAGGTTCATTTTCCAAGGGCCATCCTCAGTCATATCAGTTGCCTGCTTAACAACCTTCAGTGGCTACTCATTCATTGCCTCCTGCATAAAATTTTTAGACTAATTCAAAGGATATAGTCCAACAGATAGAAGAACCAAGAGAAGTAAATATCCTAAAAACTAAAAGGACACAATTAATTGATGATTAATGTATCAGTCAGTGCTTACTAGATAAACACATTTAATGCAAAATAGAAAAATATATAAGAATTTAAAAGAGTGGCTTAAAATGGCCACCAACAAAATCAGGGGTAACAGAGTGTAAAAGGTCTGTCTGTGTGTTGGAGATCCAAAGGATCCAGGCCAGAGTTCACTGGAGGGCACCATGCAAGTCCATATCAGGAAGCCAAAGGGTCTGCAGTAGAAAGCTGAGGGTGTGCACTGGAAGCCAGGAGATGATGTCAAAGGTGAAGGTGAAGATTGGAGCTCCTCCAAAGAAACAGAAGCAATCCTTCCTTCTTAATTTCCCTTTTATACCATTCAGGTGACAAGCCTTTCCAGGGTGGGGCTTCTGTCTTCAGTAAATGCCCTCAGCCACTCTCAGAACTATGCTGATCCAATTTAGTTGAGCATTTCTTACTCAAGTAGATGCCATCCATTAACTATCACTATTACTAATATCCATTGGCATGCCCCATATTGTTAAAGTATTAGTTTTGCAATATTCCACACTTTAGTCTTATTTTTTTAAAAAATTCAATAAACCGGGCAGCCTAGCTGGAGAAGATGCTAAGGAAAAAGGTGGGAAATGTTCCCTCTAAATATCATAAGGAGGCACAGTCATCCACCAACTCTGTCCATGAGTAAGGCTAACCCTTGGATGTGGAAGAAGTAACTGGAGTGCTCTGTCCTTTGAGTCAGACTGCCCCCTCCCCCTTTTTTTCTAGCATATGCCAATCCATGATTCCATCCTGGATAGAAATTTGCAACCATAGACCTAAAATGAGCTACTCATTAAAATGAACTATTCTCCTAACCACTCTATTTCCCAATGGAAATGCATCAGAGTGATATATAATCTCAAACCTTTAAAGAAGATTTTGAAACTGAGCATAACTAGATTTCTAACTATGCTCCAACTTTTAGGAAGACAGAAAGGCAATACATGGTACAAGAAATAGAAAAGGAGTGGCAGTATATGACCTCAAAAATAAAAATCTGATCTCACATATACTTATATTTTGGCCCTTGTAAAGTAAAATTTTAAAGTAGATAGTACATTTTTACTGAATTACTTTAATTAAATCCATAATTAGATTAGTTTACAAAGAGATACATGAAAATGTCATACAAATAGTCAAAATATACCATAGATATTAGAAACCAAGACAGAGGTAGAGACACAGCAGGTCCAAGCAGCCCTTGAAAAAGGAATATCAGAAAGTATCAAGGGTTAGGGGAAGGAGGTTGAAGCATTTCCTATCCTTTCTGTTTGATGTGATTTCAGGGTAGTTTTCAGGTTTTGCCCATGATCACCCATTCCATGTTTCTAGGTAAAGCATCATTCTTTCTAGATAGAACTCTATTTGTCTCAAGTCTAGAGATAATTGTGTATTCAAACTGGAACACTGTATACCTAGTTGAGAATTTTCAGTATAGTCTCAAAAGAGGTGAGCATCTGTTCACCTGCAAATTGAATAATGGTCTTTGGTACAGTCTTCAAAAGAAATGTAGAATGACAACAGACCCTAGTCAAACAATTCATGTGTGGGCATGACAATAAAACTGTACATAGTAATATGGAAATGCTTAAGTCCATTAAAGCAGAAAACATGCATTTATTTATAGGATATATTATTTTAAAAATCACTAGAACTAACCAAGACTTTTGTTTTCCTTTTTTCCTGATATTCCTGGGGGATTTTCCTAGCCAGACATAGAGTAGTATTTATTATAAATAATTAGTGGTAAGTCTTTGCTTTTTATAACAGAATGAGAAATATAGAACAAACTATATAGATACTGTGATAAAGAGAGCACATTTGAGACCCTGAAGGAAAACGGAACACATCCCATCATCTCTCCCATTCCAGCCTCAAAGACTTATGATTTGCTGTAATAAACTCTGCCTAGAACTGCAGGATCACATTACCAAGTAAGCCTACTTCCATTATGATACTATAAGGTGGAAATCTGTGGTGTGTAATTGCTCTGAAGGCTAAGGATGCCTGCAGTTTGTCTGGAGGTGTTTGATACTCCAAGAGTTTCCAAGAGACCCACAATACCAGTGTGGGTTCCTGTCTGTCACTTCGGTATTTTGGGACCACGTTTGAGTGTGCTAAGGAGTTGCACACAGTCGCAGCAGCAGTTTAAAGATGCCCTTACTATCTCAGAAAATATAAACTAAAACTTCAGAATAAACTTCAGTGAAGTTTTAAAGTACTAGGTATTTCAGTGTAGCTTTTTCAAATTATCCTTTTGCAATGACCTCTTTTGGATAAAAAAAAGGATAAGATTTATTTTATGATTATTAATATAATCATAAAATTCTCATTCCACTAGTCTATTTTACCCAACCTTAGAAAGCCATGTTTCTTGACTATATTTTTTAAAAGGAGACTGTATTATCCCAAAAGAGAAAAATAGAGTTTTTCCTCCTACTGTAGGATTGAATTAATATTAAACCATTTAATTTCATTGAGCACTGTATATTGTGCTGGGGCTCAGAAAATGATTCCCCAGAGGATGGTGCTTTAACTTACTGAAATGAAGAAGCCAACTCAAGGCCTTTCTGCCTTTCCAGACCTGCCTCTTGATTCTCTTTCTCTGCAGAAGCACAAGAAAGGGCTGTCTCTGAAGTTTCCCTTCTCTGGCTAAGGAAGCTCCTCTAGAAGGAACACAACTGTTTTCAATCTCCTCCCTGAAACCTCACTAACCAGGGAAGATTAACTCTCAGGAAAGAAGTCTGAAGTAACACCACACTCAGAACCCAGGCAAACACTGTTCTGGGCTATTTTCTGTTCTCTGGGTCTATTAATTGCCCCCACTAATCATTCACTTCTCACTAAAAGTGCCTATAATGCCTCCACGGCTCTCCCTCCTATGGGGAGGGTACTTAAGCCTAGACTCTCATACATTCATGTAATAAATTTGTATACTTTCCCTCTTGCTAATTTGTCTATTATCAATGTATTTCAGCATAATTAATTATGGAATCTTCCAGGGATGAAAAATTTTATTTTGTTCTTTTATATTTAGCTTAACATCCCAGTAGGAGAAACCTACAGAAAAATAGAAAGAAAGCCTACTGTGTAGTCTAATCATTGCTGAGGTACAGGAGAACAGAAGGTCCCATGGAATACAGAAGGGAGTGTCTAAAGATTTCTGGGCAAGAAGCTTCCTGAGCTCAAAGTCAAGAGACAGGAAGGAGTTAATCCAGTGAGAAAATTACCTTCCTGAACTAGGGATGAACAACAGCCAAGCCAGGAATTGCAGGTGACAGAGGGTATCCTTGAAGGCATAGAAGAGTGATGATAAGCTTTGCAAAGCATTTGGGTTTCAGACTTAAACACTGCATCTCAAATTGCATGAAGAATGCCTGGACTAGTTTTCTAGTGCATACTCCATGGCCACAAAATGCTTCCTGAATCCAGTCCGCCATAATAATGAATCCTCCATGAATACTAATATCAGTGGAGGAGCTTTTCAATAAATATCTTTCCCCTGCCCCACCTTCAGAGATTTTTGACTCGACTGATTTGTGGTGAATCAGAGAAGGATACCTTCCCCAGCTAATTCAGACATTCAACCTTAATCGACAGTGACACAACTGTACTTTAACAATATGCCTGGTGGATCTGACGCCCATCACTGCTTTACAACTGGGCTCTGAGGCTCAGGGCAATATAACTTAAGCAATGTTCACCAAAACAGTTGTCCTCAAAGTGTGGTTCCCAAACAAGGAGGATCAGCATGACCTGATGTCTTAGTCTATTTGGGCTGCCACAATACAAATATTATAAACTAGGTAGGACATTAATAAAAGGAGCATATTTTTTACAGTCTTAGAAGCCAAGAAGTCCAAGAGGTCAATTCACCAGCAGATTCATGTCTGGTGAAAAACTGTTTCCTGACACATAGGCTGTACTGTCTTGTTGTGTTCTTGTATGGTAGAAAGAACAAACAAGCTCCTTCAATCCTCTTTTGTAAGGCACTAATCACATTTAGGAGGTTTCTGCCCTCATGATCTGATCCCCTTCTAAGAGGCCTTACCTCTCAGTTCTATGGCACTGGGGATTAGGTTTCATCATATTAATTTTGAGGGACACCAACATTCAGACAATAGCCCTCGGGGACTTGTGAAAAATACCGATTCTTTGACCCTTCCCATACTTACTGGATCAGGAACTTGGAGGTAGGTCAGGGGATCCAGTAACCTGCATTATAACCCAAGCCTTCTGAGTGATTCTGTTGCACTTACATTTGAGAACCTGAGAACTAAAAACTGCTGAGCTGTGTGTGTGTGCGTGCTTGTGTGTGTGTGTGTGTGAAGTGGCTCAGGAAAGAAGAGAAGGTGATATATGAATGTATCTCCCTGAGTTCCTAATTAAAGTGCAATATTTTCATAATTTATTTTTTTTGGCAGAGGCACATTTCTATGTGAATTCCAAAGCATAAAAAATGAAAGATAGTGTCCTTTTAATTTGCTTTTTTACATAATTTGGCATTTTACCTTTTACTGGTCACCTTGCCTTCCTAAAGCAGCTCATGCTTGATTATTACTTAACAAGTGTGAGAAAAAAGTGACTAAAATATAAATTCTTGATAATATTGATTCTTAACAAAACCTTAAGCACATGTTTTCCA
>NW_004624866.1:3785750-3803251 GCF_000247695.1 Heterocephalus glaber
AAAAAAAAAAAAAAATTACATCCTTAGCAAAGGATAAAGATGGCTAATTAAGTGCCAGTGAAAAGTACCTGTGAAATTTGGTATTCTGAGTTGTTTCTGGCTTTGGAATTTCCTTCTTCCTAAGAAGGGTTGCATGAGCTTTGGGAAGGGCATGAGTTTTGCAGTTACATAGACACAATTTCATTACCAAGCAAGTATGGCCTGTGGCTCCGGGAATGTGGTCCAGTTATTTCATATTTCTGAATCTTCATTTCCTTCTGGGATAAACTAGAAATATTTCCTTCTTTAGTAGGATGCTATTACCAATGAATAGGAAGTCTGTGTCACAGGGGAAAGACTCAGTTATATTATTTTCTTCCCCTCACCAGACACACTTTAACTGAGCTGATGTGGGCACAGTTCTCTAGGTTGGTTCTGGAATATTCTGAATCTTTTTATTCTCATGCCAGAGGAAAGCCTAGAATAAAGGAAAAGCCTTGCAGTGAGTGGGTTATCTCTTGAGGACAGAGGTAAATTCTATTTACAAGAGTGAAAAGTATGAGCAAGAATATGGGTCATGTGAGTTCATTGTAAGGAGTAATTCAGGGTTTGGGGTTTTTGTTTGTTTGTTTGTTTGGTTTTGGTACTGGGGATTGAACTCGGGACCTTGTGCTTCCAAAGCAGGTGGCAGAACCACTGAGCTAAATCCCCAGCCCAAGTAATTCAGTTACTAAGTCCAGAGGCCAGTGAACTTTGATCATTTTTGTCCAGTACTGGATTGAACCCAGAATATTCACATTGAACTACATCCTTTTTTATTTTTTATTTTGAGATAGGGTTTTGTAAAGTGTTAAGTGGCTCAGGGTGGCCTTGATCTGACAATGCTCTTGCCTCAGCCTCCCAGAGTGCTGGGATTACAGATGTATGCTCACACCACCCTGGTTATTTCTTAGAACCCACTCCTTTTTTTCTTGTTCAGAAGCATCAAAAATATTTACAGAATGGATTTCCAGAAGTGGCACAGATATGCCACACCCCCAGTACACAAAAAGCTGTATAAAAATCACCCTGAATGGTATACCTAGATCTGGCCTGTGTCATATTGAGACCTAAATCTTGTTCGGAAGCATGAAAACCATTTACAGAATAGATTTCCAGGAGTCCCTAACCCATGACATCGTTGAGAGGTGGCAGGGCTGTTAAGTGGGAGGAGGTTATAGGTCACTGGAGCCCTCTACCTCCGGCAGGACTGAGGAGCCATGGCCTCTTGCTGGCTCCTTCTTCACTTCCTGGCCACCATGAGGTAAGCCCATTGTTCTACTGCCAACTCTCCTCTATTACAGTATGTGCTGCCTTGCCACAGACCCAAAACCACTAGGAACAACTGACCCTTGATTGAAACCTCCAAAGCTGTGAGTGACAGTAAAACTTTCCTCTTTTCAAGTTGATTATCTGTTATTTAGTTTCAGTAATGAAAGTTGACTAACATTCACATTAGGGGGAAAATGAACACAAAATGAACCCCATATTCAGTTCATGTTTTGCCATAAAATAAATACAGTTTCACAACACAATGAGAAAGGAAAAATACAGTTTTCAGAATTTTGAACTTTCAAGATTTTAGATAAACTATTGAAGACCTGCACTGTATCTTCTTGTAGGGCATTTTGAATCCTTATCGCATGGGCAAGATTAATAAAAGCATTTAAGATCATTTGCTCACTTACAAAAGGGGAAGAATTATTTTAAATTATTTATTATGCTTTAGACTTATGAGGATTACACATTTGTTTATTGAGAGGATGTAAAGTTATGAATGAAAAAATTGCCAAGTGAGAATAGAATTTATTTTGTCAACTTATTTAAATGTTCTCAGGTTTTAATAGGAAATGGAGGAAATTATTTGTTGTCTATAAATTATAGAAAACAAGTTTTTAAAAGAATCATTGAAATTCTAGCTCCTAAATCATGTGGCAAGTAACCATTGAGCTCCACACTTCTACTGCATTTAGTTCTCTGTTTTGATTTTCATTAGAAGCAGTGACAGATCTCTAGGATCTACCAGGATTCTATAGTACCAGTGCCTCGCTGAGCAGCACGGCAGACAAATGGGAAGATACAAAGCTTTCATCTGACTAAAACAAAAAGACTGTGCTGAGACATCCTGGTGTTATGAAAACACTGTTGCCTGATTATATTTTGGATTTTCCCAAATATATATCTATACTGAGAACACCCTTGAATGTGATACTACTTAGAGATCTCATAGGCTTTTATTCACTCAATGAAGGACTATCTATGGAGGTGTACATTGTATGCCAGAAAGACTACTAGGCCCTTGAGATACAATGATGGATAAGAAGCCTTTTTTTTTTTTTCTGTTTACAGTATAGTGGAGAGGAATAAACAATTTCCAAGGAAAAGAATTTAAGTTAGATGAAAAAGTAGAGGTGTTTTTATTCCATGATCATCACATTTTCTGAATTTGCCCTGTATGCTTTAAGATCATTTGAGATTTCTACCTCTGGATGAGGTGAAAACAGAATGCAGTTAATAAAAATCACTATCATTTATTGAACAATTTGTACCAGGCCCTTTGGTAAGCCAAGTTACATAATTATCTCATTTTAGCCTCACAACAGCTCTACTATTAGGTACAATTATTGTTCCAATTTACAAATAAGAAAAAAATATTAGAGAAAATAAAGATCCTTTTTAGGACCATACAGTTAAGTACAGGTCCAAAATCCCTTAGTTATTTGTTCCAAATCCTTTGAAAACCAAGCATTTTTCATAATCATTTAACATCATGTAACTGCCATGAACTGTAATCTTTATATTTCTTGCTTTTCTCTATGCATACCAAGAGAAAATTCCTATATTCACACATTTCTCTACAGAAATAGCAATGCTTGATTAACTAGTAGTAGGGATATTATGTAATAATAATGTACCATATACCCTTTTCCAATAAGAATAGCTCTAATTTGTGTTTAACTAGTTTATTTATCTCCAGGCTATTCTTACCGGAGTCGGAGTACTCCTTATAAGACTACTAACAAGTTTATGATACGTAAGTGAGGTGGTCACATAATTTATTATCTAAATATTTCAGAATAAAAGAAAATATTATAATTAATTACTCAGTGACACTGGGCATAAATTAGCATTCCAGGCAAAATAGCATGCATGGCTGGCACCCACTGTGGTGGTCAAGTGGCTTGAGGGACAATGGATGCCCAATAATTGTGAAGTCATTACATCTCACCTGGACTGCATTTGCTTCTTCAAGGAATGTGAGGATCTCCACTTGGAGGTTTCAGAAAGATGTTGAGTCCTGGAATGGCTCTTGGTTTGGAAAAAAGCTCCTCTGGGCCAGAATGGATGAGACACTAGGGCAGAGTGGATGAGCCCTGAGTATAAAATATGTACAGCTATAAGGAAAGAGGTTTTCACATTAGCAAAAACAATACTGTGGATTGAAATCCACCCTAGACTCAAGGGAAGAAATGAAATTCAGATGATAACCAGTTGGTTATGAAGAATAGAGGAAAGGGCAGAATCTAGAACAATTCCCAGTTTTGTAACTCGAAGAAAGAAAAAATTTCTTCAGATAAGGAAAATCCAAAACAGTAGCTACTTTGGGAAAAATAGTTTGAGAAGTTTAATTTTGGGATGTCTTTGGGATATTTTGAACTTAACTACCACAAAATATTTAGATGCAATTAGGTAATAAACTTTTAAAATTGAAGATTATTTCTTTCTACCATACCGTACCTTGGCCCAAGTGGACTAGAACAATGCTTTAAACATGCTAGATGCTAAATTGAGGTGTTTTCTGTTGCCCATAAGCATTCTTAATGTTCTGACCTCTGATCTTCAGTATGATAAGCCCTACTCCAGGATTATTCACTTGTTAACTTGTGAATGAAATACCCACAATGATCTCTCCTTTCAAAAATGCCTCAGGCTTCTGGAAGTAAGGGAAAAGTGATTTTGAGGGTGTTGCTCTAAGCTCCAGCTCTTTGAAGTTATTGATATATTTACATATATCAATACATTTACATTTTAACATCTTTCCTATAAACTCATCTTGCTTTCAACTGTTGTAGTTTCCATAAGGACATCTGGACTCTGGGACACATGGGTTTTAAATCATTACTGTAATAGAGAATTTGGCACTGTCCCAGAAAAGCAGTATAGTTCCTGAA
This sequence comes from Heterocephalus glaber, assembly GCF_000247695.1. The sequence continues at coordinate 3,789,941 of NW_004624866.1, forward strand.
GAATCCTTATTTATAAATACTTCTTTATGAGGTGGAGGAGGACCAATTCCTTGATGGATTCTATTCCTTCAAACAAGCCCAGCCTGCATGGTTATATGGAGAACATATTGGAATATATCCATAATGATGGTCTACCAGAGCCAAAAACAAAACTCCCAGCTCTTAAATTCTCATCTCTGAACAATATGGACACAAATCTAAGAGGTGGTTAACTGTAATTCAGTGGACAAATACTGTGCAAAAAAAACAACAACAAAAAAGATCACGAATGACAAGTCAAACACTTGGGACACAATAACTTTAGCTATGTTGACAGAGGACAGCCATTACCATTCACATTTACTTTTTAAAAGCTGCAGGCCAGAGACTTACAGGTCCTTGAGATACAGTGATAGCTCTGTTCATGAACTTAATTTGTTCTATGATTTTGGAAAAGATGGTGTCATAGTTACTTTTTTCTCATTGCTGAGACAAAATACCTGGCACTCAAAGTTAAAGGGGGAAAGGATTATTTGGCTTACAGTTTGTACAGGTTTCAGTCCATAAAAAGCTGGCACCAAGGCAGGGTGGCAGAGACACATCAGTTCATGGTTGTGGAAGATAATGAAATCAACAAGGGACCTTAAAAATGCCTTTCTGCCCCTTTCCTTTTATTCAGACTACTTAGGTGGGTAGCACTCACACCCTTAATCCCTAGTGCCCTCAGGCCTAGCTCCACCTGATCAATGACACACTCTAGACTCAGTCACTTCAGTAGAAGCCCCACCCACATAGGACTGCGTGAGGTTTTGGGGGGCACCTAGACATAAGCCCTAACAGATCTTTGTATTTGTGTGGAAAAGACGGCCTTCGCAGGCATGTTTGTCCCTAGATGCAGAATTTATTTGCAAAGAACAAAATTTTGCCAAACACTTCTTTTTTGCAAACCAAATTGTTTGCAAGCAAAAGCATTCATGACTGAAATATCACTGTAAATATCTTCTTTGAACTTACTTATAATAATTAATTTTAATGCAATTTTAGGTATATAAACAGGAAAAATTTCCCCTCAATTTTTTTTTTTTTTTTGCCAAAGGGGCTTTAAGAAGCCTATTAAATTTTGAGCAAATCACAAAACTTCTAAAAGTCTTGGTTTCTTTTATCTGTAGATTGAGAATACTCCCATATATGGCAAAAATCGACTTGTGAAAGTGATTCATCCACCAGGCAGGGCAGATTAATCACAATAAAGCATGTGCAACAAATGGAATGAAAACCAATGCAGATCTAAGAGTGGTGGTATACATCTGTAATCTTAGCACTCAGGAGGCTGAGGCAGGAGAATCACCATGGGTTCAAGGCCATCCTGGGCTACATAGTGAGTTCAGTACCAGCCTAAACTATATAGCAAGACCCTGTCTCAAAACAAAGCAGTGAAGCAGGTATCAATCTTGTCCTTGTCCACTAGCAGGATGGTGATTGCCCAGGTAGAAGATTAGAGCCTAGACTAAGATAAAAGTTTGAAGACTTTAGATTTAGGAACTACATTAAGGAACTGGCAGTGGAGCTCCACTAGGAGGAGAGTTGAGATGTGTAGAACCAGTGGGACCAGGTTTTAGTGCTAAGCCTTTACTTTCTAGTCAAATACATTGGGAGATGAAGCTGAACAATAAATATGTACAAGTTACCTTGAACAAGTCACTTAACTCTCAGTGCTATTGCACAAACCATAAATGGGGACATCAATGACACAATCTCAAACTGATTATGGAGAGAAACATTATCATCTAGTTTATTATTCAGAAGTTGTACTGTAAAGGTACCCTCCAATCAAGTACCTAGCATTTGAAACTTTATCTTTATTCTTCTAGATTAAGGCATTGTTCCCCTAGAAAAATAATATAGATGTGAAACTTTGGAAAGAAAGTTATTTCACTTGCTATTAGCTATCTTTAGGTTGAGGGAGTCTCATCCCTGATAAAACAAAGGGTAGATATTTAAAAGAAAATGTGTTTGGGTAGAGAGAGATCAGAAAATTAGGCTAAGGTTACCCAAGGGAAAGCTAGCCTGATGAGCAAATTCTTCTCAAATCTTGAAAAGCAGAAAAGCTCTCGCAGGAGAGATCACCCACCTGGAGAGGGAGGACACATCCCACTAGCCTCACTCAGTATCCAGACTTGCACAGTGCTGGCCTTGAGCCCAGAATCTGTGATAAGTGTAGATGGACTTAATGAAAACATGTCAAGGGGTCTGAATACAAACATATGTCATTTTTTTCCCTCATTTAATTGCTTCCTCCCTGTTCCTTCTTTTCCTCCTTCTTCCCTTTCTTCTTTCAAGGCTTTTGACATTGTTCAAGACATGCCACCCCAAAATATGGGACTATACTATGCCACCGCAAATATACCTCTGTAGTATAATGATTATTTTGAGTTTTTTTAATTATCTTTCTTTGCCCAAATTTATGGACTACAGTGTGATAATTCAATATATTCTTATAGTGTATAATGATGAAATCAGAGTTGTTAACATTTCCATGACTTTATTTTTTTTAAGCTTTGATTAATACATAATAACAGTATATACTTACAGTAAAAAATGATATTTCAATACATGGATGCAATATCAGTTGATGAATATGGAGAAATTAATATTAATTGGTTATTTTTTTAAATTATAGGTATAGGAGAAGTTCCAAAGAGTTACCGTTGTGAAAAAGTTTGTTTTTATTGTATGTCAGCTTTCCACTATTGTGAAAAAAATACCTAAAATAAAGAAGTTAAAAAAAGAAATGTTTATTTTGGCTCATGATTTCAGAAGTTTCAGTCCATTGTCCCTTGGCCATATTGCTTTGAGACTGTATATCATGGTGCATGCATGTGTCAGAAGAGCCTGCTCACCTCATGGAGGCCAGGAACCAAAGGGGCCAGAGGGAAGGGGCCGGAGTGACAGTCACCTAACTCCCTTCCACTAAGCTCCATAATTTAAAGGTTCCACCATCTCCCAGTAGTGCCACTGACTGGCAATGAAATTTTCAACTGATGGCATTTGGGGAACATTTAAGATCCAAACAATAACATCTACAAAGGAAATCTGCATTTGTGAGGACTAAATCATTACAGTTTCAATCAAGGGAGAAGACAGCCACTGAAATCTGCATAACAGACCTGCTCTTTGTTTTATGGTATGATTCATGGCCATACCATCTTACTCAGGCCTGTTCTTCCACCTCTCTTTTTTTGCTTAAGAAAATGATGGTATTTAAGTCTAAACTTTCAAACAACTCTTTGAGATTTACTCCAGAAATTTACTCCACTTCTCTGAGTTATCACTGTGTTACTAAGCTTCTGTTTGTTTTTCTCTTATTAATCTGTCTTTTGTTACAGGGAGTCCCAGCTAAGAACTCATGATAACTTAAGGAGAAAAATATTTTTCCTTTTCTCTTTCCTTTCTTCTGATCATTTCTTCCCTGTATATCATTGGAATTCAGAAGAATAATATAGTTGCTTCAGATAACTCACTGAATAATATCTGTTTATCAAGAGGAAATGTTTTGTAGGCTGGTTTAGAAATGTGTACATGGCATGTGAGTGAATATCTAAAATTTTATAAGCCAGAATGAAATGAAAGGCTCATTGAACCCATCCATCTAAATAATGAAGACAACCATTAAATTATCTCCATGTAGATAAAGAGAATTAATATACATTTATATGGTAGCAGTTGAGTTGATGCTATGAGCAGAAACAGACCATGGTGAATTTAGAGTTCACTTCAAAAACTGTGTGGACTTCATTACATCAAATCTTATAGTGGGCTTATCTCCTTTTTACAGATGTGCAACCAAGAGGAAATTGATAAACTTCCTATGTTCTGTACTAAAAACAAGATATTTCCTTTACTCTAGGCAAAACATTAAAAAGAGTATTTAAGTGTTATACTCATCTGCATATACTTATGTGTATGTGCGTGTGTATGTTCTGAATATATGAGGAGTTCGTCTTAAGAAAGAGCAAGCTGCACCTCAGGCTTAGGCATGCCCCCAAACTTGGCTGTATTGCCATTTTCTTAATGAATATTTATTCTTTTAAATGAAAGGTGAGCTGCATATATCGCTGACAAGAGGGAGCCAGCTGGTGAGTGATGCTTTCCAGAGAAACAAATGAGTCACACTAGCACCTTGTGGAGGATTTTTCAACCCAAAATTGTAACTAGCTTTTTTGGCAGCTAAACTGCAGATGAATTTTCACCTACTTGTTAACTTAACCCAGGAGTTTACGAAGTGGATCCTTGAGCATGTGGTGCAGATCAGATGGAGCCAGGCCCATGTTAACTGTTGATGTAGCTGAGATACCTTCAAAGTTACTAAGGAGTCATAGCTATTTCAGATTTACCAGTCTAGAAAGTTCTCATAGGTAGTGCGAGAGACAGCAAGGGCAGGAGCAAAATGAATGCCACTGGGTCCTGGCTCCCTTGTCTTTTCCAATCCTGAGCCTACACAAATGATAAACATCAGAGCTCTTCTTGGTTAGAGAGGGTGAAGGTCATAGGTAAAAGAAAGATCAATAATTTCAGCTTCTATCAAGTGCTCATACTAAGTAAATCTTGCTGTATGTCTAACTTCATCCAGAGCATAACTAATTTCTCCAGTAAACAAAAGCAATCCGCTTCATCACATGCACACACATGATCTTCCAGACATTTGATGACTACTTGGGAGATAATAACAGTGGCCCTTACTCACCTCAAATTTATCCAGAGTTTGGCATATATTACCCCTTATATCCTCATGACAACAATATAAAACTGTACTATTACCCCCATTTTACAGATAGAAATCCTGAAGCCTGAGACCAAAATTACACATCTACAAAACAATGGAGCCAGTAATAGAACCAGTAACAGGTTTGTATGACCTCCATCCACTACTCTGTCCATGTTGTCTACCATGTATGCATGATAAAAGTGCCATTAATTTTGTCAAAAAAAGAAATGAAATAAGAACCAAGATGGATATGTAAAGGTGGAAATTTCCAAAGACGAATGTCATTATATTGTATACCCTAAATGTACCAATAAAATTAATGTAAAAATAAATAAATAAAAGGCTGATTTGGCCAAGCTGAAAAAAAGAAGTGAACATAAGTACTAATTAATATCATTGTCACCTGCCTACATCTCATTTAATAGATTAATCAGACTGGAAGAAAAGGATCATTAGAAAAAATTTTACAGAAACTGTACAAATTGAAATTCTATTGAAACATGTCCTAAAGTGATTCAACCCACACCATTCCTCTAACGAGTTCTCCAACTCTTTATTGAGTCTAGTTTCTATTTGCTTAGGTTACACTTCATTATGCAGAATTCCTTGAAAATAAAAACACATCAAACATCAAAGCAGAACTTGTTTTCTGACCTATTTTTAATGATCATTGGAAACAACGAGGTTTCTGGTCATCTCCTCCTTTATGCCCTTCCTTTGTGATTACCCCATCTTCTATTAATTCATTATACCCCAAGGCAATTACTACATTTTGTGAAATGCACAGCTTTAAAGGGAATTTCCATGCAGTTATAGAAACTGAATCCCACATTTCTGACCAAATGCCCTTCCTTTGGGCATTGTGGGTTAGTCTTTCCATGCTAACGGTTATGGATGGAGACAATTTCTTTAGCAGACCCTCAGTGTATTGAAAACTCCCTAAATGTAATCGCTTTTTTAAAACCAGTCCCTTGGTGCCTGCCTCAAGCAAGTTGTATCTGTGTATCTTGCCTGCTAAACACAGTTGTTGCTCATTTAGCCCCTTGGTTGATGCCTGCCCCTTTGTAGAGACAGAAATTCCACATAAACCAATCTGAACTCTTTGGATGACTATGAGGTGTTACTCCATCCCTAGCCATGACATATCTATGCTCTGGCCTAAAGCCTTGGACTTTTAGGCCATTTGGCCAGCTGCCACTTGCCTAAAACCTGTGCCAACCGTGAACAAGGCACCCGAGATTCTTCCCAGCCATTATACGTGGTCCAAATTTCATGGGCTTGTTGAAATGGTGAAAATTGATTTGTTTTGTTTTACTTAACTGAATTAATCCTTTCAAGAATTCCATCAAAATTAAATTTCTATGACTTTTCTTTTACGGAATTGTTAATGAGCTGAAGAGGCAGAGATGTACGGCATTCATTACAATGTTATGTTAAGAATGGTAATAAATCCTTTATGTGAAGACAAAAAGTATTTTCCACACCGTATCAATGCTTTTCTCAAGATAAATAATGAAGAGAGGGTAAGAGAAATACTGGACAATAATCACTCCAGAGGAGGTGACATTCAAATAATTTAAGTATAGATATATTGAAGTCATATGGAAATATTAATTAAAGTAGAAGCCTAAATATTTCTCAATGTTTGACAATAAACCAGTCGCTGAATCTTCCAGAATCTAAAATTTCTCATTTGTAAAATGAGGCTTACAATGTCACTTTCAAAGAGCTGTTGAGAAAGTTATTCAAGGTCATATATATGAAAGTGCCCTGAAAACTGAAGAATCTCTAAATAGGAGTGCCACATTGTCAGAAGAACAGAACCTAATGAAATCCTGTTTTTGTCCCACCTGGCTAACTGACTAGAGGAAGCTATGCCTGTCTTCTCTCTTCTGCTTCTTGTCTCCTCTAGACCCATTCAATTCTCTGTGCATACCTGTGATTGCAGCCAAGTACTAAACAGTAGTAGTAAGAATATTAAAAATAGCTACTAACATTGAAAGTATACTATGTTCGTGCATTAATTTAACCAGTGAAATCATTGCTTTGTTCATTGTCCCCACATCTTCCTTCTTTCTTGGAAGACTACTATTCATTTACATCCATCCTTCATCGAAATCACTAGGCCAAGGCCACCATCTATCACCAACGTGCCAGACCTAAATAAACTATTCTTAGTCCTCATCTTGCTCAGCTCACAGGTGGATTTGCCAAATTGATCCCTTCCTTTTTTCTTGAAATAGTTCCTTCACTTGTCTTCTTAGATATCATTCTCCTTTCCTCTTATCTTACAGACTGCTCCTCTTCCATTTCCTTTGCTGGCTCCACTTAATTGCCCTGAACTGTTTGGATCAGAATATTCTGTATCAGGTTATCAAACCTCTTCCCTCCTCTAGGCTCACATCTTATCAGTGATCTCTTTGTTTGCTCTGGTCAGAAATTTTGTTATAATAATAGAAAATGGACTAAAACAACTGCTGAGTTATTCAAGCCATGTTAGTTTGCTGGAATTGTCCTAAGGATGGCTTATTTGACCGAAATGTGTCCTCTCACAATGCTGAAGGCAAGCAATCTGAAATCGATTATGTTGGCAGGGTTGGTTTCTTCTGAGGCCTCTGTTCTTGGCTTGTAGAGAGCTTTCTTCACCCTGTGTATCCTTCTGGTCTTCCATCTACATGTTTCTGATTCCTAATATCCATTTATTGCAAGAACACCAGTCATACTGAGTTAGGATTCAGCCATATGACTTCGTTTTATCTTAATTTTCTTTTTAAATGACCTATCTTCAAATATAGTCATATTGTGAAAACTTTAACACATGAATTTTAGGCCAGGTGTGGTGGCAACACCCTATAATCCCAGCACTCGAGAAGCTAAGGCAGGAGGATCTCTGTGAGTTTGAGCCAGCTGGGGCTACTTAGTGAGGTCAAAGCCAACCTGGACTACATAGTGAGACCCTGCCTCAAAAAACATGCATTTGCTGAGGGGGCAGGGGAGGCTACACAATTCAGTCCACAAAGCATATAGATACTCAGTTTCTTTGCTTAAATGGTGATCTCAAAACTAACATGACCAAAACTGCTCTTTACATCTCATTCCACTTGCATGCCCCTTTAACACATGTCTTTTTCTCAGCATTTTTAGTCTGTATTCAGTGTTTCCTTCTAATATAATACTGTCAAGCCACATATCATGTTATATATAAGCATGTTTATTTTCTAACTCCTACTAGGGTAGGAATTTCATTCTGTTCATTGCCTTGTCTCCAACACATGGGACAGCAGACAAATGTATAATGGTCACTCAGTAATTAGTTGCTGAATATATAAATAAAATGTTCACAACAACTGTATTAGGTGGCTTACTGTCTGCAGAGGACTGTAATATTGATTATGCCCAAAGCAGGCTGTAAAGAGTTAACCCCACAATTGGCTTGTTTATAGAAGTGAGTCTGGCTGAAGCCTACATGCCCAGGTCAGAGTAACTCACACCCAAATTCTGTTCCCACAACTGAAACCTTCAGACTAGAAGGACAATGTTCTAATTACAACTATATATTTTGTCTACTGCGTTCCTAATTCGAGAATGCTTTCTCTTGTCCTTTATGAACCTTGTTTACATTAATTTCCATAGAAACCACATGTTGCCTTTACCCCAATTGATTGCCAATAAAAGTCAGTGCCTGGGACTGTCCAGTGCCTTTGTCGGTTGTACCAGCATTTGTCATCCTGGCCCCCACTTTGTCTTTCTTAGTTCTGTCTCTTAGTGTATTCTTTTTCTCAGGCCTACATCACACACTCGCCAGGTGGGTACTAGAACCTGACTACAGGGATCTCTGGCAATTGCCTCCATTTAATAGATGAGGGAATGAAACTCAGAAAACAAGTCAACTACTTAGATCGTAGAGCAAGTAAGGAATGGAACTATGATTTGGACTCCGGTAATTTGAATCCAGGCTGATAAGAAATAGCATTCTGTGGTGGAAAATGCTATTTCTAAGGGAGCAAAAGAAATATTGGAGTTTATGAGAGGGTCCTAGGAGTTATAATAGGAGGCAACTAGATAAAGAAGATATAAGAAAGTCCCAATCTGAGGCAACTTCACATATTCAGGTGAGGTAAGATTCTAAACCAGGGCTGGGGATTTAGCTCAGTGGTTCCGCCACCTGCCTCGCAAGCACAAGGACCCAGGTTCGATTCCTGGTACCAAAAAATAAATAAATAAATAAAAAGATTCTAAACCAGAATGAATGACTGAATGCATGAATGAATGAGTGTACCTTTATTATATTATTTAAAGCTAGAGAAATCAGAGCACATTATCATGGATGAAGACTCTAGTATTTAGCACTTCATTTATTTATGAAATCATTACATTTAAAGAGGTGAAGAAGGAATTGACTGCCACACGAAACAACTAGAACTCTCGGACCTATAAAGAAGCTGTCAGAATTAACCACTCCAAGCTGAATATATTACAGTACCACCGTTGATCAACAAGGTCACAGCATAATTAAGATCTATTTCCAACTTCATTAGTGCCTCAGGAGGTAGTAAACTTAGCAGAAACTTGTAGACCTCTAAGATTCTTTGAGGAGGTTTAAAACTCCCTAGTGGAGGCAATCAAAACCCAGGTTCTTCATAATTCACAACAGAAAGGCAACAGAAATAATTAAACTGCATACATAAAGAGAGAACTGTTTTCCAAAAGAAAACCTGGGTTGTCCTTACTTGAATATTTTATTTTACCAAAGAGAGTCCATTTTAGTATCCATCATGCGAATTTGGCAATAAAAATTCATTTCTGACATCAAGTGTAGTAATTAGTAAAATTTTGAAACTTAGTGGATACAGAAGACTAGAAAAAATTGAGAAAATAACTTCTGAAGTATGCCTCTGTCTGAAATAATGCTACCTAGAGTTTAGGTTCTCATTTAAGACAACTGATTATCCCTAGAATTGAAGTCATCTAGCATATGCATTCCATTGCCAACCTATCAGGAAGTGCTATAAAGTTGATTTTAAGCCTTATGGCTGGAAAGGCCCCAAGAGTTATGCCCAACTTCAGATATGTACTATATCAAAAGAAAGCATGCCACCATCTATACCAAATGATGATACCCATGACTGGGTTAGGGAAAAGTCTACATTGAAAAACATCCTGTTGGAAGATGATCATTGGACCACATTTACATAATCTATATTTATCAATCTGATTCATCAGCAGTATGCTTTATCCATTAATAGGATAGATTTCAAAATAGAGAAAGAGAAAATGTCTATTAAATTTCTTGTAAAACCCTGCGATGACATTGACAAAGCTAGAGTGAACCTATTCTTGTAGATTAATTTAGGAGGAATTGTCATTTTTAGACCATGAAATCCAACTCTCATGATCATAGTGTGTCTCTTCTTTTAGTTCTTCTACTTACACATCCTAGAGCAAAGTTTCTCAATCTAGGCTCTTTTGATATTTGGTGCCAGATAATTCCCTATTACCCTGAACATTGTAGAATGTTTAGCAGTGTCTCTGGTCTCTATCAACCAGATAAATGACCAGTGGCTTATTCTACCCAGATGTTACTAGCAAAATTGTCCTCAAGCATTGGCAAATGTCTTTGCCTTCTATTGAGAACTACTTTCCTAAGGAAACTTTTGCATAGATTATCATTAACTATGTATAAATATATTTGTTGCAGCATTGTTTGTAATGCAAAATATTAGAAAATACTTAATCATCTATTAGTAAGTGTATGGATCAATAAATCTTGACTTGTTGCTACAACAAAATTCTATTCAACAGCAGAAATTGAAAATGAATAATGTAGCACTATCATATATCTATAAATGTGAATAAGTATTGAACAACATAATGTCGAACTGAAAAAATTTTTGCTTAGACTAGTATTATGTAGTACCATTAACATACAAGCCCAGTACGTAAAACAGTACTCTAAATACTCAATATCTTAGTCCATTTTTTGTTAAGACAGAATACTAAAAAAATTTTTTAAAAAGACAGAATAATAGGCACTGGATGATTTATAAAACTAAATTTATTTTCATGGTTTTGGAGACTGGAAAGTCCAACATCAAGGGGCTGGCATCTAGCCAGGGCCACCATACCATGTCATTCCACCACAGAAGGTATACCTGACAAGACAGTGCATAAGAAAGAGCAAAATAGGGCAGAACTGGCTCTCATAGCAAACATAGCCCTGTAACAATGACATCAGTCCAGTCATGAAGGCTCCTAGCCATTTCTTGAAAGTCCCACCTCTCAACACTGTTACACTGGAAGATGGAGTTTCCAACACATGGGCTTTGGGGACACATTCAAACCTGGGCTCTCAAACAATCCTATAGGGGCTGGGGATTTAGCTCAGTGCTTCCGCTGCCTGCCCCAAACAATACTTTAAATGCAAAATGTTTGTGCATGGGAATAATTCCTGAAAATTTCAGGGTAGTGGAAGAGCCAATGAATGGTGGCAATGTAGTAGGGTTTTATCGTTAGTTTTGTTAACTCTGTTCCTTCACAAACAAGTAATCTGAAAGAAGTATGACACAATATATTTTAAGTCTGGATGGTTGATTAATAGGTATCTGTAATGCCATTATGGCTGTCCCTTATATTATTATTACTTAATATAAAATTACAAAGTACAACTATATTTTGGAATAAACCTATGACCTCTTTAAAAGATTGACTGAAATTGGAAAGTGTGGGCAATTTTAGATGTCAACTCAAATGAATTAGATGTATCTATACACCTTATCAAGTGTTATTTCTGGGTGTGTCTCTGAAAGTGTTTCCAGAGGAGACTGGCATGTGAGTCAGTGGGCTAAGTGGGGGACCTACCCTCAGCACGGCTGGGCACCATCCAATTGGCTTTGGACCTGGGTAGATTACAAAGGCAGAGGAAAGAGAAATTCAGTCTCTTTTCTGGAGCCTGTATACCTTTTATTCCTTTCCCAGGTTCTCAAGCCTTCACTGTTGGACTGAGAGTTACAGCATCTTCTTCTCTTGTTCTCAAGATTTAGGACTTGGACTGAGCCATGCTACTAAATCCTCTCACTCTAAAGTCTCCAGGTAGCCTGTTGTGGGACTTCTCAGCCTCCATTAGCTTGTGAGCCAAGCCCCTCAACAAATCTCCAATCATGTACATACATACATGTTCTAGAGAACCCTCATGAGCACAGAAAACCTGTACATTTGCAAGAGTGATTTTTTTCAAATATTTCAGTAGACTTTTTAAACAGTTTCTGAATTCCCCTCAACACTCATTTGTAAAAGATAATTAACCGTTTCTTTCAAGTCAGTATTACTCAGTCAATAATCCAAATACTACAACATTTGCTCAGAGTAAACGCTAGGATCTACCAAGGGAGCCCTTAAATTATCCAAATACGAATTACTCTTCATGACATTTGAAGATTCAAACTTTAATAGCATGTTTAATATTTAAATTATAACAAGTTGTGTGCCGTATCCTTATATTGGTGATGAAGTACATCATTACTCCTAAGATTCACAGAAGTGTACATATTGGTTGACTTATCAACGGCTCTACAGCAACTAGTTACAATGCTATAATTTTACAAATACCGTATCTCAACTTTGACAAATACAGTGAACTCATAGGTATGACTGTAACTTGTCCCTTGCAGTGAAAACTTAATTTTATGGTTCGTCAGCATCCATTTTGAGTGTGAGGCTCACTATCTCATGCTGGACTGATGCAGATTATCTCACCTATACCTATGCCTATAGCACATAAATACACCTTGCCACACACCCCACTGACACCCACCGTCCATGGGAACTCCGGAGATATGTCACAGAGACAACTCCTAACCCATAGCATCTATCCATAGGACTGATATCTGCTTACTTTAACCCAGTTAGTCAGAGCTCTCTGTGGGACACCTGCTTGAATAATCTCACAGACTCCAGGAAAGGCCACACTCACAGGTCCGCCTTTCTCTGACTCTCTGCCTGCTGTTGAAGAAAAAGCTGTAAAAGGGTAAAATATATTGTTTCTCTCAAGTCAGCAACCCCAAGAAGTCTGTAGCTGTATCTAAATCAAAGGACAGTTCGGATTGAAGTTTCAACTTCCTTTTCAATTTCTATTCTTTTAAAAAGCCATATGACTTAAAGTGATTCCTTTCATACACCAAGAAAATGGAAGGTCCCAAATGGTGAGAGTAGATAATAGCCATAATTATGATAAAAGTGCCATCAGTGTACTTGCAAATGACATTTTATTAACATCAAGAGCTTGGTACAAAAAATGGAAAAAGAAAAATAATGTTCTTATAGTGCTAGTGTCCAGGCATTTAAAGGCAGTCATACTTCACTGACCCAAAATAGCCTGCTAGCAGGTGTACAATTTAGAAATAGATGATAATTTCCTCTTTTATTTAAAAACAAAAATTGAATCTATGTATCAAATTCTATCAGCAAGAGATATATTACTTTTTATCAATCAGTGTTTCAGTTGGTGACACTGTGACTTCCAGATATGCAAATTGTTTGCAATTCGAATTGTTTTGAGTTAAACTTCAAAA
>NW_004624866.1:3810989-3833872 GCF_000247695.1 Heterocephalus glaber
CAGCTCACATTTTTTTCCCTTCTGGCTATTCACTTTCAAATTTCTAAATTTCAGAAAATGTAGATTGTGACCACTGTCTTTGTCCTATAAAGTGGGCCTTTCATCTATGGAATAGGCCATTGCCATTCACCTGTAAATTGGGCTTGTGTTTTTCACCTGTAGACTGAGCCCGTGCCTTTCATCCCACAGATTTCTATCCTCAAAAAAGCAGCACTGTTAAATGGGTAGCAAATCTCTGAATTTCAACACATTCAAATGGTTTGAATTCTAACTAGCCCACCAAATGGGTAAACTGAGAGACACTAGGAATACACATCGTATGTTCTGAGGACATAAAACCCTCAGTCCTAGGCGGTTCTGAATGCACTCCTGATGGCCCTCACTCTATTTTCTTTGTGTGTGTTCATCTTTAATTCTGCCTAATAAATCTTTCTTTCTAGTCCCATAGATCTCCAAAATGTTTCCAGTATCATTTTCCCATTGTCTTGATGAATCACATTTGGCTTCCTTATGTACATATTAATCTCACTGGTCACTTGGCCACACTTTAGCTTTATCTCCTAAACATACTTTATTCTTTACATAGACTGAGAATTTTCTAAATCTTCACCCTCTTCTTTCCCTTTATTCATAAAAGTTATCTTTAAATTGTTTCACTCTTCTTTTATATCATCACTATGCACAATTAGAAGTCACAGAGACTCCTGAACACTTTGCTGTGCAGTTTTCCTCTGCCAAATACACTACTTCATCAACTATAAGTTCTGCTTTCATGAAGTATGATGAGCCTTCAGCCAACTTCTTTGCCATTTTATAACAAGTCCAGCCTTTTCCCAAGTTTCCCATAGAATATTCTTCATTTCCATCTAATAGTCATTCTAATGATCTTTACAATCCATATTTTTGCCAACATTCTGATTTAACCACTTGATTAATTACTAAGAAAAATGAGCCCTTACCTATAGCTTCTCTCTTCTGAGGTCTCACTAGAATTGCCTTCCATGTTCCATTCATGACAATAGAGGCTTTTCCCAGCATTTGATCTAAAACTATTCCAGTATCTACCCATTACCCAGTTCACAAACCATCTCCACATTTTTAGATACCTACTGTGGTTATACCACACTCTTCTGATACCACTTTCCCTCTTGGTTCATTTGTGCTGCTCTAACAGAAAACCATAGATTAGGACAATTTTTATTTTTAAAAATCATTTTTGACAGTTCTAGCAGCTGATATCAATAGCATCTGGTGAGAGCTTTCTTGCATGATGGCACAGAAAGATACAAATGGCAAATGCTATGTTCTCACATAGTAGAAGAGTAGAAATTTTTAAAAAGACCCAAATTCCCTCAGTGAAGCCCTGCAATGTCATGAATAGGACATCTACTCCTATTCTTGAGGGAGGAGCCCTCGTGACCCAATCATCTTCAAAGACCCTACCATCTCCTAATACTTTCACATTGGCAACATCTGAATTTTGAAGAGTTTATGGTGAAAAGTTTGAGCCCTTTGCCAACTCTAATAGTTGGCTCTTCCTAGAAGGGACAGCATCTCCACAAGTGCTTATACTTTCCAATGCCAGAGCAGCAAGAATATAGAAAATAAGAAAATACAGTTAATATCATTGGCCCTACCAGCCATATATACTGAACAGATAAATATAGAATCTAAATGAAACACAGAATGGAGGATTATAACACCCCTGGGGGGAAAAATCTAACATTAATACTGTTGAAGAGGTAAGTAAAAAGAATCTGTATACATGAAATACATATTTAAAGCAATTAAAAAGGGATCATGCTTGTTCATATGTTTTGATGTCTATGGGAGAAGTTACTGTATATAGAAAAGATAATGCAGAAATTTACTTTGATTTAATGCTTATTTTAAATTTATTACATTTTAAAAACATTTTTTCTTAAGCTTTTAGGGTCAACTTACTAATCCTGATATTAAATTTTGATGTCATCAAATTACAACATTCAGTTTTAAGATGTTTTAAATAATACTTGTTCTTATTTGCAAATTCAGTAATTTAAACACCCTGAATATTTAAACTACATTGAGCTACACCTTAGTTTTTTTCAGTTATCTGATTCCATAGGCAAAACAATTCCACAAATGTAAATAATTTTTAGGTGAGTTTTCTGTTCAGTTATCTCTTGCTATATAACAAGTGATTCCAAAGCTCATTGGAATTGGGATAGTAGGGTTGAAATCACTGCACAATGTCTAGAGGCCTCCTCAGAAAAGGACTGGAGGCTGAGGGCAGCTCACCCCCGGGGAGAGAAGAGATCATTGGAGGTTTTGCCACTCATATCTGGCTCTTGTTACCAGCAGGGCGCTAGAGACTCAGCCAAAGCTCTAAGTCCAAACACCTACGCAGGGGATCTCTACAGTGGCCTGTGCTTCCGCACACCATGGTAGCCCATAACTTCTCCCATAGTACTTTGCAAGCTCCAAAGACAAATGTCCTAAGAGAGGTAAAAAGAAGCTGCCTGGCTTTTTTAAAACCCAGCCTTAGAAGTCACACTGCATTCACATTGCTCTTTTGCATCAGTTGATAAGTCAAGCATGTTTTAAAACTTCGATAGTATTATATCTATAAAATAATTGTAACCAAATTCTCTCAAATGTACTAATAATGTACATAAACTTCATAATATTTTGCTTAAAACTCTGTCTGAATTCATGATTCAGGCATTGTATGGGAAATACAATACTGTCACTTAGGTGGTGGTATGGCTTAACTATGGTTGGGCTTTTGTCCTCCACAGGTTCATGCATTGGGAGCTTGGTCCTCAGAATGGTGGTGTTGGGAGGTTCAAGAACTTTAGGAGGTGGGCCTAGGGGGAGGTAGGTCACTGGGCGCACTGCCTTTAGAAGTGATTCATGTAGTGCTCATGGGACCCTGAGTTAATTCTTCTGAGAAGGTTGCTACAAAAAGAACAAGTCTGGCTTCTCCCCTCATTCTGGCTTACTCTCCTGCCATGTGATCTCTCACAGATGTGCATGGTCCAGTCATTGCAATGCCACCCATCAGCAGGTCCTCACCAGTGCTGAATAGATACTGGCACCATAATCTTCAACCTCCAGAACTGCAAACTACATAGGCCTCTTTTATTTATAAAATGACCCAGCCTGAGGGATTTCATTGTAATAATGGGAAATGAACTAATATAGGTGACTTCATAACTATATGTTAACAAATATGCATGGATTCCTTCTTAAGAATAGAGTATGGTTTTATTCTCTTATTCAACTCATTTTTTTAACTCTAAATCATCCAGGTAAAATATGCATACTCACTAGGAAGGAAAGTACCATCTGATCATATAAAACAAAGGTTAGAAGCCTCAGACATCCTGTTTGATGTCATACTGAGTTCATTTTATAGTTGCTATGTTATGGTCAACAAAACTTAAAAACCAATTGGTCTCCTGGCTCATAAAAACCATAACATTCAACATGTCTTCATTAAGAGATTAAGTTTATAACTTATACACATATTGATTAGTTGATTGGATATTTCATTTCTCTATGTACTCTTGTTTTCTTCTAAAAGAATTTTATAAAAGAACTGTGACATTAGATATATAAATATACTCTCTAATAACAAGGATCTTTTTACACAACAGGAATCTAATTATGTGTAAGTGGCTTTTCTATTCAACAAGACCTATAAACTCAACAAAAACTGAATTCTTTTATATCCTTATCACCATATAGCACTTATAAGTATTTAGAATACCTAATTGAAATGACTGGACCTACTTACTATAATAGTTCATAAGGTGCTTCCATTAAAAATCCAGAAAATAAGAAATTCAACATATAATAAAATGAAAACCATAAATAGAAACCTATGGAAATAAAGCTGAGGACAACTACTAGAAAACAGATAAAAAGATGTGCAAGTCAGGAAGAAAACATTAGAAAATTAAAGAGCCAGCCTAGAAGAGCCAGCCTAAAAGATCCAACATTTAGATGATAAATGTTCCAAAAATAGAAAATGGAAAGTTGAAATCATCAGTAAAATTGATTTAAGAAAATTTTCCAGAACTGAAGATCTGAAGCTTCCAGAATTAAAGGCATAAAGGACAAAAATAGACACACTTAAAGGCACATTAACAGAAGTTTTCAGAAAAGTGATAAATATAAATTTCAAGAACATTGATTACCAAGAAAATTCCCTACAAGCTTCCAGAGGAAAAAAGTCAAGTTCTAAATCATTAAAAGTCCAAATAGAAAGAGACATCTCAATACCAACAATGGAAACTAGAAGGTTACAAAGCAACTTTCTCCAAATTCTGAGAGAAAATTATTTCTGTTCTGGAATTCTCTAACCAAGAGCCAGCCTGTTATGAGGTAGGGTAAGGAAATTTTTCAAATATGCAAGGTCTTATAAAATGTATCACTTATGCACTCCTTCTAAAGAACTTCCTGTAAGATATACTTTATTCATACAAGAAGGCAAACCAGATGGATACGATATGAGATCCAAGAAATGGGAAAAAAACACAAGAGAAAGACAAAAGGATGATGGTGAGCCAGTTCTCAGTATTCACTGAGGAAGAACACTAGGGAAGAGCCTGTATAAACTGGTGGAAATGAGAAGCCTCTTGGAAAAACACATGCATGGAAAAGAAATTAAGAAAATTCTTTCTCTGAGTTCATTCAAGGATTTACAGAAGTGAAAATATGCTGGAAATATATTAGTTAGTGGTAAGTACATTTTGAAAATTAGACACCAAAGAAAAACCAAACACTTGGGCATGTTAGTCCATACCTTGTAATCATAGCACTCAAAATGTTGAGGCAGGAGGATTGTGAATTCAAGGTCTGCTTGGGCTACATAGCAAGTTGAAGTTGGCCTAGACTATATAGGGGGACTCTGTCTAAAAAAACAAAAAGCAAACAAACAAAAAAAGCCATAAAAACAAAATATTTATCAAGCCTAGGAAACAAGTTTCATACAGATGAAGGAAGATTACACTTACATGGTCCAGCTGTTATGGAATAATAAAAATATAAATAATGAATATTGATCCCATCAAACTTGTTTTAACTTGTAACCTCTTCAGCTTCTCCCCTCTCTTCCAGGAAGGGCATAGATTGATCACTGAAAGCAACTTTTAATGGTAATCAGCCTAGGAGCAGACGAGAACTAAAGGCATCTACAAGACAAATTTTACTAACTCAGCTTTATCTACGGTTTATCCATCTTTGCACAATTTGCTACCCCTAGAACCTCAAAACATTTTTCCTTTGTCTTGATATATCTCTAAAAAATTTGCTGGTCTTTATTGAAGATACTATTTAAGCTTGAATTCATAGCCACCTCTTTACTCATTCCCTGAGTGTCACTTATGTGCATGTGAGGTGTACATGTTAACTAAGTTTCTGTTTGCTTTTCTCCTGTTAATCAGTCTTTTGATACAGGAATCTGTACCCAAATAAAACTATGAATGGTAGAAAGAATTTTTTTTCTCTGCCACAGGTGTAATTGAGTGGATTCCTTTGATGTCAACTCAGAGACTACTCCCAGACACTGCACCTTGTTTTGTGACTGGTGGGATTAGTAATCAATTATTCAGATACCTGACTATTCATCTGATAGAAAATATATACCATTTCAACTAACTATCATGTTTTTAGTTATCAATGATGTTTTCTCACTGCAACATGCAAAGGAATAAAAACAATATGTTCCTACTTTCCAGGAAATTATGATCACAGTGAACAGAAGTATGGAAAAGGGAAGGTAAAAGGACCAGAGCAGGCTCACAGGAGAGCTCATAGAAAAACTGACATTGGATCAGTATCTCTAAGAAAAATAGGAGGTTAGTCAAATAACAAAGAAAGGAACAAGCATTCTAGGTGGGGATAACAGTGAGCAAAATATGGAGGCCCAAAATCTGAGTGGGTGTTCAGGACAGAGTGAGTAAACATAGTGATTAGAAAATATAGTAGATGAAACTGGAAAAACTGGTTATAACAATGCATTTGTATACAGTAGAGACTCAAATATTTGTTAATCAAAGGTGATTTGAGGGCCAGAATGATCAGGAAAGTGATTTGAATGGTTGAAGTTTGCCCATCAACTGGAGACTGGATAAAGAAAATGTGGGTTTTTTTAGAAAATGGAGTACTACTCAGCCATAAAAAATGAGAAATGAGAGACATTTATAGCTAAATGGATGCACATTGAGGCCATACTCTTAAGTGAAAGAAATAGGACACACGTGTATAAATACCGAATAGTTTCTCTGGTGTGAGAAATTGAAAGTGTAAATGAAGACTAAAAGGTATAATAGATAATGCGAAATAGGAAGAAAAGGGGCAAAGGGAAAGGAAGTGGGGGGCAGGGGAAAGGAAAGAAGGGAATGGAATTAATATGAGAAAATGGAAAAATGGAAACAAAGTCTTTGTAAATAGGGAGGAATGGAGGGGTGGAAGGGAGGGAGGGCAGGGGCGAGGGGAAAGATGAGAACCAAGAGGGACTATGTAAAGGTGCAAATTTCCAATGATGAATGTCATTATATCGTATATCTAAAATGTACCAATTAAATAAATTTTTTTTAAAAGACCTAAAATGGGTCCTACAATGAGGAAAGCGTGGAGACCAGAAGGCAGTTAGGTGGTGTTCTAGGTGACTTAGCTCATTGGTGCTGACGCCTGCCTTGCAGGCAGAAGGTCCCGAGTTTGATCCCCAGTACCAAAAGAAACAAAAAAGAAAATAGTAGCTGAAGTAAGATGGTGGCCATGTGATGAGATCAGAAGGAAAGAGATGAGTTGATTCTAAGGACCTGTAGGGGCAGAAAGGTGCAATATCTTTCTGAGACAGAGGAGAAGCCTCTAACTCTTCCATCCCCCACTCCCTGGCTGGAGGGGGCATGGTTTGGCCTGTGGCCATCAAGCCTTCCTCTTGGCTTCTCCTTGCCCCCCCCTCACCTTGTAGATTGGGACAACTTGCCTCCATGTCCTGCCTGGCTATCTAGTGGGCCTTCTGCTCCATTCCCCTCCAACCTGAGCGCAGCTCGACTGTCAGTGATCAGTCCCCTCCCTGCTCCTGTCACTTCAGATACTACCATCGCCTTTCTTAAGAAGGTAGGGTATACCCTGGTGTGGTTAAAATCAGGGAGATGAGATCTGGGCCCATTGTCTACATCTCCCACTCCACAGCTCGTCTTCCAAAAGATTCCCTGGTTTCAGCCCCAGCCTCTCACCGTCTCACTGCCAGGACAGCTAAGGCTGCTCTGAAGCCCTGCACCAATCAGAGACTTGTGCTTGAACCAGTCACAAGCCAGCAGCTGCTATATGTGCAGCACTCCCTACTCACCTCTCGGGTTAGTCTAGGAGGACTCCTTACAGTGTGCCGATGCCTTTGTGCTGAACTAAGGCCTTGTTAAAATAATGATTCCGTTTGGTGGTTATGTAAACCTACTCTTGATTTATTTCTTGGGTAGTGTGAGCTCAAAAATAACTCTACTCAGGATTCTTATTGTGAGTAATGTGGCAGAGCAGTTGGTTCAAAAGAAAGAGCAGTGAACACCAAGGGCTATTACCACTGAAGAGTTCCAGAGACCAGCAGCCAACAGAGATCTGCAGCAGTTGCCGGTACCTGGCAGAGTCAACCTACTGTCTGCAGCACAAGCCAGCACCAGACATCAGGACTGCTAGCAGAACTGTACTTTGCTAATTTGTGCTTTCCATCTGAATCAAGCCAAAGAACCGTAGGTGGATTTGCAACATTTCCTCATTCATAAAGGGGCACAACCAACATTCTTCTAACAAAGGGCAGATTAAAGAGAAAAACATAGCAAATTTATTTAACCAAAGTTGTATGTAACAAGGAGACTTCAGAAATGAAGACCCAAATGCCAAAGGGAAAAATGTCCTTTTGTACATTTAAGTTTGATGAAGAATAAACAGCCATGTAGAAATGTGGCTGAGCACAAGGGTGTGATCAAACGTAGTAGACAGTGGGGAACCCAGCAAGCCGCCTCTCTCCTCAAGTTCTTTTGGGCCTCTGTATGTGCAGCATTCCTTCCTTTCAGGTATAGGATTGTCCCCTTCTAGAACAGGGGTCTCATGATCTATTATCAGACAAAGTAGTTCAGAGAACTGTGTGTATGTGGGGGGGGGGGTATGGGGGAATTATCTATCTATCTATCTATCTAGACACAGGGTCTTACTAAATCTCTAAGTTGCTGAGATCAAACTCAATCTTCCATCTTTAACCTTCCAACATGCTGGAAATACAGGCAGTTGCCACTGTACCTGGACAGAGAATTTCATTATGGCCAACTATTTCATGAAAGATTGGGAAGTGTGGGTAATTTTTGTAGGTTTTATGACTGGTTTATAGGGAAAGGTGATATCACAAAAGGTTGACATACATAAAACCCAGTACTGTGGCACTAGATTTTTGCAAAAAGAAAAGGCTTTAACGCATAGCCAACCAGCTAGGGGGGCAGAAGCTTGTAAGAACTCATATATGCCTCCCTATCAGTTGGTAGCAGGATAATTTAGAGGAAGAGAGAGGGAAAAGTTCCTTGCTGATAGGAGAGTGAGGATGGGGAGCTTGAGGTAGGGGTGTGTGTGTGTGTGTGTGTGTTTGATCATGGGCAAACATTGCTTTCCAGGGATACTTATGATGCTCTTCGTGAGAGATTTTGAGTTTGTGACATCAAGCAATCACCGAATGGACAAGCTGGCTTCTTTTTGCATGTCCAAATATTCTTGGCAGTAATAGGCACTGAGTTGCAGCCACATCTTTTAATTTTTTTTTTAATTTCAAATAGGGTCTCACTAAGCCAGTAAGTTACCCAGACTGGGCTCACACTTGCCATCCTCTTGCTTTAGCATCCCAGAGTTCTCAGAGTATGGGCATGCACTGTTGCCAGTCCATTCTTAAACAGCTTGATCCAAACTCCAGTGTATTCCAGAGTTCCATCCTGAAAGACGACTTGTCCACTTCGTTACTTAAGGAATTTGGGTCTGGGTGTGTCCAGGTCTTAGCTAATTTCAGAGGGGTTCTAATTTTATGGCCCACCTTGGAGAAGAATTCTAGTTTTTGTCACTTTTGGGGGGGAAGAGGAAGCCAGAGAAAGAAGAGTAGGTAAAAGTCAGAAAGAGACTTTCATTCTGAGATCCATGCAAGGTCATTCATGTTAAAGTGTTTGATATGCCAAAGGGCAATACTTTCAGTTAACACTTTCTGAACCCCAGCAAAGTAAACTGATAGAATTTGGTTAAATAAAATTGAAAAAAAAGAAAACCATTAATTAAAATTCAATGTTAAGGATAAGAAATGAAGTTCTCAGTTGCAGATGTTTTATGTCTCCAATCTGCCTCTTGTCTCACATACATTGATAAAGAAGGAATATATTTTTTAAAAAGACAGAGAAGAGACTAACACATTTTGTAACTTGAGGGTGCTGGCAAGGAGCACTGATTTCTGCCTGCACAGAGATGCAGTTACTATTAATGCATCTGAGAGACAAAAGGCGTCCTACAGAGCATCTCTGAAAGTTCTTTTCCTGCTGATTTCTAGGCAAAGGAATTTATATGCAGATACTTTCCCTTGAGCATTTTTTCTGGTGATGAAAATCCACAGTATTCTCATTCAAACTAGACTTTACCCAAGGCCACACACATCCAGCCTGGCAGCAGAGACCTGCTGCCCACCCCTTTTCCCCCTCCTCCCAAGATGCCTTCTTTTACAAATTAAACTAGGGTAAAGAAGACAGCAGTACTTGGGCACAAAAGATTCACAGTGTAAATACCACATACCACATAGAGCTAACTGAGTCATTTTGCATATGTGCATCTGCCTCAAATTAGAAATACTTGTGAATGGAATACCACAAATGTCTTTGAAGTTCATTACTGTAAAAAGCTATCCATGGAGGGGGCCTTTTCCTTGTTTGCATAGTCTCAGAGAGACTGGGGGAAGTGGAGTAACTGCTCTGGTTTATATTATGAGATGGTTTAGCAGATGAAAGGATTTTGTGCATTGAGTCATTCCACCTAAGTTATTACCACCAAGGCAGATTTTGCAAAGAGTAAATCAAGTTAATCTGCCAGAGCCTTGGGTGATATATGTGGGGACCATTACACAAGATAATCTCATGCTCCTGGGAAGATGTAAGTTTGCAGAGGACTGTATGACCTCTCAGCCTATTTCCAGTCTATTTTATTTATTTTTTTATTTATTTATTTTGGTACTGGGGATCCAACTCGAGACCTTGCACGTGCGAGGCAGGCAGTGGTACCACTGAGCTAAATCCCAGCCCCTTAGTCTATGTTTTTATAAGCTCTTTGTCACACTTTCTCTCACATTCATTCTTCTCTTGTAAGAGTTTAATGTCTGTCTTTTATGCTTGTTTAAGGAGCGATGTTTTTATATTTAGTATACTAGGAACCTATATTTTGGAGAATCTCAAAATGAAAAAGAGATCAACAGACTGGGAAAGAGAGGCCAACACACAAGTCAGATAAAACAAGCAAATATGAACTTCTGAACACTCAAAAATTAATTGTTTTAAACATCACTGTGCAGGCCAAAAAAAAAAAAAACTTTCTACAGGTGGCATTGTGTTTAATGTGTCTATAGGTAGGGAAACCACAGAACCTGGGTAGAGAGTAAATGGAGAAAAAGACATGAGAGAAATGTAGGTGCAGCCAAAGGTATTTTGTACATACTCCTCTCTGTACATGAGTTCCTTCGTCATCTTTCTGTTACAATGGGAGTTGGCATCACATATTTTAGGAAACATTGAGAGTTAATGACATTGTAAGTCTTGTACTTTTTCATCCCAGTCTCACATTTTAAGACTTTTTATATTAGTTCTTAAGTTCTACTCTTTAAGTACATCTATGGTCTGTTGAACCCCCTTAATGACCAATTTTATCTGAACAAATAGAAAAGTTTGTAATTTAATAGAGCCCTTCTGCTTGAAAGCATAGCAGCAGAATTCCTCAAGCTCCTCGGTAGGTTTTCCTGGCTTGAAAAGCTGCCTCAAATACAGTATGTGCTTCCCTTAAGGGTTTTATGAAAGTTGACAAAGAAAGGACGTGTTGTTATTACCCCTTTGTCATCTCCAACTTGTGTCCACTAAGCTAGCTACAAAAGCAGATGAAAGTTAATGATCATCCTTGTAACATTGGTATGAAGCTGCAAGTAGAGCTTCAAAGACAACAAAATAAGATCTACTTTTATCATAAAAATGTATCACTCTTTCTCTGTGGTCCTTAATATGTTCTTATGACAGTTATTGAGAACCTGGCAGATGTGAGTAGGCACAGACCTTCAGGGAGGCATTTCAGTGTGTGTGGTGTCATGATGACAAGGGAAAGGAGTCAGGGGTGGTAAACAGAAGAAAGAGATGAGTAGACTGAAAATCTAAGCAGCGTAGCCACAGGGTGGACTTGATGCTATTCATATAACTCCCACTGAGAAGCTAAGAGTAAAACCTGATTTATGGTGTATTAGTGTCCCAAAGGAATTTCCAAACAAATCCAGTCACCTCCTGATCCCATCCCTCTACTGCCTCCATTGCAATACATTCCGTTTAAGAGGTCACAGTATCACTGAATGGTGTCTGAGGCAGGCCTCCAAACAGGTGATGGGGGCCTCGGCTTGGCCCACTGAAGTAGGTTTTTGACTAATATCATGGAAAAAGAATTTCAGGAAGCATCAGTGTGAGGCGTAGATAGATTTCTTAGGCAAAGTTAGAGGTAAGGGGGAATAGGAAAAGGACTCTAGCCTGCGTAACTGGAGGTGGCTCTCTCTGATGCAGGGATTCAGACTGGTCTGCTTACCAAAGCATGAGGCCAGCTTTTAAGAATTAGCTGAGGTGCTCCAGGGTATGATCAATTGTTATCTCAGTTCTGGCTTTGTACCTCCAGAGGAAACCTTTTGACTTAAAGGATGATTTGATTTCAGTGAGATGATTGTTGTTGTTTGGGAAGGGGTGCTGCTTAAGTTCCCACAACAGTAAAATTACTCCTTGGAGGTAGGTAAGCTTAGCATGGGGTCATCTGCTAGGTTCTGATTTTTCTGGAATCTGCAGTGGTTGTAGTTTGAGACTTCTAGGTTTCACTCCAGGTGACATTGTGAAAGCAGACAACTGGATGTCCTCACAACCCCTCCAAATTATTTTAGTTATTCTTATCTTTGTGTCTTCAGCCTTGAAGTGGGATGAAATAGACTAGATAAATTCAGGGATAATAAACCTTGAAATAAAGATATCCCGTAAGTGAACAATGCCTACATGAAGAGCTGAGCAGGGGTCTGACCCAGACTGAAGGTAAAGAAAGAGATGAAAAATTGAGTGTCCTTGTCTCCTTTCTACCTATGTTTATTTCTTCTCTTCTACCTCAAAACATCTCCCATTTGTAATTTTATAATTAAAGGTATGATTCTCAAATTTAGTAACCACTTATCAAAAATGTTTTTATTTTATTAAGGAAATCAGCAGGATGACAAAGTATGGCCAAAGGTAGGGGAAACTGCATTATAGAGTCAATGAAAGGAATGTAGGTATAATATTGCTAACTATTGATATAGGAAAAATGTAACTCCACAGTGCTGGTAAGATTCAAGATGGCGTCAGGTAGGTTATCACATTACCACTAATTGCTAGACCACACCCCAGAGTTTCCCATTCAGTGGTCAGAGTTGATACCTAAGAATTGGTATTTCTAAAAAGTTCTGCTGCTGGTCTTCTGCTGCTGGTATAGAAACGAACATTGAGAACTAGTACTGTAATCTGACATTGAAAAGATTTGCAGAGATATTTCTATTTTCAAGTATCAACATATGTCAGGATAAATTAAGAAAGATTTTTAAATAGACTAACAAGATTATTGAATATCTTTGATGGAAAACTAGGCATAGTCTAGTTCCACATTTTCAGAATCACTGGGGTTTTCACCTTTCATTGTCTTTGAGCTACTCAGAACTCTGTAATTTGTAGATAACTAATAGCATTGCAGATAATTCTTGTCCACAAACATGCAAATTATTTCTCGCACATGGGAGGATAATTGATTTCCTTCCCCCATCTTCCACTCTCACCCCTGTGCAAAAAGCCACTTTCCATCTATTTGAAAATTCATTTCCAGGATTTATTTACATATACATACACAGTAACACATGTATATTTCTGTAAATTTTCCTTTGAACTAGTTGTGGTTCCTACAGCTAATGAGTTAAATAAAATCTTTGACATGTGTTTACTTTATACTGGTACATTTGTATAATTATACCTTCTTTTAAAAAAATCTCTTAATGGATACTTTTTAAAAAAATAATCCCCAAGTTTGGAATTTCACTTTTTTTTTACTGTTTCATTGTCTTCAAACAAGTAAGTGTTTTCTCGCAGTAGAGCTGGCTTGTGGCTTTTGTGTTTCCTAACACTTAAAGATCAGCTTTAAAATTTAGTCTACTGGAACACTGATCAGACTGGGATCCTATGGGTTCCAGCTGTCTATTTCCTTTAACAATAACACAGCTGCTCTTACTTTTTAAATCCCTCTTCACTGTTGTCGTTATCTAACTCAGTTAATTTGTATTTATTTTGTTTATTTAAAGGGTTAGTTCAGCCATTTCTGTTATTCAGTGTGTTGACCTCAGTTCTTAATTATCAACAGCAAAACCACAAACCATGTGCTACCTGTCTGAAAGCCTGGAAACTCTGTTAGACATCTGGAGTGTGAGGAAGAGACAAACTTGTGTGTCAACTTAGAATCCTTTGAATTTCTAGGGTCAGCAGGAAATCCTTGCTGGATGGCCTGGTCACAGACAGATATTTTCAGTTCTAAGTTCATGACCCTGGATGCTTCCCAGCTTCTGATCAGAACTGCTTCCTTCCAATAGAGCATCTGTGTTCTATAAGAGGAGCTGTGATTCTCTGCATAAGCCCCGGAAGAAGCCTTTCTTGGGCCCCTCAGCCCTGGAATTTATAACAGACACAAGTTTGACTCCCACAGTTCTATTCTTCTTCCATGCATTCTCAGTATCTTTATTTGGAAGATCTAACATGAAACTCCACCCAGGAACTATCAGTTGTGATTTCATTATTTCCTTCATGACTGCAAAATGCTATGGGTTGTATTATGGGGAGGACAGGCTGAGTTTACTCCATGTAGTAATTTTGTGTCAAAGAAGAAATGATACCACTGACTTTAGGAAAATAAGGCCTTGAATTTTTGAACTAATTTTGTCACAGTTGTTACTATGTATGAAGTCTTCCTGATTACCATTTAGTCTTTCTATCGCAAGAACATATGCTTTCATAGAAAGCACAATCTGCTCTCTATATCTACCAGTTCTGCATCTGCATATGCAACCAAAAGGAGATGGAATATTTGAAAAAGAGAATTTTGTCTATACTGAATATGTACAGTTTTCTTATAACAGTTATTGTACTATATTGTTTAGGGAATAGAATAATACAGTATGACAGCTACTTATATAGCATTCACATTGCATTAGGTATTATAAGTCATAGAGACAAAGTACATAGGAGGATATTTGGTTATACACAAATACTATGTCATTTTATATAAGGGATGTGGGAATCCACAGATTTTGTTATCTGTGGACTGTCTTAAACTCATACTCCTATGGACACCAAGAACGAACTATATTCCTAAGATACCATATTTTAACTAACACCTTAATATACTTTTCAAAAGAGGGCATGGATTGCCTTAAAATTTCATTAACACAGAACTTTTCTCTCGACATTTTCTTAGGGCTCAAGGATTCCCAGATATAGTCAGGTTACCTGTGTTCTGACACATCTGCTCAGTCTCCAATTGTCAGTTATTTTCTACAAAGTCAGCAAAAGGAAGATAAAATGATACAGTATTTAAATGAGAATAAAGAATGAAGGTGTAATACACTGCTTATCTGAGCTCCAAATTTAAATGGACAGTCTACATTTCATTTACTAAACCTGGAATCCCTAATAGGGACGGCTCACTGTCTAAGCATACCTGGAGAGGGCTGGGGATTTAGCTCAGGGGTTCTGCCACCTGCCTCGCAAGCACAAAGTCCGGAATTCAATCCCCGGTACCAAAAAACAAAACAAAAAACCAAGTATACCTGGAGAGCTGGCACAAAGAATGCATAGGTACTGTAGATCACATCAGGCTTTGATCTACTACTTTGGCAAGTTCACCTTCTCCTCTCCTTTTCCATTTATTCAAACACTAGACAAAGCCTTTCTGTTGAGTTTTCCAGATTGCCAGTCAGTGCCAGTTAGCTGCTTATTTACTATTCAGGGTATTACTCAGGGGTGCAGAGGGAGGTGGCTTTGACCTCAGAGCAGAAATGTTTTCAGTTGCCCTGATTACTCTCCAGCTTCTTTCCCATGGATCCAGCTTCCTAATGAGTTCCTGGAACCCTCTCTGCTCCTCAGTCCTTGCCAGTCAGCCCCAACTCCCTAAATCCCCAATATTTTCACTCTTGATCATTTTTGGATCTGAGCTATTGTCAGGCCTGCTAGGTGTGCACAAATACCCTTATCTAAACAATTAACATGTGCCTCAATGAAAAGTAGTCACTCCTAAGAGCAATTGTGTGATCAGTGCTTAAGTTACAATGTTCTAACTCTACATAGGAGAGTAATAAAGTTTATATAAAGCTGGAGAAAACAAGGCTCAGGAGAGAAGACTGAAAAGTTGGGATTAAGCTTCTTATAAAAGAGCTGTCTATGCACAGCCAGTTAACAGATGTAAAAAAAGTTAAAGATAATGTTAGCAAGTAGTTCTCCACTACCCGTAAGTCTGTATCTAGAGAGAAATATCAGATTTTTGCATAAGAGATCTTGGTTACTTGTACCAATAGGCCTCTTGAGCTTGTGTGTGCCAAAGGGATCATATTGAGAACAAGTAATACTCAGGTATCATAAACGTATGTCTCCTCCCAACAAAACACTTCCACAATCTGAGATTGCAAGCACACACCAGTTCTGGAAATTTCTTGGTATCCTCTTGATTATATCCACTGACACTTGACAAAGATGACAAAGATTCTCTTCTTTTTCCAAAACTTTAGTCAGGATCCTCTGAGTCTTCTGCTTGATGAGGCCTGAAATTGGGCTTTCCTCTCAGTCCTCAAAGAATCCAGTTTGAACAAGATTCCTGATAAAACGATTTATCTGATAATCCGCATCCTTGGTATCTGACCACCCTCTATCTTAGAACCCTGACCTGTCTTTAGCAGTACTCCTATCAAGACTTTTTACCCTTAAAGTGCTTATCCTTAACATTTTCTCTTAGCAATGTTTCATGCACTAGTCCCCCAAAATTATGCCTTCATTATAAATCCCCATCCACCCTTGTAAGAACCGAGTCCCAAGTCTTCCCCACAAGATCTCATTGCATTGATCTCTGTATCCATCCATGGCTGATCAAGAATGCAGTTGGCATCACCATCTTTAACAGGAGTCATGAATATTTTTCTTCAACACACTAAGACTACTGTGAATAACATCTCCCCAATTTTGTGCCTTTTGTAACAATTTGGGTGTTATATTATTTTTATAGGGGTAGAGGGACATTGAAAAAACACAGGACAAAACATGCATAGCTAGCATAAAATCATCACATGCTTATCTGTGGCTGGAGATTATAATACTTATCTGTGGTTGACAGTTGCAAGATCATCACATGCTTATCTGTTTACCATGTACCCTACTTGACATGTACCCTACTTTATCCTTATGCAAATGTTACTCCCATTTACTGTGTGCTGGCCTTGTCCCCTTCCCAGAAACAAAGGCTAAGACCCTGACTGGCCTAGCCCACACCAATTAATAAACAATTTACCCCATAAGTATGAAGTACACCTCAGATTCACCGGGGCCTTCTGGAGGGGGACTCGCCCTACCATGTAGTTCCACTCTGTTCCTAAGATAGCGCTCCTTCTGTTTCTTCTGCTTTCACTATGCTTTAAATAAACTTTCGTTTCTCACTGTACCATTCTCGACTCCCCATTTTTCTGCTAAGAGCCCCACTCTTTTTTCTTCACTGGAGTGAGGGCAAGGACCCAAAGAGAGATGGAGGATCACTCAGAGACCCCCCCCCATCAGATGAAACATTTTTAAAATTCTCTATATTTTACAGTGCTTTGCTATCTTGAAGCCTTGCAGCTTTGAGAGGGCTCTCCCCTCCCCCTTTAGTTAATCCCTAGAGAAAACAAATAACTTGCCTGTGAGCATACTTTTGATACACAAACCAATCCTGAGTCCATACCTCCATCTGATTATTTCTATTAGCCTCCTGTAGATTAGAACTGTGTTCTCCTGTCCTGAATCAGCCCAGACCCAGGAACTGGACATCAAGAGACCAGTCTTAATTTTCCAGAGTCTATTAAAAATATTCAAACTAGCCAATCCAATTCCTGCTCAGCTGCTTGCCATGTTTGGCCCAGTCCTTCCCATGGAAATCATTAAAAAAAAAAGGCTTTACCCATGTTTTCCCTTTATTCCTGCCCCTAAACAATTCTGATACTTCTTTACATGACTCTCTACAGCATAGAGTGCCCCCTCATCTTAACTTTGAGTAACAAACTATCTTTTCCAGGACAATATTCTTCTAATCTGTTTGCCTGACTATATGGGAACACAAACAAATCTGAAATATGTGTGTGTGTGAGTGTGTGTGTGTGTGTGTGTGTGTGTGTGTATGTCACTGGGGTTGAGTATCCTTACCTGAGTCTTTTCAAAATTTGTTTTCAAATTCTGAGACAAGGTTTCACTAAGTTACCAAATTGCCTAGACTAGGCTCAAGCTTGGAACCCTCCTGCCTCAGTCTCCCAGAGTCCTCAGGCTAGAGGTATGCACCACCAAACCCAACTGAAATACAATTTTAAATGGCTATATGAATCAAGGATTTTCTATACAATGGTCCCCACAATGATCAGCTCTTGAGGTGTCAGTAAAGTTTACTGCTTGCCCAGAAACTTTTACTACCATTATCATGGTAAGGAGCCAGGAAGGGAGAAATTTCTTCCTCTTCACTATTGTTCCACTGTCCTAGCTCCAGAGCGCATTTTGAACACAATAGCTTCTCTGCCTTCTTGCATAGAGCTCAGATGCTGGTTTAGAGGAGCAGGGCTAGGGGACCAGCTCTCACACTGCCCATGTTTACCCCTCCCACTCTACTACAAAGCTTTCTTGGCTGAGGCCCTTTCCCCAGGCAATTCAATTGATGTGAGTTTATTCACACAATTGCCTGCCTCCTTGATTCATAACGGGGTGGGCACAGGTCTCAAACAGAAGACTACCTACTGTTGAGGAACATCCTCAGAATTCACGTGCTGTTGAACATTAGGATGACTTTCCAAAATGGATTTATACGAGCACATTCTCTGACTTTAAAAGTAGAGTAATCCACCAAGTTAAAACCTACATTATTCTATACTTTACTGAAATGTATAAATATATCTGATATAATATATTGCATGTCTATACATATGCACCATATATAAATATACCAAGGGATATATAATACAAATTTGCAAATTATATAAAGTAAAAATATATTGTCAAACAAAATATAGCATCTCCAAGTACATGTGAATTTTTCCCGACATAAAAGCAGCTTAGTTCATATCTGTCACGAAGAAATAGAAGCTACGGAAAGGCTGAGTTATAAGAGAGGATCTAAGGTGGGATATGTTCCCAGAAAACTCATAGTCCGTTGCTTTTATTTTCCTTTCCCAAGACGTAGAGCCTGATCCTACTCCAGATATAATGAGCTCAAGACAGAAACACAGGAAAAGCCTTTCCAATAGTCTTTTCCAAAAGGAATTGTCTCAGAGTGTTAGCTTCTATACCAATACCTTCAGGATCAATCACATAGGGTGATGGGAGGGGAGGAGATGCTACCTTTTAAAATGATTGTTAACTCGCCATCAAAGTTTTCCTCTTCCTTGTTTCAGATCAGTCCCTAAGAGACACCAACAAGGAATCAGGATTACCTAGTCGCCACAACTCGCTCTCTCTAGGTGACTTAGACGGGACTTTTCCGATTATGCTGCTGTACTGTTGGTCTGAATTTCACCTGATAGCCAGGCTCATTGTATTCCAAAGAATTGAGCAGAGCACAGAAAAGTAGTAAATAAGGCAGAGAGATTTTTTAAAGGAAAAGTACAATCTGCAAAGCAGGAGCAAGCCAATGAGCAAATTCAACACTGAGTTTCACTCAGAGCCATCCTGTATGTTGTAGGTTTGAGGTGAAAGTAGACTTTAAAGCTCCGGGAGGGCTAGAGGAGAGCAGCACCATTAGACGGTAACTTCCAGTAATGAAAGTGCATCCTCAACGGTGTAGGGAGGGCAGGCCCAGAGGTGCCAATGCTAGGAAGTCTAGAGTTAGTTTTTCTTTTGTTTTCCTAGAATTTTGGGAGTAATTAGAGGTAGTAATTAACTGAGCTTTTTCCAATTAACTATGAGTCTGTATTTCCACATTGGGAGGGGGAGTTTGTGAACTTACACGGGCCTAGACCGAACCAGCATGGTTCACAAAGCCCATCAAGGAGATCAAAATCACAGTGACAATGATATTGCAGTGACTTGGTGTTACCCTATAGGACATGCTCCTTAGACTCATGCCAGAGATCAAGGAAATGTGATAAGGCCAGGAGTATTTATTTAAGCTCAGGATGTTAAGGAAATATGGGGAAATCAAGATGCCCTTGTGATTTCCAAGACCCAGAAGTCATGCTGTCTGTTGTGAGCCTAAAGCCAAGTCTCCCATCTGCCTATCTCCTTCCTCAACTGTAATACTAAATTCTCCACACAGGGGCATTCCTGCCCATCATTGTTTTTTTTAAAACATGTGATATGGGCTCAGACTGAACATGCTCAGTAATGTACCTGCCCTGACATATAATGATGCCTTTCCTAAAACTATGCAGTATAGGTTTTCCCAATGAAAGCCCCTTGCTTTCTTTGGCCAGGAGGGCACTGCTTTGAGAATTATTCCCAGTGTGTTCCTTACTTGCTGCAAGTAATAAACTTTTGTTCACTCTTATCTCGTTTGTGCTTATCAGCTTTATACTCACCAACAGGGAAACCCACTATTACAGAAGTTGTACCTAGCATTGTGGAAATACCTACTTTGTCATCAAATTCCTATTTTCTTCTACTTCTAGACTCTCAGTATAGAGAGTCTCTTAGCTTTTAGACTCCTTTAGCTTTCCAGAAAGTCAGATGTGCACTTGTAACTGAATTTATTGAATGGAAAGTGAGCAGAAATGATGTGTACCTTTCCAAGTCAACCCTTCTAAGGATAATAAAGGTGACAATGATGGTGAGGAATAAGACAGAAGTTGCCAGGTTCTGGTGGTCCTACTTGGACAGGAACTAACCTATAAACAAAAGTACCTGCTATAGATTTAGGGAGTAAAAAACAAAATATTAATGCATATGAGCCATTCTACATGTGGAGACCTGTTTGTTGGCACAGCTTATACTCACCTACTAAGACATCTACTGTTTCAGCAGTTTGATCACAGATTAATATTTCTCTATTCCTCAAAAAACACCAGAAATCATTCTTTTACTTCTTCTGGTACTCCTACATTTGAATGGCTGAAATTCCACAGGCTGAGGAATCTGCTGAGAATCAAAAATATCTATGCCAGGTGACACTTAGCAAATCAGAATATGCTTTGTGATTGCTTTTAATTGGAACCTGTCATATGCTTAGTAGAATTTTATTAACAAAAGTGTAAACATTCATTGCAATCTCAGAACACAGGAATCTTAAGCAGCTTATGAAATTCAATCAAAGTTCTTTTTGTTTGGTGTTTGCTGATAACTCATTAATGTTTCTCAATGTTACAAGTTCTGCAGCAGAAATGTGCATTGCAAATAAAAGTGACAATGTACAGATATCAACACAGCAAAGTGGTTGAGAGTTGCTCAACATTGTACAAAATAGTACTGATCCTTTACTACAAGATTTTACTATAAACAGAATAAATAGTACTTAGTTATTACTGCTTTATTAAAATGAATAGAGTATGCCAGATAGTTACTTTTGCATACCATGCCAATTTCATCAAAGCCACATACTCTTCCCATGCAGAAACATACACGTACTAATACATGCGCAAACACACCTGTGAGCATACACACATTTTATAGAATTTAAATCACATTACTAACCCTTGGGAATTTTATGTAAATTTTAATCTAAATTCTACTGGGAAACATTCTCAAGGTCTATAGCCCATTTGATTTCCCTGGAATGTACTTTGTATTCCCAAATAAGCCAGTGACACAGATTTCATTATTTATGTATATTCAGCAACTCAGTCACTGATGTGTTAAGTGACAATATGGCTAAAAACTTCAATTTCTCCCCTGGTTAATGTGCATTTATAAAATAGAATCAGGTGAATAGACAATGGCTGTTTTAAAAACAAAGCAGAATTAGGCTGATAGAGTGGAAATTCTCAACATCTAGGCCAATTTTGTACTGCTCTGCACGGGTCAGTGCATGTTTCTCATTGATCTGAGATGACAGCTTCCCTGAGAAAAGCACCAGAAACCAGTATGTCTTTCTGGAATTAGATGGTCCAGTTTCACTGCTGATATTTTGCAGATACATACTGTAGAAAATGACAAACTCTGCAAAACTCTCTAAAGGACACCATGAAAGCTATCTCTGAGAAATTACTCTCAGCAATTTACAACTATTGAGAAAAATCTCTACCTGAACGTCACATAAGCCAGTGGGATCAGAGGCGAATAAAATTACATTTTGTACTTTTGTTCTCAACTGCAGTCCTTGCTGAGTTTTCATATCTTATCACATTGAAATCTCAATAAATTATCCTGTTAATATATATCACATTGTCATGTAACTGTGAATACACATGTCTAACATCTGTCCTTGTGGGCTGGATATAAGCATCACTAGGGAATCTTTCTAGGCTTTATCACTATGTTGCTTTCTTCTCCTGTCTCTGGAGATAGTTGGAGATAAGAAAACTAATTAAAAAGTATGATCTGGACCACTGGAGTCTTTCACTGTGGCTTTACCTGAAGCCAGTCTTGCACTGCTAGCTACTACCTTGACCAACACCATCCCTAGATTGGCCTCTACTCTACTGGTGGTCTCATTTCTCAGGCCAACATGGACACAATGGCTTCACTCCCATTTCAAGATGTTACTCCTACAGTCATCATCCACACATGTCAGTGGAGGCCTCATCCATCTGAGATCCTGTCCTGTCCATGTCGCTCAGGTAAGAAGATGGAAGTGTGCCACCAAAGTACCAGCTTCTGAACTTCAAGGAAACACTCAGTGCTGGTTCACCTACCACCACCTGTCCTGTCAATTTTTTATTTATTTTTTTTTTTACCAAGGATCAAACTCAGGACCTTGCACCTGAGAGGCAGGCACTGGGACTACTGAGCAAAATCCCCAGCCCACCATCCTGTCAATTTTTAATACTATGGGAATTAAAGTCCCATTGGCAGACAATTTTGAGTTTAAACCTTTGGAACACAAGAACACTCTAGCCCACAGATAAAGCTTAGATGTTACAAATGTTAACACTTCCATTCCCAACCCTGCTTCTTCAAAGCAATGTTGGTTGCATTTTCATATCTCACTACACTAAGTTCTACAAAAAATCTCATCCTGGTTCAACCTCTCCCAGCCCAGAGGAAGGGGCTTCTGGGCCACCATTCCAGCACACCCAGTGCAGAGGAGGTGAGTGGTGCGGGTGCCAACAGCATCCCCCCACACCATTGAAATGAGAAGACATGTAAACAAGCCTCAAAACCAGACTTCCAGATCACCTACAGCAACCCCAAAGGGAAATGAGATGGAACACTCTGATA
>NW_004624866.1:3849376-3903859 GCF_000247695.1 Heterocephalus glaber
ATGTGCATCCTTATAGCATACATCTAATTTCTCATTTTTATGGCTGAGTAGTACTCCATTTTATAAAAAAAAACCCACATTTTCTTTATCCAGTTTCCAGTTGTTGGGCAATTGGGCTGTTTCCAAGTTTTAGCTATTACATATTGTGCTGCTATGAACATGGGTGCACATATATCACTGTGGCATGGTTCTATTAATTCTTTGGGGAAGATAATCAGCAGGGGAATAGCTGGGTCAAATGGGACTTCCAATCCTAGTTCTTTGAGGTATCTCCATACTGATTTCCAGTCTACACTCTGCACCAGTCTACACTCCCCCCAGCAGTGGAGCAGGGTTCCTCTTTCCCCACAGCCCCACCAGCATTTGTTATTGGTTGGCTTCATGATAGCAGCCATTCTTACTGGGGTGAGGTGGAATCTCAGTGTTGTTTTCAGTTGCATCTCTCAAATGACCAGTGATGTGGAACACTTTTTCATGTTTATTTGCTGCTTTTAGTTCTTTGGCAGAGAAATGTCTGTTCATTTCAGATGCCCATTTTTGAATTGGGTCTTTATATTTGAGGGGTCTGATTTTTTTTTTTTAGTTCTTTGTATATTCTAGATAGTAGACCTTTGAGGAACAGCTGGTAAAATTTTTTTCCCACATTGTAGGCTGTCTCTTAGCTCTGTTGGTGGTTTATCCTGCAGAAAACAGAAATGCTGATCCAGCTGGAACAGAGGTTAGGTAGAACTCTTGAAGAAATTGGTGTAGGAAAAGATTTTACAAACAAATCTTCAGTTTCATTTCTGTTTTAATATTTAGATCTTTAATCCATTTCAATTTTAATTTAGTGCATGGTGAAAAGGGTGAATTTTTTGCTGCACCTGCTCTAAAATGAAAAGAGTAATGCTGAACTTAAGGATTTTGATCTAGATTCTCTGGTGATTGAACACATATTGTTAAACAGCTTACTCAAAATATGCAGTATTCACAGAGCTCATGGTCAGATCAACCCATACCTGAGCTCCTCTTGAGATAATCCTTACTGAAAAGGAACAATTGTTCCTAAACCAGAAAAGGACATTGCAATTAAGAAAAAGATATCCCCAAAGAAACGGAAAAAATAAAAACTTATGGCACAGAAACAAAATTAGCACAAAATACATGCAAATAAGAAAGTAAACTAAAGAAAGAGAGACATAGGGAAGGTCCTAATACTAACCTTATCTCTAATCTACCCTCAAATGGCTGGGTAGAGGAATTTCCTCTGAAAGTAGAAGCTGCAGGAATCCAAAACTTCATTTTCTCCTCAATGTGTTTTCAGTTAGTCCACATATTTATTCTTTTAAGTAAAACATATATACACCCAAATACACACTCATATTTTAGGGCCCCTTCTAGGTCTGGGGCATGGTAGGAACTTGTGATCTATGCTATGTAAGTAACTTGGCTTGGTCAGGAAATTCTCCATAGTACAATCACAATGTGAGTCAAGATGTGGAGAGTCGCAGGTAACCAGGATGCTTACTAACCAGTAAGGTTATCCCTTCAGGTCCCAAACACTCTGCTCAGCCACCCCAAGGGGTTCATCTATTTGGTAAATATTAGTGTAAACACAGAATGCCATATTGAAAGAGAAATACCAATATATAATATAATATTATCCTAAAATTGTATTTTGTATATTCATGTTGCAAATCCTTTTGCTCCTAACTGCTAACCTATTTTAATAATTTTATGAATGGGGGCTAAAAGAAGTTCTAGGACTAAAGTAAATAGGTAAAAAAGGAGGAGTGAAAAGATTTGATGCTTGCCATTCCTTCCTCCCACTGCTGTGTTGTTAATCTCTAGAAGAGCCATTTGGAGCCATTCTGATTATCTTCTCATACACTGAAGCAGAGTGAAATGAAATGAATTAGGAACTGATGAGAGTTGGCAGGAAAATGTTTAAAACTGGTAGATTTAAATGTGTCTGGTATATTTTCAGACCAAGACTTATTTCTAGTGTTTTGGGGGGATATTTTACTAATTCTAAAGGGAAAATCCAGAAAAGAAGCATAGACTTTAGGGTTAGCAAGAGCTGACCTTCCACCTCACTAGTTATATGACCCTGACATTTGCTTAATCACTCTATAGTTCAGGCTTCCTATCTATGTTAGTCAACTTTCTGTTGCTATAACAAAATACCTAAGAAAAACAACTTAAAAGTGGAAATATTTGTTTTGGATCATGGCTTGAGAAGTTTTAGTTCATGGTCACTTGGCCCCGTGTAGTTAAGAAGAACATCAAGGCATGGAGAATGTGGTGAAGTAAAGCTGCTCACCTCATGGTGGCCAGGAAGGTGAAAGAGAGAGAGAGACTTCAAGGGCATATTCCTAGTGCCCTGCTTCTTCTAATGAGGATCCACCTCCTAAAGATTCCACTCCTTCTCAGTAGTTTCATCAACTGAGGATCAAGCCTTCAATGTACACTTTTGGAGAACAGTTAAGAAGCAAACCATAACACTATCTGTAAAATAGGAATATAAATACTTGCTCCTAGTATTTGAATGCTGCCATTGGATGGGGAATTTCTCAGGTCCAGCTGCAAGGAAGCACCTAGCTCAAAAGGAAGTAACCAAGTACCTCCACTTCCTACCACCACCATTCTACATCCTTGCTCTACTTTCCCCTCTTTGTACTCAGGTGTTCTTTCATTTTCACCTTTCTTTTTTTCTTCATCAGCTTATAATTCTCTCTATTAAGGGGTAGTATGACCAAGTAGAGGTGTTCTGCAACCAGGCAGACCTGGATTCAAATCCTAGTCTTTACCAGCTGTGAAAAATTGAGTGAGTTGTTAAATTTTTCCATTGCTACTTCTGTCCAAAGAGGGCAAGAATGGAACCTCATAGGCTTGCAGTAAGCCTGCAATAGAACAGACTTATATCCATGTAAATTACCTAAAATATGCTCCAGCATATTGTTAAAACTCATCTTTAGCTGAGTAGGATTTCATTTACCTTGTCACATCATGAATATTGTTATCTCTCAGAATTGAAAAAGTTTCTAGAAGAATCACTACAGCTCCAGAAAGTTTATAAGAACTCAGTGACTCTTCTACTCAGGAAGGAAAGTAAGGCTACTTTGAGCAAATAAAGTCATAGGTCTAATTTAAAGATGTTTTGATTATTTATGTAATGATATTTCATGACACAACTGTACCTTTACCCTATTCTCACATAAGTACTGGGTATCAAACATGTTACTGTTTAATAACCTTTTTAATGAAAAGACCCCCATATTCCATTTATATTTTCCAGTGAAATTCTATCTTCTCAAATAATTTTTAAACATATGGAACTTATTTTCCCTCACACCTGGCCATATTTAATTTGTTGTGAGAGGTTCCTGATTCTGTTATATGACCTATTCCCATGATGCTTAAGGGTTAAATGTGTTTCCTGCTTTTCAGAAATCCAAATAAACTGAATAAAATAACCAATCTGTGGATACACAAATGAAATATCCTGACCCTACACACACACACACACACACACACACACACAATGTTCCTGCTTTCTATTAACCTGCAGCTTGTGGGTAAGAGGCAGGAGAGAGGAAATAAGGACAAGGAAATTATGAATACTTTAAAGAGAATTACTTAAAATTTTCATATTATAGTTATTTTTAAAGTTCTCAACCATTTCAAATTTTAGTATGTTACTGACACCTTAATAAGTTATTTGTTTGATTTATCTGAGTTTTTAATGGGCTAAATGCTTTAAATATTTAGAATATCTCGATTTAAAAAGTAAAACTAGTTTAAAAGCAACCCAATACCTAACTCAAATGTAGCAATGTATTTTGGAAAGCCTTAAGTCTATCTTAAAAATAAAGGCTAAAGAAAAAAATAAATAAATGACTTTCGATACTCATCTTTTAAAGCTTGATTATTCTACATACAATAACTATGATACATCAAATCAATCTCAAAAAGACATTATTACATTCTAAATCCATAGTCTTCATTATTAAAACTTCTTTTATGCTATTGGAAATGTGTAGAGACTGCATTTCATGTCTAGTTTGCAGGTATAATGGCAGGATGTACTGGCAAGAAACACCTTTTACAGTAGACATGGTTTTTTCTGCCACATGCCATGAGCAAGTCATAAAAATCATGTTACCCCACTCCGCTAAATCTCATCTATAAAATGGGATTAACATTTTATTTATCTAATACCTAGCTGTTAGACAATATGCTTCAATGAAGACATTAAGAGAACAATTTTTGCAGTGTCAATTACTAGTTATGTAGACTTGGGAAAGTCACTTGATCTCTCCATCTTGGTATCCTCACTGAAAGGTGAAGACTAAATTTGGTGGTCCCTACAAGCACTTAGCATAGTCCCTAACAATGC
This sequence comes from Heterocephalus glaber, assembly GCF_000247695.1. The sequence continues at coordinate 3,853,755 of NW_004624866.1, forward strand.
TCTGGTCAGAGCCTAGTGTAGGTCAGGTGCCGTGGTGGTTTTCTTTGTTGATGTATCCAAAGAACCTAGAAGGCAATGTGACACACAGGAGGTGCTTGATAAATATCAATTAATTAATTTTAACCCACATACTATCTGGGGTCACTTTGACCCATTTTATAGCCAACAGAAAATCCAGTGCTTTGCTGAAGAATTTTACAAAAATAAAAAGGTGAGCCTTACTTTTCTTACCATATTAAGTTCAGATTTCCAGCTTCTATGGTTTGGTTTGGTTTTGTTCTTTATTATAAGGTTTGTTTCTTTAATTTCCATGATTACTTTTCTTTGATTTGGTCCACCTGACGCAACCCACACAGATAACTAGGTGCCACTCTCCTGAAGAAGCTGTTTAACTACTGGGGAGGATTCAGAAGCAGTGGTTACACACAAGGTAATTTAGGCTTGAATGTTGACCTTTTACAAAAATCCCTGGGTCATAGGATTTTCCTAAGGGGAACAGTTACAAGTAATGATTATGAGAATTCCTCTAGTAATTATGCTGAGTACATACATTGTATTGTTCTTCTGAAAAAAAATTTAGCAACTAGCATCAGAATCTCTCCTCATTTCCTTACATTTATGTATTTACCAAGTTTTTTGCATTTACCATAGGTAGGGATAAAAAGAAACAAGCATAAACGTTTTCCATCACTCCCTTAAGTAGATCTCGCCTTTCCATCAAGGAGGACACACCAAAGCCCACCCAACAATGAGTACTGCAGTCTCCTTTAGGTGGCTTCTACACAGCCTGTGACAGACATCACAGATTTCATTTCTGAAGCATTCAGCAGTTTATTTAGGAAAATGCCATTCAGAGAACCAAAAGAGCATCTGTCTACATCCAAAATTACTCTGTGTGTATTGCCACCAGGAAGATATTCCGGAAGAATGTAACAGAGTGTTTTTCAATGTATCCTTTTGTAATTTAGAAACTGTTACGGCTTGAAATGAGACTGTGAGGAGATGGAAATCAAGCAGTATAGTAAATGTTCTTCTTAGCAAAATGGATCACTTACTCTAAGAGAAATGTTCTATTTAATGTTATTTCTGCTACTCTGAGGACTATTAAGAATATGGTAGGTGTGCTTACACCACATGATGAATGCAAATAATTCCACTGCTAACAGACCTACAGACATTACCTACAGAGGAGCTGTGTGGGGTCGGGGGACTGGGATGCTATGTCAGGAATTTTCATATTTTTTAAAAGTAGGTTCAGTACTGGGCATTCTTTCTTCCTTGTAGAAAAACTCAGAGACCAAGGAAAAACATTGCTGTGGATAGAAAGACTAAAAAGATACTATATATCTTTTTTAGAGAGCAAGAACTTGAAGGGTATCTTGGACTATATCTGCCCCATTTCCCAAGACATGTACTTTGTTCATCATGTTATCATATGCTTGCATAGCATGTTTATGAGCAAAATAAATCAGCAAACCACATCTAAGGCACTATGCTACCTATTCACAAGAGAAGTGGGTAAGGTCCTAGACTATAGAATCACACACTGGCTGGGTTCCAAGCCTGACTCTGCATATATCAGCTCTGCAACTTTGGACAGGTAGATATCCTCTGTGTGCCTCAATTTCTACACAGGTCAGTTGTGAGTGATTATAACCTAAACTGTGAGGTAAAAAAGAGACTTACAGTCACATAAAGAAAACAAACAGGTGTGCGATCAATCCAAGTAGCATCCAAACAGTGACATGTTAAAACAGAAGTGTAAGACAAGTGCCTGTAAATTCCAAGGAGTAGCAATTAAAGCATATTCACATCTAGAGCACAGGAGGGGTGGTACAACCACTCTAAAATAATGTAGCAAAATTATTGTCCAATATGACCCAAAGATGAAGTCTGAACTAAAAACAAGGAGATATACCTCCCTGTTTTTATATATAAATAAAGAGATATAAATATTGATTTAACTATGCTTTTCACCTTCTGCTGTATTTCCAACTTATTATCTTATGAAAATATTACAGAGTCTTGAATTCAGAATCTCTGGTAAATTTAATCCACTAAAATTCATAACTCAGCTGGTCCACATCACCAAAGACAGGTGTAAACCACTAGCAAAATGATCATTATCAGCAAAGTACATATTCTCCTACAAGTATCATACAAATATCCCTTTAAAAGACTTACATTGAAAGTCCCCTAAAAGTCATAATGACAAGTACTTTTGTCTTTTGTCTTCTCTCATACTAGACACTATGAGATCCACTAACAATACTGTTTTGATCACATTTCTCTCTCTTATGGTTCTGCAAATTCAACCTCAACCTGAGACAATCTATAAAAACTACAGCAATAAAAAATAAAAAGTGCAGACTTTTAAAACAGGTCTGAGAATGTCATTGTTTCCTGTAGGTAGAAATGCAATGATATAAAACTCTAGTTTGAAGCATGGAAACCGTTAGCAGCTGGGATGGAAATTACCCCATTATTTATTACTGTTATTAGGTGAGATTCTCATGCTGCATAACTCAGTAGAGAACAACATCTATTTGATTGCATGAGCTGAAAGCCTGGCCTATTATTATTAATTTTCCCACTCTCTAGCCATTAAGTAACTGCTCTTTTGGTCTATAAAAAATAGTGCATGAATAACACAAAAAGGTTTTTATCCTTTCTCAAGATAATGAATGCCAGCCTCTGCTCCAATAAAAGATTCAGTCACCTGCTTGGATATCTTCTTGTGACTGGACTTAAGAGCAAATACCACTGGGTCTAACTTGGGCCTCATGAGAATGTGTTAGTCCTTTCCCACACTGTTAATCAATTTAGAACTCTGGATTTCTATAAGAGAGATTTCTGACTTCATTATTTGTTCCAGAAGTTAATGATGGCTCAGCCTTTAGCACAATTCTACAACACATTAGCCACTTGGGGTTGCCAACAAAGTGTTTGCCTCTCATGTAACTCTTTAGATGATTAGAGATCTTAGCATTAGGCATAAAGGTTTTTGTTTTTTAAACATTCAAAAATAAATAATTCCATAATGGTAGGTATACCTTTCTCTGCTTTCTTTCTTCCTTTTTTTTCCATTCAGTTGTGCTAAGACTAAATTAAAATCTTCTTGATGACTGTTTCATAGATTGGCTATTGTTTTAGGCCAAAGATGCAAAGGTAGGTTTTGGCCCTCCAGCACACAATGAGGGCCCTTTGGCCAGTCTCCAAGTAGAGCTCTGTGGTGTTCTATCCTGGGAAGCTCCTGAATTCCCCCAATGCTGATGCCAGTGAAGAGATCCTCCATTAACCAAAGCTTTAAGACTCTCTAAATTAGCCTTTATGTACTACCAATTGGCTCCGTCAGTGAAAGGTCTGCTCCCCAACATCATGTCTCAAGACCAGCTGGTCTTGCATCAAAGGCCATTTGCACTGAATTCCTTGTCCTTCAAAAATACTGATGAAATTCCTCACAGCCAGTGATGCTCTTTGCCATGCTTGTCCTCAAACCTGCCCTAAAATCGCAGTATAGCAGGATTTTCACATTGGGCTTCAGGAGCTCTTCAAAAAAGCTACCTCAGGGCTGGGGATTTAGCTCAGTGGTTCTGCTGCCTGCCTTGCAAGCACAAGGTCCCAAGTTCGATCCCCAATACCAAAAAAAAAAAAAGCTACTTCAGATAGCCTGTGAGTTGCATATCTTTCTTTGTATTTTGCGTCTGCTTCTCCTGCCTCTTTTCGGATGGGTCTCTGTAGCCTCAAGGCCACCCTACTTTCTGTCCACTGTGTATAAATATAAATATAAATATAAACCAATAGATTTTGATCCCTGTGTATATTTGGTAGAACTCAATATTAAGTCACCTGGTCCAGCCAACCATATTCCACTGCCGGCCTCCTTAAAAATCTCCTGACTCTCCTTCATCTAATTGGACCAGGTTTTGATGGTCCATGGGAAATTTCTAAAACTCATGCAGCACTGGGATTACATACTTCCAAGACTATTGGTGTTTTCTGTGTTTCTGTGTCTGTTTCTTTCTCTCTCACGCATACAAACACACACACACACACACACACACACAAATAGAAGTAGAAAACCAACCAGATCCCTCTTACCATAAGCTTTTATTACAAAATGCCTAGACATAGATGTCTGCAAAGAAACTCATTCTAATGTGGGGAAGAAGGTTAAAATACTTCATTTTATATGTTTTACTAGGAGAAGTATTGGCCAAAGTGCAATTTGTTTGGAGAATAGAAACATTGTACTTAAATCAGCACCCATTATTTAGAAAACATTGATTTTATTAAGAAGAGAACAAAGGAAGAGTTAGGGATAAGGGACAAGGATTGTAAAGGTGACAGTAAAAAAACTCTCAAGTTCCTCAGGATATACATATGACAAAGACACAGAGAGGTGAAATACAGACAACATAAAATTTACCATTATATGTAGCCATTACATGACTGGCAGCAACTCAGTGTCATTCAGTGCGTTTATATTGTTGGACAAAAATAACTATCATCCATCCCTAGAACTTTTTCATCATCCTAAATTGAAACTCTATATTCATTAAATAACTCTCCATTTTCCCCTTTTCTTGACCCTGCCAACCACCATTTTACTTTCTGTCTCTATGCGTTTGGGAAGCTCATCCAAGTGGAATCCTACAATGTTTGTCCTTCTGTAACTGGTTTATTTCACTTACCATAATGTCTTCAAAGCTTATCTATGCTGTTGCACGTCAGAATTTCCTTCCCTTTCACGGCATCAACTGTATCTACATATACATCACATTATATTTACACATTTGTCTATTGACGAATAGTTGAGTCCCTTCCACATTTTGCCCCTTTTGCATAATACTGTAGGGGATCTGTATATTTAACTTCGTAAAGTGCTTAGGATTGGGACTGGCATCAAGCTGAGAGCTTAATATACTGTGACCCTCAAAATACAATCTGTTAAGACAAATCTGAATCTCTTGCTTACTGCCATATGGAAAAGCACTACCATTGGAGGATTACAAGTACCTGAGGGGAAGAATCTATTAAGATGTTGAAGTCTGATTTAAGGTATGCTATTCAAGAAGAGCTTAATGAGGATTGCATAAAGATCATGAATCATGACATAATAGTTTACTAGGTGCCACAAAAGAAGAATTTTGAAAAGAATCTAAGTCTTGGAGTATAAATGATCATATCATCTTTTCTATTGGTGGATGCTTCAGAAGTCTTAGAATAAATAATAGTAATTTAAAACTTCTATTTTTCTAGGAATGTGAAAATTACATTAATGAGAGCAATGAAATCTTAAAATCTATTTGATGTAGGTATTAAGCGGGATAGATGTTTTAATTCTAATACCAATGATTTCCCCACCAATACTGGAAGGATGTTTATCATTCCCCAGCCACTTGGCTGGGTCACTAAGTGGGAGAGTGCCTCTGATAAGCTTGGTACCAAGGCCCTGTCTTAACCACTGCTTAGCTCTGCCGGAAGACCCTGTCTCTGCAAATTTTGGCACAGGTGATGGCACTATATCTTTCCTTGATCGTTTGCCTTTATTCTGATTAGCAAACACATAGGATCTAGACTCCAGCCTGAATTGCTCCCTGCAGTCAGGGACTCCTAATGTAGCTCTTTCCCTCAGCCAGGACCTGTCCCTCACTGCCCAGACAGCTGCTAATCATCATTACCCAGCAGCTTTCCTGCAGAGACAGCCCCCTCTTCACCTCAGCTCCCGCTGCTCTGTGTGTCCTTGTCTGGTCGTTTCCAGAGTTACAGCTTTTGTGTCTTTGTGCTGCCCTGAAACATGACTGGCCCTCTCTAACAGTCATCTCTAGAGCCAGCATCCACACTCACATTATCTCTTCCTGCTCCTACACCGCCATACACTGTTGGTTTAGGGTTGTGGCCCCTGAGCTTCTTCCAGCCAATTACCTGTTTTTATGTGGTTTACAATCTATAAAGAGTTTTTACACTGTTAAGGTTAAAGAAGTCAAAAGAAGAAAACACTTTCATGACGTATAAATGTTATATGAAATTCACATTTTAATGGCCATAAATAGTGCCATTGGAACAGTCACACTTAGAGATGTACATGTTGTCTATGGCTGTGTTCAAGGGTACAATTGAACAACTGCAACAGCAAGCTTGTGACCCACAAGGCCTAAAATATGGACTAGCTTGTCCTTTACAGAAAGAACTTGCCAACCCATGTGGATTAGGGCCTGGGCTTGAACTCAAGACAGCTTAACTTCCAGCTTCCCCCTGTTTAAAGTGGGTTTTGGGCATTCCCAGGTCACAGACAAGTACACACTCTCCTCTTTGCAAGCATGGAGCTTTGCCACTGTCACCTCCTCTGCTGCTACACCTCAGTATTCTGTTAATGTCTTGAGAGGCATAGCAAGAAGTTCAATGACAAGTGATAGCTGCTCTGGTCAGTTCACTTCTATCCACTGCTCCAGTCCTGGGGAAACTGGAACAGCTGACTGAAAGAAGCAGGTAAGGATGAGTTAGTGGGGTAAATAGTGAAGACAGTAACACTCCCCTTCCACACTATGTCTTCCATTTCTAACTGGGAAGGGTAGATTTTTAACTGAATGAAATAACACATTTTCTATCAAAAAAGTACTCTTCTGTACTTTTTAAAAAGGGACTGTTTTTTAAAGTTTATAAGAGACCCCAAACACTTTTATTTCCCAAGGCTTTCCATAACAGCCAGTTCAAATAAAGTTGTTTATCTGCTTTGACTGTCAATCGTGCCATAGCTGACTTACTTGCCATCACCTTGGGTAGGAATTCAAAACAGACCTCAGCAGATTCGGGTGAAAGAATACTGGTGTTACCAATAGCATTCTGTATTTTTCCAGATTCACAACCCATCTCTGTTAGAGTCTGAACTGCCAAGAGGGACTCTTGCATTCAGTGTGAAAGGTAAAGGCCAACAAATGAAACCAAAGGCGACTACTTCAGAATTTTCTGTACCAAGAGAGACCACCACCATCACTTGCATTTTGGAGAAAAATAAAAAGAAGAAAGGGAGTAAGAGCAGATTACAGTAGAAAGAAAGAAGACCAGACAAGCCCTGACTGGAGGCCACTGACAAAAATTAGAGAAACTGTCAGTTATTAAGTTCTGGCCATTTAGGGCTGATGATTACAGACATTGTTGCTTAGCTACTTGGACTGTCGGTAGAGATAGTCTGGTTACCTACAAGTCTGAGTATAGTAGACTGGCTCCCTGGGTTATGTCTTGTAGATAGAAGAGTAAGTCTCCTGGGCAGGTTGAAGTTAAAGTTCTATTGTTTTTTTCAATTCAACAGAAATGTACTTAGCAATATCTGCACAGTACTAAGATAAACAAAGGAAAACAGGATTGTCATGTCCTCAGGGAGCTGATAATCTTGGTGCATGGTGTTTTTACTCATCTTTCATTCCTTTCTGGCATGTGGTTTATGAACCATTGAGAGGGTGCCTGTTGGCCTTCTGGGGTTTCATTCTCACCCCATGATCCTGGATTTTATTGGCTGGCTCCCATACTCACTAGCATACTCCAAGGTGTTCATAATCCTGCTGGATTTCTACTGCTCTGTTCTATGCTTCCCTCCACAGCTTTCGCTTCTCTTCCCTTCCCTTCCCTTCTCCTCCCTTCCCTTCTCTTCCTTTCCCTTTCCTTTATTTTTTCTCTTTCTTTCTTTCTCTTTCTTTCTTCCTTCCTCCTTTCTCTCCTTTTTTTTACTTTATCTATTCTTTATTTTTCCACATTTTTATTAGTACATATTGAGTAATCAGTTTCATTTTGATAGATTTGTACATGCACATAACATACTTTAATCATCCTCCCAAACAAACATTACCCCTTCTCACCCCACCCTTCTTGCCTTCCTAGTTTCACATATTTGGAGGGGACTTTCAATGTCTATAACATATATTCATGACCTCTATTACCCACCTTTACACTCCTTCCTATCTCTTCCTCTTGGTTGACATCCCAGGCAATTTGAGGTTAGAGTTCATTTTTTTACATGATGTCATTATCATCCGTGTGCTCAATCTCTCAAAAGCAAAATCTATATAAAAGCTTGTTTTTGTCTTCTTTGGGTTCCATGGCATTATTTCCAACACATCTTAGATGCTCAATACCTTACATAAGTGACTGAATGGCTTCATGACAGATGTTGGTAACAAGAGGATCAGAACTAAGTCAATTGGATAAGCAGGATAGCATCTGCAAGGGAAAACACAGTTGGAATTTGAAGTTTTGGAGCATAAGGGGAGAGAAGGTGAAATCTCTTGTCATTGCTTCTCTTGTAATACCTTTGACAACTAAGTTTAGTCTCTATTTCCAGAAAACTACTCTTGGTAAAAAATTCACCCTCAACTTCACCTTTCTTTTCTGGCCTTTTGGATTTTCCCAGCATGTTTGTCACCTTTCCAGTACTGTAGAAAAATACCTGAGGAAATCAATTTAAATGACAAACGACTTATTTTGTAATCGCTTCTCGGCCTTTTGGCTAAGATCAAGTGAAGACTTATTTTGCTTCATGGTTTCAGACTCTTTTCCGTCTACTGTCTCTTAGTTCCATTGCTTCTGGACCTGTGGTGAGGCAGAGCGGCATGGTGGAGAGGACATGGAGAGCAAAGATGTTCATCTCATGCACCCAGGAGGCAGAAAGACAGCAGGACAATAGGGACAAAGCATACCCGTCCAAGGCCCCCAGCGACCCACTCCCTCTAACGAGGCTCCACCTTCTTCAGTGTCATTCACCTCCCAAAAGTCCTACAGCTAGGGACCAACCTTTCAGTATATGGCCTTTGAGGAGCATTTATCCCAAACCAACACACCTGGAAATATGTCCACCAAAATTAAAGACAATTGCTCATTTCGAGGCACCTATGCACATGAAAGAGAGCTGTACTGAGCAAGGAGCACTACATAGGCTGGATAAGACCGTGTGTGGTGCCACCGACTTACCAGTGTACAGCAACAGAAAGACAGAAAGACCGGGGCGGGTGGATTTTGGGGAACATTTTTGAAAATGGACACTGCTTTATTCAACAGCTCTTATACCTATAACCCATTTGCCCCAGAATCCAGCGCTAATTCATAATTCCTATTTTATTTATTTATTTCTGGGTGAAAAACCAAGAGACAGTCAGACTGGATACCAAATTATCCCTTGCATTTATTTCAGTCTTATTTGTTTTACTTTTCTTCATAGCATCCCTGTATGGCATGCCTTAAGTTCATCTTTCCAAATCATTTCCTGTTCTATCAATTATTCTTAAGTCCAGAGCCAATTTCTAAGATGTTTCCCCTGAAATCTGAAAAGTTACCTATTCATCCTTTACATTTTGATGGCACTCATGCCACTACCATTTACTCACTATTAAGCACAAACTTTGGGATGTGTTTCACTACCTTATCTTGTGTGAATGCCCACCTCTACAATTAAACCCAAAGATCGAAAGGATAATGGCTCATCCAAATGGTTCCTTGTGCTGCCACAGTCCCTTCTGTCAGAGATTTGCACATGCTACAAAGTCAATAAATTGTGACTTATTGTGGCAATTATAAGGTTTCCTGGCATTTGAGAGATGAATTCTAACGTTCAGATTCACTTCAGATTATAAACTCAGCACATGCTTTCCACAAATGAGCTCATAATATGCTTATTTATTGCATTTTAAATGAATTTATCCTATTATCCAGTATTTATTTTCAGCCTTAGAACTGACTATAATTTCAGTCCTTAAGGAAAAAGAATATTACTGGGAGTTTCATAATTTCTCATTGAAGTAGCCTAATCTAATTAGAACAAAGAACAACTAAAATATATCTCTTAAGTGAATGTTTCCTGTAATTTTCACTCATCACAGTTAGTTCATACCCATTAACTTTCCTATACTTTCCAAATTAAACAATACTAGTTTTATTTTAACAGCAAGTGTCATTTTGAAAACACGTTTTTACATAATCTTTCTCCAGTGAGTCCCGTGAATTTTCCCAAACTGTTTACAAAAGTAGTCTGTCACTGTAATTCAATTTTAGCCAGCATGGTTATCACAGCTTTAATGTCTTCCCATTTTAATTCCTCTAATAACATAAGCAAAATTGTGTTAGTTGTTCCTAACATTCTCATTTATAAAATATAAACACTTTTCCTACCCTAAAGCTAAGATTTAAACACCATTTTCTGTTCCTTTTCTGTAAAATGTGGCTGATGTCACATTTCTAAAACTGATTTAAAATTTGGCCAATTTTTATTAATTTTATATGAACTATCTTCTGTAGGCCTATTACATGTATATACTGATCATTAAAACCAATATCTGTTTTAACTATGTAAATGATGAAATCTACCTAAAATTTTAATTTTCATTGTTGTTTTCTATTACTTGATTTAAGGTTGGTTTAGGGAATCAAGCAAATGAATTAATGTGTTGGTTTATAGTATCTGTTTATGAAGATTCATAAGTGATAGTATTTTAAAAGGTAGGATGAAAATAAGATTCCCTAAAGTTTTGAGAGACTGAATACTATGGGACATTATTTTATCAATCATTCATGATCAGAGGGATGAGAGACTGTGAAGGAGGAGCAGACTGGACCATCATCATGCCTGTAATTAGCCACCTTCATCATCTATCATCAATTATAGCAGACGAGAAGATAGAAGTTAATGATCCCAGTCATGACAATTGCTGAACACATTTAAATGAAGTGCAGTGTCTGATTAAATTGCCAGATAATTTTAAGAATTTTGATAAATTCTTTTGTAAATTTAAAAGCAGAAAGAAATCACCCCAAAATTATCATGGGAGACATATTTGTAAAAGAAAAATTTTAAATAAAATATTATTTTAAGATGGGAATAAATGTTGTTTGTTTGTTTTACTTAAAAATACATATAAACTAAAGATAGTAGAGGCAAATAAAAATAATGTGACTAAATTATGCAACTTGAAAAATGGAACGAAGAATAGATATCCAGGAAATTTGCATGGAAAACCAATTTCATTGTCTGAATGAAAAATTAGACTAGAATAACAATGAAATCAAATCCTAGGGGATAAAACCTCAAAAGAATTATTTTGTGTCAGGTCACATCTGCCAAGTTGAGAAAGCCTGCTACAGGCGTTAGCTAACAGTAAACACCTTTTTGTTGCAGCTGCCTCCAGAACTGCTTCTGTGAACCTTCTCAATACAAATGGTGATTTTATTTAAAAATAGTCATTAAATCATATATAAATTTCAAAATGGGAATCAGCTTTTTAAAAGAAACTTTCAACAATTTATCAACCTAGATTTTTATGTATATTATACTGAATTTGCTTAAAGTGATATGTGTTTATATTAAGAATATGTCCCTAAAGTAACATTCTATGAATGCAATGAAAAACAAACATTGGCTATATATGGCTTTTTTTCATTGTAAGAAATAAAATTTGAAATGTATAAAAAGCTGATACTAAAAAGAACCATAATAATGCTTGTGTTATAGCAGCTAGTATCTATTGCATACCTACTAGTTTCTGCCCTGAGTGTACTTCACTATCACTATTGCATGGCTAGTTATTTGCTTCAACAAGCATATTGCTAATAAATGAAAAGCCACTTAGTTCATAATAAAAGGAAAGAAAGAATCAGAGTAAATTCAAGGTCAAACAAAAAGCCAAAGCTTATAATTTGGCCCTTTGTCATATTTCCAGAACTTCAAAGAGACAGAAAAGAAGTACTAAGGGGAAAGAAAGAAAAATGACTCACTGGGAGCCAGGAAATGCTTGTGAAAGAATCTTTGGGGTAAAAGTGTCTAGGCAGAGTGGTAGTTGCATAAGATGTGCTATGTCCTAAAAGTAATTCGTCCTGGTGGGAAGACGTTTGCTCTCCGTCACCAAAAGGCCGTAGTAGCCCTCAGGTAGCGAGACAAGCCAGAAACTCTGGGGCCGCCATGTTGTCACCAAGCTCACAAATTCAAGAACCAAGACCAATCATACGTTAATTTTCCTGATCCCTAAGTTGGTTTTAATTTTCCACTGGAGTGGAAAGGGAGGGTGGCCTTTATTTCTGGCTAAGAGTCAGAAATTCAATTTTGGGAATCTCAAAACCTCAATTTAGAAAGCCTTTTAAAACACTCCTCAACTCACCAGCTTAACTGAGTTCCCAACCCTTCCTCCACAAGGAAGAAAGTGACTCAGAAAATTGATGTATTTTATACCTTTCTGTAATACAAGCCACAAATAGCTCCTTGTAGTTTAATTTTATCCCCACTCCTCCCTTTAATCTCTACTGGTAGAATGTAGAGCTGTCATGTGCATCACCAGGGTCAGAAAGGGGTTTGGACTTTGAGTCCTGAAAGCTCATTGTCAAACCTTTTCTGGTCTCTCTTTCTCAAGAGAAGTGAGTTTTACCAGGACTCTGGTTTCTCCTCAGTTGTTACCGATGTCTAATAGAAATTTCAGACACAGTTGCATGTATAGGTATACCACTGGGGGAAACATTTATTAAAAGAACCTAAATGTGTTCTTCATGACTTTAGGAGTCCTTATTGCAAGCAAGCAGCAACTTAATCATTCAACTAATTGGACAGCTGAGAAATATAAAAAGCTGTTTTGATGTTATATCAGTTAAGGTTTATTCTACTTATAAAAATAAAGGAATAAATATGCAACTCAAACTACATTTAACCATAAAAGGATATATTCTCCCGTGTAATTGAAGAGTCTAGAGTGCTTTAGGTTTCCAGCAAGGGTGGATCCTACAACCCAGCCGTGATGTACAGGCCCCAGGTCTTTCTGCCTGGCTCAAGGTCTGTCTTGCTTGGATTCTGTCTCCCTCCTGTTCTCCTCCTGGTTCAGGATGGCAGAGGTTACCCTGTCATCAATACCATTGCACAGAGGAGTTCACCTTTCATCCCTCAAACATGGAACAAAATCTTGCACTTCTTTGTGAGTGAATCTGTTCAGATCAGATAACTTTCCTAAACTAATTACTGTGGTCCAGAGGAAGGAAGTGCTGGACATCTCTGCTCAAAGTCACTGTGTTGTCATGGCTATCTCAGATCTGAATATTATTGTACATGGCAGTAATTGAGAACTTTTGTTCTCACACACTAACTAGAAACAAACAAGGTATCACCAGGGTGTCCACACATAAATGACTTTCTTAAAAAATGTAGAAAGGTTCCTTTCATCAGATTAATTTCTGAGTCCCTTATAGATTTTTTTCCAGAAGAATTTAAACAACTGGGTAATATATAGCTAAAGGAAAATGAAATAATATGTCAGGGACTGAAAAGACAAAGAAACTGTCAACGGGGTACAATGAAAAGATTACAAAAGCCTGTGGAATATGTTTTATTAAAAATAAAAGTCAAAGAATTTTATAGTTGATGCCAGACTGTGCATTGATTTATAGATATTGATTTCATCGGGTATAAATATTGATTTTATTAAGCATAAATATTAATATTAGGGTTATATTGTTCTTGGAACAAGCATTCAGTGGTTGGCCGTTTATGGCTAATGAAGGAGTCAAGGACACCGTGGATGGTTTCCAATGGCACCACTTGGAGGTATGAACAGATATAGCAATATCTGATCACTTGGCTGTACTCCCTGTTTGGTGTTTGGAAGTTGGACTAACTTGTCTTTCAAGGTTAGCCTGAGTTAGCTTCAAATCCTTTAAATCAATAAAGAAAAGAGGAAAAGAGATGGATGAGAGATGGTACCTCCTCAGAGGGATTTTCCACTCTATGAATAGTGTATATGGAGTGTCAAATAATGAACAAGAAAAAAATTAAAATGGAATATATGTAGACCTAATTGTAATCTCATTCTCTGAAGCACATCTTGGAATTTCCAATAAGCTACCTGCTTAGACATGTAAATTTTGTTAAGTAGACAAAGTCTATCAATCAAAGCATTGTGCTTACTGGTCAGCATACAACCTCCCCTGTCCCTGAAACCAGTGCAACCAAACTCTGGAAAAGCAAACAGGTTGTGTCTAGCACAGGCAGGGTTGTGTTCCTGATGCTTTATGCAGGAACTGCCAGTCCTAGAAACTGTTGCTAGGCCAGGCTACACCTGAATTAGGGATAAGAAAAGAAAAACGCTCAATTAGAGAAAAGTTCAATTAAAGAAAGTACACAGAGAGAAGAGTACAGCCCAGTAGTTATTGTAAGAAAAGATACTGAAGCAGCATAAAGAAGAAGAGCCTGAGATTAACATGTTGCTGACTGAAGTGGAAACAAGTCTTGGGCATCTCACAGCGACCTTCTGCTGCTTTTGCTGCTGTCAGTCAGGGTTCTGTGGGAACCTGTGGCTTTTCTCACCCTGCCACTGGCCATGCAGATCACAGAGCAGGGACCAGGAAGTCATCTTGAGACCTGGCAGGAAGCAAAGCATAGCCTCCACTTGTGCCTCTTATCACATAGGCACAGGCCCTGACCCCAGGTGCCACTGTGCAGCCTGGGGAGCTGTGTTCCAGAAGCCAGGGTCAGCAGGTGGAGAGGGCTCTGAGGACACCATCCCATGCAGTCCACCCACAGCCTCTGATGGCAGGACCAGCAGGCTGTGAAGTGCTGTTAGTTCTCTAGGGCAACAGTAAGAACCAGGGCAGCCTGTTAGCTCTCCAGGGCAGCTACAATTTGAATGGTGGCTGAAAATAAAAGAAATTTGTTGTCTTATGGTTTTGGAGGCTGGAAGCTTTGGAGGCTGCAGGCCCAGCTCCCTCTGAAACCTGTAGGGCAGAATCTTTCCTTGCCTCTTCTTAGCTTCTAGCAGATGTTCACAATTGGTGTTTCTTGGCTGCGGTCTTATAACTCCGACCTCTGTTTCCACTGCCACCCATGTGTCTCTGTGTTCACATGACCATCTTCTTATAAGGACTCCGGTCTTACTGGTTCAGGGCTAGCCCGACTCTAGTGTGACCCCACCTCAATTCACCACATCAGCAACAACCTTATTCACAAATAATGTCACATTCTGAGTTTCTGGGGTTTAGGACTTCAACTTATTCTTTTTTGTGTGTTAGAAGAAATACAATCAGGACCATAAGATTCACAAATTGAGATGAAGGAATTTAAGCAAAATAAAAAATTGCCTATCACATGAAGCAAAAATATATATTTGTTCTCTAATCTAAAAACAGGCAAGAATTTTGTATCTGTATGATTTAATGCCAGGTCATTCAGGCATCACCAATCACCCTCAGTTCAGTTGATGGCTGAGAATCCCCAAAGGCAAATCTCATTTCTTTGGGACTGGAGTGTAAGGCCCAAGAAACTGTATTCTGCTACTAAACATTTGGGTAGTCAAAAAGAAGAAAAAAAAGAATAGAAAACGAAATCAAGTAGAAAGTCACAGTCACGAAGTCTTTCAAGTTCATTAACTATACAATAAAAAAAAAATCAACACAGCAACAGCTTTTTCTATCTTAACAGCACTGTGTCATTTAGGAAAAGAAAAAATAAGATTCTAGATAAAAATAAATTTTGTGCTTTTGTCTTTAATGGTATTTGTATATTTTGAACAAAATGTGTCTTCATATATATATATATATATAAAGACAGTATACATATATAGTAAAAATATACATTTTTAGATAATCTTGGAGAAAGAGCAAAATTTCACATGATACTTAAACTTATTTTTAATTTAAAAATTAAATTCATAAGAGATTTTAAATCTAGGTATATATGTATAACATCTATGAAATAATGTCAAATAAAAATGATGTTTTGCTTGTGAGATTAAACAGAAAGGAAATGTGTTATAACTATAAGAATAGGCCCATAAAATCTATCCATACTCAAAGGTATTTCCTGGTTTTAAAAAGAAAAAAAAAAAAAGAAATGTTTTTATGAGAATTTAGAATAAAATACTTGAATACTTGATGTAATCTTCGAAGAATATTATCTCCATAGCAAGAAAATACACCTAAATGACTTCTACTGGCTTTGTAACTCACTTTAGGCAATTCATTTAATTTTGTTTGTATCAGCTCTGATGTAGACTCTTGCTTAATCTATTGATTCTAAGGCTGGCTACCCTAGTCTTCAACACTCAGGTTATACACACTGGGCAATGTGGCCTTGAAGAAACATAATGGCTTTAATGAGTTGGAAATCAATTAGAAATTCTGACACATAGTGATATGCTTAAGCAATTAGGGTTGTCCTTAGCTAGGAGGCTCTGCTTTTAATATGACAATGAAATTGACTATGTCACTTCAACCTCCTAATGGCTTAGAGCAACTTTGCTCATTGCCCATAACTGATCTGAATTCTACTTTCTAGGGAAAGCACACAGCTGCAGGCTGACTTGAATTTGTGCTCTGGATCAGCTGTAATTATGGACATGTGATTTATTGGTTTTCTATCAACTGCTTTCTGTTTACACTGAAAATAATGGAATTTGTTTTTGTTCTGAAACTCCCAGTCAAAGTGAACTATCCTAAAGTGATGCCTGCTTAAATCATATGGATGATTTGAACTGTCAGTGATCAAAAAGCCACTTACTTGCATCATGCATGGCAGCCCCCCCACCCACACACCCAGTGATTAACACATATTTTGTACACCCCCATCCCTACCATGTGAGGCCTGAGAAAATGCTCAGAAATATGGCGAGAGGTAGAGGAAATGAGTCTCAGAAATTTCTTTGGACTAATCATCAAAAACTACGTGCAGTGGTCAAACCATTCAGAACTCTATAGACAGTTTATAAATCTTTAAATTCATAAAAGCAATTCCAAGTCCTAAAATTCCTAAAACTGTCTTGCCCTTCTGTGAAGTGGAAAGGCTGGCCACCCACCAGATGATCAAATCTGCCAGACCTTTCTCTGTTTTGGTGTCAGCAGCGTGTATTGAGCCCCTGTGCTGACTCTGGCCCTGCAGCAGTGAAGCAGACAGATCACACGATTCCTACTCTCAGAGAGCCTAAGATTGATAAGGAATTCCTTAGTTCCTGCTTCCCTACCCATTTCACCTAGTCCCTTTTTTTCTTCCCATTGTTTGCTGTCTCGTTTTTTAATTAACTGATCTTCACTCCAGTTTGATTTGCAAGCAAATTCAGTGCACATTTTTATATGAAAAATATAGTGCTTTGCAGTGACAGAAATAGCCCCGGACTCATTCTATCAACATAAACCATTAAAAGAAGACAAACAAATTTAGATTACAAAAGCCATACCTAATTATTGTGGGAAAACATGAAAAATACAAAAGGACAGCAAAAAATAAAAATAAAAATTTCTTGCAACCCTAACTCTCAGAAAACCCCAGTAAATCTCTTGGTTTTATTTCCTTTCGCAGTTTTATTTTGCCACACTTGCTTCCTTTTTTCACTTAATGTGGAATTATTTTCTCAAATGTTTAAAATTACTTTTTAAAAAATCATCTTACTGACAATCTTTTCCATGTATAATTTATTTTATCATTAACCAGAAATTATTCTAATACAGTAATCAATTTTTAAAAGATACAGAAAAATGAATTTATTCTTGTGCAATGATCCTTTTAGTAAAAGGTTAAAAAAATAGAGAATATCTATTTTTTCTTTTTAAAATGGAGCTTTTTAAAAAAGCTATCACATAAATTAAATCTATAGTTTTTTCCTTCTCTTACCTTGCATCTGTATAATGTCTATTGAAACCCACTTCTGACATTTATGATTATAGATATAACGCAGATGGCAGAGAAGGAGACGTAGGGCAGAGAGTTAGTTCATGTCTGCCCTGGGGAGTCAATTTGCTTTGTCTTTATGAAACTATTCCAAGACTGCAGAGTAAACTAAGATCTAAGGCACTGGACACAGAAAATGATAAAATAAAAACCAATTACTAGATAGCAAATAGAAAAAGAAAGAAGGAAGGAAGAGAGGGAGGGAAGAAGGGAGAAGAGAAGAAAAAGAGAGAGGGAGGATTATAAAACAAAAAGAAAAGAAAGGAATAAAGGAGAAGGAAAAGTGAAAGGGAGAGAAGAAGGGAAATAGGAAGAGGAGAGTGGAAGCAAGCACATGTGGTAGACCATGTTAAGCTGTGACTCCAGAACTAACGCTAAAGTAAACTAATGCTTAAGTAAAATAGTTCGCGCAATCTACAGTTTCCTCCTCTAAGAAATGGACACAACAATAGTACCTACAGGGGTAGGGAAGTGGGAGGGGAAGGGGAATGGAAAGAAGGGAAAGGAAAAATTATGAGAAAAGAAAAAAAAAGGAAACAAAGTCTATGTAAATAGGGAAGGGTGGAGGGGGTGAAGGGCTCACAGGGAATAGGGAAAAAATAAGAAACAAGAACCAAGATTTACACAGGTACAAGCATCCAATGATAAATGTAAACGTATTGTATACCTAAAATGTACCAATAAAAGAATTTAAGCAAAAAAAAAAGAAGTATCTGAAGGATTAAATGAGTAAATACTTGATGTATCATAAAAACAAGATATACACTGTTACTATTGTTGTCTGCTATGTAACTGTTTTAAAAGGAAACTACTGTACATGAGAAGTTAGCGTTTGCTTTCCCAAATGAACACATCTGTATAATTTATAAATAATTGATCAGATTGCCTTGACAAAATAATTACATAAACTTTTGAATGCAGACTCCTCAATTCCATCTTGGTGCACTCGGACCTAATCTTTATAGTACACTTGTTAAGAGTGATGTTTCCTGGGCTCCAAGCAGATGTCCTGACTCACAAAGAGGAGGAGGATAGCAGTGATCCAGGAATCAACATTTTAAAACCTATTTATGAAGTGGTATATTAGCATATTCGAGTTTAAGAAACTCTGCATGTTTTCACCTAAAAAAAATTTAAAGAAACATCTTTTAGTGAATATTGCAGTGGTTACTCCAGCAGATTCAGAGAAAGTGATGTAAAATGTCAGTAAACACATGATTTCCATACAGCCCCTATGAATTATTTACAGAGTAACTAATAAAGGCTCAAGATTTTTTTTATATAATCTCCCCATATACCAAAATCTTTTCTGCCACGAACAATCAGGAGCAGCAGTGGGAAATATCTGTTACTAGAGAATCTTGATTGATTCGGGAGTTGGGGGAGGGGGAGATCAACTCACTCAGAAAAGACGCTTCATAAAGAATTTCAAAATGAATTCTTCTAGTAAGAATGCCTTGAAAAGGGAATTATAGAACCAAAATGGCAGAGCTATAAAGGGTGTTTAAAACACTTAGCTAGTTTTGTTCAGTGGTTATCACTTTGGCTCTGCAACCAGACTACTTTCAGTAGCTGCCTATCAGTGTGAGACGGAGGCCAGTGAGTGACCTCACTGTGCCTCAGTTTCTCAATTGTACTGTGGAGATTACTGTAGTATGCATCTCACTTGGTTGTTGTAAGAATTAAATGAGTCAATACGTATAAGGTGCTTAGAATACTTACAAGATTGCTGCAAACACCAGGAACTCAGAAAATGTTCATTATTACCACATTTCTTATGTAATCCAACAATTGAACATCCTAGCTGAGAAAACTAAGGACCAGACATGGCCATCTACTCACACTACTCAAGGAGAAAGCCAGATCATGACCTAGGTTTATGAAGTCTACACATAACATTTTCCAATTATATCTTGCTAAATTGTCAGAACATAATTCTGTTTTTATTGATTCACACCCAAACTTCACCCATTGCCTTGAAATAAATAAACTATTAAATGAACAGTTAAAATACCACTATCATCTCTGTTCATGCAGGAAAAGACGATTTCCTCAAATCATTTAATTCAGAAGAGATTTTTACAACTTTCATATCTTTAGAGCTTTTTTGAAGGTACATATCAATATTATTGAAATATGGAAGAAAAACGAATCAATGTGGAAAATAAATTGTGGTGTTGCCTCGCTGTGGCTCATAACTGTGTTCTTTTCATGTATGTTAATTGCTTTATTACCTATAGTGGCTTGGCCCCAATTTTATTCATAGTTTTTATCTTTCCTCTGGGAAATGTATGGATAGCTTTGGCATGCATTTCTTTCTCTTTTGAAATCCCTCAGACCAACAACCCATTTAATTATTTTTAGTAATGGCTTTGGTAAATGTATTAGACACTCAGCTGTTTTACAGCTCATTCCAGATCTTGATGTTTTCTATGCTTAGAACACCACCCCAGTGTGCTTTTTTGGTAGGGTTTTGACGGTGCCTAAAAGATACTTTTGTGGATTTTCTGAAAGCTTTTTAATTTTCTTTTCCATTCTGAACAGTTTATATGGCTTCTTCTCGCTCAGGCTCTGGGTTACAACCTGGAGTGGACCCAAAGTTGGTTATTTGGCCACGTGGTGATGTAGACAGAAAGATGTTGGTGTGATTTTCCTCATCCTGATTCCTCCTTGTTCTTCATTTTGTTTCCTCCTGTATCAGTGATCTACCCAGGCCTTTAATACCTGCAAGAAATACTGTTGCTTTTCCTTTACTTTCTAATACCCATAATAAAAATTTCCTATCTCCACAAGTTATTCTTTTAGAGTTATAATAGGTAAATAAAACTCATAAAATATGTTAATATTATGGAGTATTTGGAAGTTTATCTTACACAGTAAATTATATTAATATTTAATATTCATTAAATAAAAATAAACCTATTATACAATTTATTTTATGTAAGATCTTCTTTAACAATATGTGTTTGTTTTAAATAAGGAAATTTAATGACACACACCAAAGGGTAGAATTTTTGTATTGAGACCATAAAATGGAAATTTTTTTATCCTAAAAATATTTTACAGTAAATATGCCTCCTGTTTTAGTCCTAGGTTTCATCCCTCAGAATGTGATCAAAAAGAGCATGTAGCAGTGGAGAAGTAATACTTCCCAGGGTGTTCATTCTGCTTCCTCACTACCATAGATTCCCACACCTCTTTCATTTCAATTGAACCTGTTTATTGACACCTTTGTGGACCTCCCCTCACCCCTACCCTGCTCTCTCAAATATATTGAGGATAGCATCAAGTAACTCATGTCTGGTTATACCATGATACCTGTCTACATGCAACGTGGGCAAAACAACTATGCCTAAGAAAGTTAGAACTTTCCACTACCGCCAACCCTAATCTCATTAACAGTCATCTTATTACAATTCAGAATTTTTAAAATAGCCCTATATTCATTTTCTTCCTGAGGTTTTAGATATTAGGTTGTCCTACTTCTTCTAATTCTCTCCATCTCAGTAGTAGAGATGGAAATAATATCATCAACTATAGTTTGTGTAAACTGAAGTTATTGAAATCCAATCGCTGACCAGGCAAAGATGCCACATTCCTAAGTGTCTTTTCTTTAGGATAAGGAAAAAAGGAGAAACTGGTTGTCATAAACTCATGGAGTATCTTCACCCTCTTCTTCAATCCACATATTTCCCCTTTTCTACACAGGGGGGTAGACCTCTCCACCTCAGAGGTGCCTCCCCTGAGCAATCTCACCTAGCACTGAGCATTTCTTTCTTCTGCATAGGCCACTCAGTTGTACAAATAGTTCGGAGGAGTAGTATAACCTGAGTTGAGAAGACTGACTGCTCCTAATACACTGTTCACATACGATAGGAACAGCTCATCTATGAACTCCATGATTCCTCAGTTAGACGAGGACTTAGATCCAGGCGTTGTTTGTAGGAAACTGTCATACTTCATTAGAAGATATAAATTCAGTATTTTTTTTAATTCAGTATTTTTTGACCCTATATTAGAATTTAGCTCACTTCTCTCAGATTCAAAAGTTAATTGAGTCATTGAGCATTAAAGCTGGCAGGAATATTTGGAGAAACAAAACCCCCATTTTACAGATGAAAAATATGAGAACCAAAAAAATCGAATTTTCTTTCATTCCACTATCAGTTAGAGGCAAAAACTCTCTCACTAATCAACTTGGGAAGGCACTGTGCTCGGCGTTTAGATAGGAAGGTAAGAAAAACATAGCTCTTCTCAAATAGAAGCTTTAGATCAGGAGATGTAGAGCTTCCTCTGAGTGCCCATTATAATTCAATTCAGGACCTAGTTGTGGAATTGACTCTTCCATCTTCTTTGCCTGTGAACTAGGGATCCACACAGAACTCTGACCACTTCCTTTCTTCAGTCTCTGAGTGCATTAAAGGGGGGAGAAAGGTCTACACTAAGTGTCTGTGTAAGTGTCCAAGTGCTATATTAAAAGGAGGCACAAAATATCATAGGAATAGAAAAAATAATTATTTCTACCTGTTTCAGTCCAATGTAAGAAGATATTTGAGCTGACACTTGGGGGAATGAGATTCTGTTTTGCCAGACTTTCTAGGTCTCTACCTAAATTTTTAGGTAGAAGAAATTTTTAGTCTACATGTTAGATTTCAGAAAAGACTTGTGATAGCAGAACAATGATCACCCCAAAAGTGTCTACTTCTTAATTCCTGGAACCTGTGAATCTATTGTTTCAAAAGGGAATTAAGAATGTAGATAGATTCACCGCCTGCTGCGCAAGCGCAAGGACCCGAGTTCAATCCCCAGCACCAAAAAAAGAAAAAAAGAATGTCGATAGAGTAAGTTTGCTAACACTGACATTAAGATGAGAGATTGTCCTTGATGACCTAGAAGGGTCAAATGTAATCACAGGATCCTTAAAATTGGAAAAAGGAGGTAATCAGAGTGATGCAATGAGAGAAGGACTCAATCCACTGTTCCAGATTTTGAAGACAGTGGGAGAGATGATAAGCCAAGGAAAGTAGAAATCCTTGAAAGCTAAAAAAAAAAGCCAAGAAAATGGATTATCCCCTGGACCCTCCTAAAAAGAACACAAGGCTGCCAAAGTCTTGATTTTAGCTTACTGAGATTTGTGTGAGACTTCTGACCTATGGAACTATAAGATAATAATTTGGAGACTGGGAATTTAGCTCAGTGGTTCCGCTGCCTGCCTCAAAAGAGCAAGGTCCCAAGTTTGATCCCAGGTACCAAAAAAAAGATAATAATTTGTGCTATTTTAAGCTAGTAATTTTGGGTTAATTTGTTATAGCAGCAACAGAAAACTAATACAGGACTACGTTTGTTAACCATAATAACAGTTACATCCTCCTTGCAATGCTGCTGGGGTAGGATTCACACCTTTGTGGAGAGAATGAGGGAGAACCAAAGGCATCTTTTGTTTGGACTTTTCCTTTGCTTTGTCTCACACACATTTTCTGTTCAAATTAAGTACCTGGGTAAACATCATTTTTTCCCTTTTCTTTGGCAAGGGGAAGCCTTTTCTAGGTAGATAAGACTAAAGAATGCCTGAGGGATTTTCAAGCCACAGGCTTTACCTCAGCCAAGCAGCTAATCTTAGCCCAGTGGCTGACCTCCTTAAAAGTCTATATTCCTTTGATGTGTCAGGCCCTATAGCATGCACCATGGCTAGTTTCTGACTCTATGCTTTTTCTTGTAAATGGGGAAGTATATGTCCCTTACTCCTCACTCCTGTCTGAGTTGTCAGTCATTTGTTTAACTTAACTACTGAAATGGTTTATCGTCTCTTGGGTCCACTTCAAATTCCTAGTCTGAGATTAGAGCTTGTATGTAGGTGGTGACTCCAGGGAAGAGGAATGGGGGCCTAGGGAGGGTGAAACAGAAAGGGAAGAAGGTCATCGTGAGGGTGCTTATCGAGTTGATGATCCCATATATAACTAATCCTCAGTTCCCGCTAGGAAGCGAGGAACAGAGGAAGTTATTCCTGAAGTTGGGCACTCCTGGGTTGTGCAGGCCTCAAAATGGCTGCCTAGGCCCTGCAGCAGCACCATGGGTAAGAGAAGGTGAGCAGAGCATGAATTCCTGCAGCAAGGAGCCACCAGGCACGCCCAGTTGCAGCTAGCTAGCTTTCATTCACAGCACAGCTAGAGTAGAAAGGAAGCCTGACCTCTCATTACTCGAGATGGGCAGCAAGGTACCCAATACAAAAGGCCTCCAGCTTGAAGTCCCCAGATCACTGACTCAAACTGTGGTCCAGACCTGTGTTTTTCACATTGCCTGACTCTCCTAGATTGAGTGCCCTGTGTCCAGCACTACCACCCACAGGCTCAAGGCTTCCTAAATTTCAGGCCTATAAATGTAGTCTCATCCAGACCTCACAAAATGCAACAGAACTTAGCAGACACTTTTCCTGTCCATAAGAAACAAATATATTGTGTAGTAAAGAAAGTACGTGTGAATTCAGAAAAACAGATTCTCAGCATTCTACAATATCCACTTCCTCTTAGCTATGAAAAGGATCAATCCAGCTGACTTGTCATTGTCTCTCAATAAGAAACTGCAATAAGCAGAGAAAGCTTGGTATTTTTAGTACTCACTTTCACAATATTGTATTTCCCTATCTGTTTCTTTACGGTATTCTTACAGAGAATTACAGATGTGGCAACCCTTTTGCTACAAGAGACTAAAAAAGGCCTGATGTTCTTGCTCAAAGCTGGTAGTTCCTTCAGATCCTATTGAAATGATCAAACAAGCTGAATCAAACACTGAAGAATCAGTGTTAATGTTCTTTTTTTCTAAAGCTTTTTTTTATAGCTAACCAATATTTGAGAGCTTTAGCAAAAGCTAACTACAGTGAATGGTGATACAAACTTTGTAATATAGAATTCTCCAAATGAGTGGCCCATCTGAGCTGAATTCCAAGACCATCATGTTATTTGAAAAGCCAACTTTGTTCCCTTAGTGCCCCCTTGGAGGGTTTCTCTGTAATGCCTTCAGCAGAGTCCTCAGGCACTGAAGTAGGGGCGGGACTGCCCGCTGTCCAGGAGCGGGCTGCTGCCATCCAGAGCCTTTGATCTAACAACTCATGCTAGACCATGTGCAAAGCTGCTATGCTAATTTCTCTCCTCAGAGGATTCTCTGTCTCCCATGGCAGGCACCACACAATGTCACCATACAATGTTCAGAAGCGTTTTCTTTAACTGGCACGTAAAGCTCAGAAGATTGCTATTAATTGCATGGTACATATTGATTACCTTCTCTCCTGGCGTTCATAATTTTATACGCTGCAAGTCAAATTAGGCACACCCTGACTCCTCATACAAAGCAATCCTGCTTTACATTTTTCAGTTTGTTCTTTATTTCATGCCATTCTCTTTCTTTTTCCCTTCCTTGCCGCCCTCTTTCTCATCTCTTTCTCTCTATGCCTATCTTTCCTCTTTTGCTCCCTTCCTTCTCCCTTTCTTCATTCCTTCTTCCTGTCCTTTCTTTTTTCTCTCACACGTACCACTCATAATGCTCTCTCTCCTCTTTTTAATTCATGCATAAATGAAAAACTTCCTAGTGATTAAGCCAGGCCTATTTAAAAAGCTGACATCAGTTTCATCTTACACACTTAAATGTCATTTTAAAAAATCATCAAGCTTTAAACTGGATTTTATTCTTAAATACATGTTTTTGAGAGAAGAATGAGTTATTACTTATCAATTAATTAGCTGCCTGGTGTGTTCAAGAAAAGTGGTGGAACATTCACTTCTAAATCTATAAAGCAAAAATCCTTGGAGAAGCTTGTGTGCTATGTAATTAGAGTTAATTAACACATTTGCTAATTGACTATTATTTAGCACTCCAGCTGCTGAGGAAAAATCCATAGGCCCATTAAATATTAATTAGCAAAAGTCTATTGTCTGATCCTGTCAGCTTCTATATTGATGAGATTTTTACAGGCACAGCTTTGTTAGTCTCAGTATAGAGCAATATGCAGTAGTTGGCAACTGAGGAATAAGAAAATGAGAACCTCATAATAAGCACGCAAGCCCTGTATTTCAGTCAATTACTTTTTTCTCATTCAACTGATTATGTTACCAAGAATATCAGAAATAGCTTATTCATCTCTGTTTGCAATGCTACTTATAACCTTGAGATTTACACGGCTCCTATTACGTCAAATTTTTGCTGTTTCTGAGCAACCTATGTGATGCACTGTTTAGAAAACCGAAGAAAATTCACCTGTAATTGTAGAAACAAAATGCTCCCTATAGTTTTTTAAAAATAGCTTATTGAGGTAAAATTCACATACCATACTATTCACCCTTTCAAAGTGTACAATTCAATGGCTTTTGGTGTATTATAGTATTAATTTTTACATTTTTAAATATTTTAAATTAATTGTAAATTTAAAATATTAACATAAAAATTACCATATCTAAGTGTACAATAATGATTTGTATTCACAGGTTCTGTTAGATCGGTTTAAGTGTCCTTGTGATTTAAGGCACAACCTGGGAACTGATCCATCTGCCCTTCCTACTCTAAACAGCTGCCCCTTGGTTTTCAGGAGGTTAAAATGCACCCTTGCTCAGTCAGCATTTCTTCAACATGAAGACTGTTCTCCGAGGATCCACTCCTTAGCTCCTGTCTGGTTTTCTGTTTCCATCCTTAACTCTGCTGCTAACATTCACAGTTAGACCCACAGTTGTTCTGAATAAGAACCAGGTGCTCTTGCTCTTGTCTCCTAGGTGGGAGTCTCTAGAGATTTCTATTTCAACCAAATTGTTACAAGTATCTCTAGGTATTCTAGAACTTCACTGGATCCCTTTTTCTCTCTACTGCTTGCCACACAAAGCTCAGCTCATCCTTTATCCACAGGACCTTTACTGCTATAGTTCAGGTGTGATTTGTCCCCCAAGGGTTCCAGTGTTTGACGCTTGGTCCCCACTACGGTGACATTGAGGTGGTGGACATGTAAGAGGTGGTGATTACTGAGAGGTCCTTAGATCACTGAGGTGCTCCACATAGTAGTTACTGTGGGACCCTGAGTTAGTTCTCAGGAGAGTGAAGTGTAAGAGTGAAGCTGAACCCTGAATGTGCTCTGCCTTCTTGTCTTGTGATGTAATTGCTCCCTCTTACATGGACCCCACCACTGTAATGTAAATGGCTGCGAGGTCCTTACCAGAAACAAGCCAATGCTGGCACCGTGCCCGAGTCTCCAGAACTGCAAGCCAAATAAATCTCTTTTCTTCATAGCATTACATCTTACCCATCCTCAAGCATTTCATTAGAGTAACAAAAGTAGACTGATGCCTACTGAGATGACAATCACATTGAAGTGAACACAATGAATATAATATTTTAGTTTATTAGCAATATAGTATCCGCCATTTCACAGTAGTCCTGCACAAGTTTCTCAGATAATTAATTGACTTCTCCCTTTCTTCCTTTATCAACTCTGGAAAAAAAAACCCAAGGGAAAGAAAAGCTAGCTCTTTCCATGGAATTCTAGTAACAAGTTTAATTTGTATTAAAATAACAACTTCTAGCAAAATCAGTTTTGTCTGTGAAGCTGGAACATTAGTTAATACTAATAATTAGTAGTTATTGTTAGTTAATATTAATAACTAATAATTATTCTTAAATTACAGAAAAATTTCTGTCAGGCAAATCAATCGATGAATGCTTCATATCATATTTCTTAATCCACAAGAGTCATAGAGGTCATAGATTATGACATGGAGGTTAGGAAATTCAGTGCCACACAGACCTAAGTTTGATTTCTGCTTCCTTTTTGTAATAGCTATTATCCTTCAAAAGGTTCCAGAAGATACCAAGAAATATCATTTGGTGCCAGCTGTAAATGGCAGGCATCAGAGTCCACGGGTGACACAGAAAGGTGGGCTTCAGCAGGGAATAACTGAGCTCTGGTGGCTTGTGCTCTAGAAGTGGGACTGATGGGCCAGCATGAACAAGACCTCATGCAATTCAATCAACATTTTGGCTCAGATCTAAATAGTCTTAAGGTCAGCTGTTTAGGGAAGAGGGAGGAAATGCCAGTTGCCCATTTCCCTAGTACTTAGGGCTTCTGTTCTGGTGGGAAATTGAGTTCAGGAAGAGTTCCTCCTGCTTGGAAAAGCAGCCAGCTTCTTGGAAAAACAAAAACAAAACACCAGTAGGAGCTCCCAAGGTGATCTATGCAATCTTGTTTGTCTATTCATTGCTGGGTAACCTTTTTTATCTTCCCACACCTCAGTCTGCTCACCCTTTATGGATAATAGAATTTCCTGATAAGTGTTCTTATGGGGAAAAATTAAGAAGAAAACCACTAGTCCAGAGCCTGGAAATATGAAATAAATTTTGACTCTTCTATAACCTTCACTTGACAGTCAAGGTGATGAGGCTAGGAGAGATTTAATAAAGTTTGACCTCAATTACCTCAAGTCAATGGTGTCAACCCAAGTGTGTCCGAAGATTGGTTCTTACCACTATGCCCTCTTGTTTACCCTTACCAAGCTGCCAAATTCCTGATTGAATCATCCCATTTTGTGACCCTAAATATGTGAGGAGGACTTTTCATTTGATCTTTGATGATGCTGCGGTCAGACATTCTGACAGTGATGCTCTACCAGACAACTATTGTGCCCATTTATTCAGACTTTAGGTAAGTCAGTAATTCCTAGACACCCTTAGCTATTGATAGTCTGTACCATTTACCATGCTTTTTTTCCTTACTAGCTTCTGACATCATATTATTTCAACTTAATTATAATCTGTCCCTCTTACTGGGCTCCAAACTGCATAACATTCTCCACTGTATTTCACAAACCCAGAACACAGCCCGGCACATAGTAAGTGTATATCAAGTCTTTGTTTAGTGAACCAATACACTTTTCCCCCAATTTTGTTCTCAAGATCACGTAAGAGTGGCAGGAAAAGCTTCTATGACAAATTCATTCTTCATTCTGTCTGTTTTCTGTTTTCAATCAGTTTTGTAGCTGGGGAAGCTAAACTGAGGGGCCAAAATTCCATCTGGCTAACAAGGGACAATTTAAATTATCACAGTTTTTAAGATGTACTAACATTTTGGCAGGACAACCCTAAGTACTCCCTATTGATTTCAGGGAATAGAGCTGAGTATATCTTTTCAGGGTCCAATAAATCTAAGATCATAATTTATTCAGAAAGTATCACTCAAAGCAATCCATAGTTTCAATATAATCCCAATCAAAATTCCATTGTCATGTTCTATAGGAAAAGAAAAACAATCCTAAAATTCATATGGAACCACATATGTACCAAAAAATAAGTAAATAAACCCAAATAGTCTGGGCAATTAAGACCAAAAAGAGCAGAGCCAGAGCCTGCTTGATTTCAAACCATACTACAAAATATAGTAATAAAAAGCACAGTACAGTATTAGCATAAAAATAGACACATAAACCAATGGAACAGAACTGAGAAACCAGAAACGAACCCATGTATGTATGGTCAATAGATTTCTGACAAAGGTGCCAAGAATCCATAATGGGTAAAAGATAATTTGTTTAATAAATTGTGTTGTGAAAACTAGGAAGCCACATGTAGAAAAATGAAATTAGACACTTTATCTCACACCACATACAAAAACAAATTCAAAATTGATGAAAGACTTACGCATAAGACCAGAAAGTGAAAAACTATGAAGAAATTATAAGAGAAACTGATATAGGGGGAAGAGATGTAACTTCCAAATCTGCTAGATATCCAAAATGCAAGTTTGTGTTTTCTAAAATCGAAGAATAAATTCTAGGAACAACAGAGGTTAAGAGTAGGAAAAATTTATTGAAAGAAAGCTTCTGTGTAAGAGAGACAGAAGGGAGACTGGAAAGTGGGTTGCCCCCCAACCCCACTTTTCAAAAATGTTTTATACAGGAGGGTCAAAACTCTAAGAACCAATGGAAATTTACAAGGTGGGCATGAGGTGGGACAAAACCATGACCAGCCAATAAGTTTGCAAGTACAGTCACCCAGGTAATATTGATTAAATGGGGATCAAACGGGAAAACAAGTCACATGCAAGGAATTTCCCATTTAGAATCTCAATCACTGCTGTCTGTCTCTAGGGGAAGTAGCACCTCTTCTTTTTATAGTGCTAACCAGTGAATGTGCCTCAATTGTTCTCCAGGTTGTTTCCTCACTGTGTTGGCTCCCAGAGAGCTGGCACCTAGAAGACTGGGGCCTTGAGGCCTGGTGCCTTAAGGGAGGCCCTGTCTAACTGCCTACAAGATATCTAATTAACTTGCCTATCTACAATAAAACTACTAGACATTGATCTGGGAAATTTTTGTTTTTTAGATTTCACCCCAAATGTGCAGGCAACTAAAGCAAAAATATGTGCTACAAAGCCTTCTGGGGTGAGGACTTCCTATCGTACAATGCACGGTTGGTGTGGAGCCCTGCAGAACAGCCTGGAGCAAAGCAAAAGAGAGACTGAAGGAGGTACTGTGGGGAATCCTGGAGGAGAGTTTAGCTGGGACAAAGACGACATCGTAGAATGACGGAAAGGCCTCAACAACCTAACCCTTACTAGTGAGAGACAATAGAAATTCGTAGTTAGCTTCACCAGAGCCTTGCTCCAGGCTCCCAGCCTGGGACACAGGCACACGGTGGGAGGTGGGTATGTGTGCTTGGAACGACTGCCTCATTAAACCTTCAAATGCTGACGAGCTCCCCCATTCTTGCAATGGCATTTTCCCGCCTCACTCCTTACCGAATGGGACACAAAGGCGTGTTATCATTTCCCTAGATTTCTGAGTCTGCACACTAACTGTCCAGTCCAAAGCTTCTGGACAGCAGCTCTGACAACTGAAGCAGCTTAGAACCCACTGCTCTGGGGGGTCTTGAGGGAACAAAAGCTCAGTTACCTTCTGTGCCAATCAGGAAGGGCAAAAGCTCTTTTTTGGACTTGTGTCGCCACCTGTGTTTAGTCCAAGAAGTGCTTGGTGCAGTTTTACCTGTAAAAGACTAAATTGCTCATGGCCAGGCAGGTGGAAATCAGAAAAGCCATCTATATTTAGGCATTTCTGGGCTTTCTGCTCACTGGCTAATAAAACAAAGGCAGTGTAAAATGGATCCTGAGAAAATTGCCTAATAGAATCCACATTATCTTCCACTTACAGTCAACACGATGACAAGATTGTATTTAGAAATGCTCAAATGTATGAAAAAACTTTTTAAACATAATGATGTCAAACATCACTTTGAGGGACAATTGTTACCTAGCTTTCTGTGCCATGTTTAACATTGTGTGTGTTTACATTCTGTAAACAGGCTCCAAGCTATAGTAGTATGTTTTGGTACTTGCAAGGCTGATAGAAAATTTCTTTTTTTAAAATTAATTTTATTGGTACATTTTAGGTATACAATATAATGACATTCATCATTGGAAATCTGCACCTTTACCTAATCTCTCTTGGTTCTTTTCTTTTCTGCATTCCCCTGCCCTCCCTTCAACCCCTCCATCCCTCCCTATTTACAGACTTTGTTTCCATTTTTGGAAATTTCTAAGTATTATTTTATCCATTAAGCTTCCTTCTTTGTCCTTTTGAAGTTTGACTGACTATTGTAGGGTTGGAGTTCCTATTGTTGAAATAATCTTTTATTCAAATAATCAAATAAATATTTTAGTGATACAGAGTGATAAAGGAAACATTTCATTACCTCCAGGGTGAAGATTCTCACAGAAATAAAAGGAACAGGAAATAATTTTGTGAAACATGACAATGTTGAAAATCCAACACAACCCAATGATTGGACAACTCTACAGCAAAGAGCAGTTCTCACCCCTTATTACAGAAATATTCATTAATGTTTAATACCTGCCCCTAGAGAGAGTGGCTTTGTGGGCTGTGAGCTGGGATTGGTACTGTCTTCTTTCCTGATATTTATGGAGCTTCAGGGTTCAAGTGACATTTCCAATCTACTTGCTGCAGCCTCTCTGCGGTTGATTCCTTAAAGGCAGGCGACCAGGTTGCCTTTCCCATCTGCTCTACATCTCTGATCTCCATGCTTGGTAAATTAGTTTTCAGACAAATAAACAATATTTTGATAGTAAATTTTTGTTTATATTATCCCCCTGAGGAGGGATTAATCAGCCTAGAACACCAGGCAAGCCATCAGTTTATCCACAATTTGAGTATTGCAATCTGGTTGGATATAATTTCCTCTCTCCTTGTTGCTGCCTATTTTCTGCATTTCTGTCTTTTATTCTTTTCTTGTAAATATCACTATGTCAATAATAATAATATTTTGGAATATTAATAATCAAAAAGTGACCATAACCAAAAAACCCATGATTTTTGTTTATTCTCAGTTATATAAGAAAATGTGTTTGAATTCATAAACCAATAGAGTTATCATTTGCAATGCCATAAAAACATGCACTCTCTATATTTTTGAGAGACTGTATCTCTGTGACTGTTGTATAAATATGTACACAAAATTATACAAAATCAGGCCTCCTGATTGTGAGGTCAAAGCCACCATGAACTACATAATGAGATCCTATCTCAAAAAACTTAAAGAAATAAATAAATACTGATTTAAAAAATCAGACAACTTTATTCCTATTAAAAATAAATAACTACCAAATTAATAAAGAAGTATTTGGAACCATTCTAAACAAACTGAAGTACCAGTATATTTTTAAAAGAGGGATAGTGGTAATAGCAACTTATCTCTAGTTATAATTAAACAAACCAAAACAATAAACTGTCCCAATTGGACTAGTAGATCTTACTTTTTTTAATTTTTAATTTTTTATCATACATCTTTGCAGTATATAATAATTACATTTTTGTGAGGAGCTGACACACATACATGATATATCTTAATTCTTTTTTCAGAATTCTTTTCCCCTTCCCCTGACCTTTGCTTTCTGAATTCTGGAAAGCAGCTGAAAGCAGCTGGAGAAGAGATTACTTCCTCAGAGATCCATAGAGGACAGTAGTTTATGCACCAGTGAATAAAAACATAGACAGTAAAAGAGGGAAAAAGATGGCCATCAATCAATGAAATAAAAAGGCATAATAAGTGAAGAAAAGAAAGTAGAGTTCACTCCTTACCTCTACCCACTTTTGTCTTCATAGCAATACTGTAGGCATGAACTGCAGGATATATATATATATATATATATATATCTCCATCTTCAGAGAATGGTATGAAAATTAGAGAGTATGTCCTGGATGGTGAAGTCCCTCAGAAGAACTGGCCATAAAGCTTGCAACTGAAACCAAGAAAGGAGATTCAAGGAACTTCCCTACAAGTCATTGTCAGTGAGAGGAACGCGTAGAAATCAGGTTGAGTAGAGTTGGAGTTATTGGCCTTTTGAAGATACTAACCTAAAGGAACATATTAATTAAAAATGTTAACCTATTTTAAGCAGCTGGTAAATTCAAAGTTCTTTCTTTCTTTCTTTCTTTATTTTTGTACTGGGGATTGAATTCAGGATCTTGTGCTTGCAAGGCAGATGGCAGCACCACTGAGCTAAATCCCCACCTGTAAAAGTTTTTTCTTTTTAACAACAACAATTTTTAAAACCCTAAATAATTAAGTCAAACAAACAAACAAAAATCTTGCTCATATTTTAAATTTCCCATGGAGTGCTTTGGAGAAGAGTAAATAATCAAAAACTAATTCCTTAATTATGCAAAGAATTTCTTGAGAAAACAACAGCAACAACAACAAAGAACTGATACAGGTATTGTAGAACAAAAGGGGTATTTAAAAGTGGCACATCACAGAAGATGGAATAAATAGGGTAGAAAGGAGAGTAGCACTGTACACCATACCAAAACGTGCTGCTTATTTGGCTTAGGGTTATTGTGAGCTGAAGTAACTGAGAAGAAGCAGATACTAGGGAGGCTGCCTCCCCTCCCCTCCCTCAGGAGCATGCAGTATATATAAATGTGCCTGTCCTCTCTCCAACAGGAAGGAAAGTTAATCCATGAAGCCAAGTTTGGCCTCATCAGCCAAGATAGGGTACCAGAGGAATGTCCATAGGGCTCAACTGACCATTCCTTATCTACCATTCTTTTCCTCATATATTTCTATAAGTTTCCACCATAGAAATTCAAACTCCTTTCTTCTGATTTTATTTTATTAAGATGGTCTATAAAGGCAAATTCTAACAATGCTTCTGAGTTGCTCATCACTGAGGACTCCGTGTATACACACTAGGTCAGCATTAATAAATTTCTGTTACCCCCTTGTTAATCTGTCTTTTCTATATCTAATTCACAAGGTCTTACCCAATCAACCTAAATTGAGGAAAGGAAAAGAAAATTTTCCTGTAATATAGAATAAAAAGGGGATTGATGACAAAGCAGCCATTTTGGAAAAATGTGGTTGGTGGAGAAAGGAATATAAAGGAAAGAATCCATGTAACAATTTAAAGGACAAACCCTCAAGAATTTTAGGTATTTTATTTGAAATAGAGGCCAAGAAAAGAAGGCCAAGAGTTTTGGTGTATTATTTACGTTGCTCTTATGGAAATGGCCCTTTCTTCCATCGTTTTTATTGGAAAGCAGCATTTCCGCAGAGATCCTAGCCATTGATATGGATATACCTAAGCCAGGCATGAGTTGGACATACAGTTCAGTGGAAGACTGTTTGCCTAGCATGCATCAAGCCTTGCTTTAGATCACCAGTACCCCCACCCCGAAGACAAATATCTGTCCTTCTCAAATATCTGAGTAGCTTGCAATTATTTAAAAATGAAAGTTATTTTTCTTAACTAAATAAGGTAGATAATAAAGAAATAAATTAGTATCTTTAGTTCAGAAAAACAACCAAAGTGAATCCTCTGTGTTAGTTACTTTTCTCTCATTGTTGAGACAAAATACCTGAAATTCAAAGCTACATGGAGAAAGGTTTATTTCACTTACAGTTCGTAAAGGTTTCAGCCTAGAATGGGCTGGCTTTAAGGCAGGGTGGCAGAGCAGTAACAGTTCATGGCAACAGAAGCAGAAAAAACAACAAGGGACCTTAACAGCCCTTTTTACCTCATTCTTCTTGCCCCTTATTCTTTACCTCTTCTTGCCCCTTTTACGTCATTCAGACTACTTAGGGTGGGTAGCACTCACACCCTTAATCCTAATGCCCTTGGGCCTATCTCACACTCTAGATTCAACTATCTTTGACGTGAGGCTTTGAGTGGACATCTGAACACAAGCCATAACAGCCTTTGATTTAGAAGCTTGTCAAAACTGAGGGCCACTCTTGTTAGAGTTTGGCTTTATTTTGTTTCTGTGAAAATAAGTAATAAATATGTATGTTACAACATATGTAATGGTTATTTATCAAAAGCATTGTGTGTAGTAGTAAAAAACTGGAAATAATCCAGCTTTTCATCACTAGGGAGCTTGTTAAATAAATTGCTGTATACCCATACCATGAAAAGAAGCACTATGCAAGTGTAAGAAAAACTGACAAAGCTCTTGAAGTATAAATAAAGATCTCCAAGAGATATCATTAACTGAAATGGCAAAATAGATCGTGTGCTATATTTTGTGTAAGCAAAAGGGAAAACAACGCTGTCTTACATTTACTTGGTTGTATAAAGAGAAAGTCTGCAGGGATACTCAATAATTAATAGTGCCTGCTAGTGACAGAAAAAACGGAAATGATGAAGGTAAAGGTATATATCCTTTCTACTGTATATTTAATCTTGTAGGAGTGTTTCTTATTCAAATTTTTAAATAAGATTAAATAAAAAGTGAAACACAAACATTGCCCAACACTTTGTGTTTCAAGTGACATCATAGCTGCTGCCTAACTCATTAAGAACCTCTAGTCTGCTTTTGCTTTTGTAGAAAGTTTCCATCTCAGGCTTCCATATTGTCACAGTTTCCCTATCAATATTGCATCATGGTTCTGTGTTGACATCAGCTGTACCAGGTTGTTTTCCTTTGCCATATATGGGGCCAATGTAAATCTTCCTGAATCCAAAGATTACACTCTACAATTCTCTGTTTTGAAATTGCAACATTTCATTTGGAATTTCTACTTTGTGTACATTTCCTGCACTGGTCAACTTGTCCTCTGTTAGCAAATGTAACATTAATTGGAATCTGGTAAACCAATGGTTGAATGTCACATTCCTATTAGTTTGGGAGATGAGAACAGCAAGCCTGTTCACAACAACATTCAGTTTATTACCATACGAATAAGAACCTGATGGCTGAGTTCCAGGATAAATTTTTAAACTGAAAACATACGTCTTCAAATCTAAAAGGGCATAAATTTTTATGCCATATTTTGACCCATCACTTTTCCATAAGTCTTGTATATTCCTGTGATTGCCATGAGAAATTCCTGCTAAGTACAGCAGACCTATGAATGCTTTCAGTCCAGCTAGTGAGGGGTCATAATAAAAACATTTTTTAACATGACCATTGGTCATACAGAACATTTTACTTGTATTTCAGCCTTTGTGTATTTCACAGCATCTTGTAGCATTTCATCTGTTACAAAATCCAACACTGAATGGCAGTACTAGCACTCTGTCCAACAGGTTTCGGCCCTGCCAAGATCCTCATTGTATTTTTGGACTTAGTTTTAACATCATTGGATTGTTCCATTTGGTTCTGTGACCATTTTGCAGCATTTTGACTAGTCAAATATGCACTCACACTGCTGTTTTCTTTGTCATCTGAATCAAGGAGGTTTGCATTCCTTGTGTCTGTATCAGTCAATTCTTGCTCCATTTCACTGTCACAGGAACTATGGCTGACATAGCCAACATACACCCACACCACTTTTCTGTTATGAAAAAATGTATTTTACCATAATGGATCATCTTTGGCATCCATGCATGAGAAATCTGATGAGTCAGTTTTGTTTTGTTTGCTTTTTTTGGTACCGGGGATTGAACTCGGATCCTTGTGCTTGCAGAGGAGGTGGCAAAACCACTGAGCTAAATCCCCGGCCCTATGATGAGTCAGTTTTGACCTCCTCCA
The DNA here is from genome assembly GCF_000247695.1 of Heterocephalus glaber. The sequence goes on from NW_004624866.1 coordinate 3,890,436, forward strand.
AAACTCACAAATCTGGTATTTCATTTGCCATTGTACTGAATTGAGCTGCTTCTATCAGAAGAATTAAGAGAAAACTTTTAAAAAAATAAATCCTAGAGTGGTTTGGGTGTATTATACCCGCTATGATGCTCAGGTAAAACATACACAAAACTTGTTCGACAGACCATCATGTGGGTAAAAATCTCAGATTAACACTTTTATACATGTGCACATGCCTTGCTGTTCATCTTACCAAGTTGGTAAACACAAAGTTTGGTTCCTATATCCCTCAGATAAAGGTATTGATACACAAAGCCAGCTACTCTTATGTTAAAATAAAAATTTACAGTAGAAAGGTAAGTGATATGTTTGCAAAACCCAGTGTTACGCCTGTAGTTAAAGAACCAGCAACTCACTCCCAAGGGAAACTCTCCCAGCAACTATTGCTTCATGTTCCATTTGCTCTTATATATGACATTTATTATTTAGGGAAAGGGATATATATTTATATATATATATAGAGAGAGAGAGAGAGAGAGTAACTTATTTATTATATTTCTTAATTTCCATATTTTTATAATGAAGAAAAATATCCATAGATGATGACACCGTAAGAGTTGCATCTGTCTTTCTCAGTGATTTTCCTGATTTTCTATCCTCCTTACCTCAGCTAGTGTAGCTATGTTTACACTTTAGACACTTTACACGAATTTGGTTAAGGTCTTCAGAGCATTACTTGAGTCCTTGTGGCTTCTGCCCTTCTTTTCACCTTAGTGATATTTGTTTACACATTTTTAAGGAAGCATCATTTAAAAAATTGTAAATTCTTCACTTGCCTTTGAAGAAATAGTTTGAGCCTTATTACTAATACAATAATCTTACAGAATTCTTACTTAGCATACACCTATTGAGTAGCTTCCTTCCTTTGTCATTGATCTAACTAGTAACTTTCAGGACTCTAAACTTTAAATTGCTCAAACTGATTGTAAGACTATTTCAGATGTCTATTGTTGGAAAAGGAAATGGAACTTATGATATGATATATAAAACAATTAGTTGGCTTCAACTGAAAGTAACAAAAAACCCAACTAAATTGGTTTAAGTAATAAAACAAATATATACTTGTCCTACTAAAATTTCAGATGTAGGATTAACTACAGCCAAAATCCAGGCTTATGTGACATCCTCAGAATTTCATCTATCTTGATTATTTTCTTGACTTTGTTTCCTTTATGTCAGCTTTGTCATTAGGCAGACTTTATGTGCAAAACTCTTTTCAGCAGTGCCCAGCACCACATCCACACCTTACAATTTAGGCTGCAGAAAACATCTCAATGGCTTTACATCAACAAAAAAATTGCTTTCACTTCACTGTACATTTTTATTGGATGTCACCTGTGGTTCTTTTTCACATATTCATTCCAGGAGTCAGGCTGATGGAACAATCCTAAGTTATTGCACTAGTTATGGGTGAGGGGGTTAAAAGGACATGGAAGAAATCCATGAATTTCTTCAGACGTGGCACACACATTATTTCCTTATACATGTCAGTGGCCAAAGTAAGAAAGTAACACATCCAAGTCCAAATCTGAAGACAATTGGACTAGGAAATATAAATCTATGCTGTCCAAATATAGTAATACCTCGGTTCACAAATACTTCTGTTCAGAAACAATTTGCTTTGAAAACAGAAGTACTCAGCAAAATTTTGCTTCCATTTATGAAATCCACATCAGGTGGTGAACATGACTGTGGCCAACTTCCCCATAATCATGAAATGAATTAAGTTCATAAATCAAGGTATTACTATATAACCCCACACTATCCCTACACAGCAAGCACTTTTTCTTCAGAATTTTTTTTTATATTTTTAAATTAGTACATGTTTACCATACCTAATGATCACATCCATCATGGGGAATTTGTACCCGCACATAATATATCTTAATTCTTTTTATTTCCCATTCTCTTTCCCTCTCTTCAACCCTTCTTCCCTGCCTTCTTTACAAAAGCTCTGTTTTCATTTTTTCCCTTCAATTCTCTTTTTTAAATCCATTTTTCCAGGCCAGGGATGTAGCTCAGTGGTGCAGCATTTGCCTGGCAAGCATGAGGCCCTGAGTTTAATTCCCAGTACCAAAAAAAAAAAGAAAAGAAAGAAAGAAAAGAAAAAAGAAAAGTTAAATCCATTTTTCCTTCCTTCCCTTTCCCCCTCTCCCCTCCATTTTCCCCCTTTCCATTTAAACAAGTTCTTCCTATTTCCCAATATTTATCCTCTATTTTCCTCCTTATTTACATTTTGAGTTCCTTATACAAGATAAACCATGCACTATTTAAACTTGTGTATCTGATTTATTTCATTTAAGATTATGGTCTCAACATGCATCCACTTACCTAAAAATGTTTCAAATTTATCCTTCTTTGTGGCAGAATAGTACTCCATTGTATATAAATACCACTTTTTCTTTATCTATTCATCTGTTGTTGGACATATGGGCCCTTTCCAAGATTAAGCTTGTGCTACTATGTACATGGGTATGCATACATTACTATAGTATGGTTTCTTTAACTCTTTTGGGGAGACACCTAGAAGAGGAATAGCTAGGTCAAATGGTTTTGGTTTTTGAGAAATCTCCATACTGATTTCCATAGAGTTGTGCCAATTTACACTTACACCAGCATTAGAGAAGGGTCCTTTTTTCTCCACAGCCATGCCAGCATTTACTATTGGTGGATTTCTTGATCATAGCCATTCTTTCCATAATGAGATAAAATCTCAGTGTTGTTTTAATTTGAATTTCTTCACTGACCAGTGATGTTGATTCATGTGTTTATTTTCTCTTTGTTCTTCTTCATCTGAGAAATGTCTGTTCATTTTAGATGGCCATTTTTGGACTGGGTCTTTAAATTTGGGCACTCTAATTTTTTTGAGTTCTTTATATATTCTAGATATTAGTCCTCTGTCTGAGGAGTAGCTGTTAATATTTTTTCCCCTTCTGTGGTTGTCTCTTTACTCACACTATGGGGTTTTTCTGTTGTTGTTGTTTTTGTTGGGGGGGGGCTTTTTCACTGTGCAAAATCTTTTTAATTTGATGTGATCACACTTGTTCTTTGTAATATTCCCCGTGTTATCAAGTTTTATTCATAAAATTTTTGCCTACACATATATGTTCAAGAATTTTACCTATTCTATCTCCCAGCAGATTGTTTCTATTTTAATATTTAGATATTTGATCCATTTCAATTTTAATTTAGTGCATGGTGAGAGATATGGGTCTAGTTTTAGTCTTTGGCATGTGGAAAGCCAGTTTTCTCAGCATCATTATTAAAGAGGCTGTCTTTCTTTTTCTTTTCTTTTTTTTTTTTGGTACCAGGGATGGAACTCAGGACCTTGCACTTTCAAGGCAGGTGGCAGAACCACTGAGCTAAATCCCCAGCCCAAGGCTACCTTTCTTGCAGTGAAGATGTTTGACCCCTTTGTGAAAGATAAGGTAGCTGGGTGTGCTTAGATTTGTTTCTTCATCTTTTCTGTTCCATTATTCGGTGAGTCTATTTTTTTTTTTTTTTGCCAGTACCATGCTGTTTTATCATGGTAGCTTTGTAGTATAACTTCAAATCAGGGACTGTGGTGCCCCCTGCCTTCCCCTTGTAGCCCAGAATTGCTTTGGCTATCCTAGGTCTCTTCTGGTTCTATATGAATTTTAACATTATTCTCTAGTTCTGTGAAGTACACTGTTGATATTTTGATTGGGATTGCTTTAAATCTGTGTAACAGGTTTTGAAGTATGGCAATTTCACTATATTGGCTCTGCCTGACAGGAACAAGGGATATCTTTCTGCCTTCTAATATCCTCTTTGATCTCCTTTTTAAAAGTACTTTAGTTTTCATTGTAGAGGTCTTTCACTTCCCTTGTTAGATACACCAAGCACATTCCAAATTATGTCTTAATATTCACAGTAAGACTAGCTAAATTTCTATGAAGAAGTATTGAATTAGTCACTTTGACCAAAGGAACAGAAAAATGAAGAAATGCAACATGAGGAAAGAAAAGAGAAACAAAGGATGCCATCAAAGAATAAAAAAATAATGAATAGAATTAGATAAAAGTAACAATAAAAAAAGAGAGCAAAATAAAGAAAAAAAGATGAGGGGAAAAAAAGAAGCCCAAAACAAGTGAAAAAGAGAAATGAGTCCAAAAAATTTCCTCTGAGGTTTTTTAATTATTTCCAGGATCTGCAGTATTAGAATCCAATTGTTATGAGGAATGCATAGGTAGTCAGTACTAAGATCTATTTAATTTCCACATTCATGATTTTGTGTGTGAATAATGAATCCTGCCCCAACTTTCCTGCCCACCATGGTCAGTATCTACTCTCAGGAAATATTCACTCTAGCTGCTCCCAGTTTCCATGTCATTCTGTGCACCTCATGTCACTGATTTCTCTGCCTAGCTTTACAGCCTGTGGTTTGTGATGTGCCTCTCCCGCTCTAGAGGTTCTAGGCTGTGGCTACTGTCCCAGCTGAGGTGTATGTCTGGTCACATTACCAGGTAGGGAAAACAAGCAGACCTCTGAGCTGCTTTGATGTGTGCAGCAAGGCCAGGGGTTTCAGGGACGTTAAGCAGTCTGCTGAATTTAAAGCCAGCATGTTAAGATACAACCACCTCCAAAGCCATGCAAGATCAGCCTGGCTTTTCAACTTGGAAAGTGGAATGCCAGTGTCCTTCCTGGCCAAAGCTTAACCTTCTCAGTAGGTCTACGTCTAGCTTGAGCCTTCTTCACAAGTGTCTCTTGTGGCCATCTCCCACCAATCACTGTGGTAGGGTGACCACATAAACCCTAAGGTGTTTGTTTTCTGTAGTTGTTATGTACCTAGTCTTAAATAATTAACCCCTTCCCAAAATGGTTCCTATTAAACACTCCCAAATATTGTGAGTGCTGTATTCAGTGTCTAAAAGATCACTTTTAGAGTAAAACATCACACTGATTTTGCAGTTTTCAAAATTGAGGGGCTTTCTTGGTGCTTGTGCTCTCAACCCAGTCAATTGTTTTTTCTGTGCCAGTAATATTGTGTTAATGGGAGACAGGTCCCCCCTGCCTGGGAGCTGGATTAGCCTTCCATGCTGCTTCATTGTTTCCCTGCATTGTGTTCCATTTCTCCAGCTTCTCTGTAGTTTCTAGTTTTCCTGTCAGTTCCCTCCTATTCCCAAATTTACTTCTTGCATTCTTTTTGTTTTCCAGATTTGTTTTTGTTTTCCAGGTTCTCAAATCCAGGTCTCAGAAAGGCTGTATTTTGCAGCTGGTCTTTACGCTGTCATTTTTATTCCCTCTAACTGCTATTTTTAAATTTCTTTAAAATTGGTACATATCTTATGCACATGAATGTGAGATATATACATATATATATGATTAATATAAAAATCCATGTGTTACATAGATTTGGAAATGTGAGCTATAATATATATTCTTTTTCTTTGTGGCAGATGCAAAAATGCAAAGCTCTGACATTGGCTCAAGTCAATGTGTGAATGGATGGCAAAATCAATAGAAAAATCTTATTAAAAGATTCATTCACTTTACAAACTACAATTCTGACTGTCTAAAGCATTGTCTACCCCTCCTCCACCTAGCTGAGTGTTTCCAAAAGAAACTCCTATTCAGGACTAGGTATGTAGGTTAAAGTGTGAATAACAAAGCAAACAAATTGCATTGTTTTTAACTAAGGCCCTGTCACTATGAGAGCTTCTCTTTCCATGTGAACACATTGTAGAAAAATCAGCCACCTTGGTAGCTGTGGCAACCACACTGCTGAGCGTAGAGAGCAAACGTTCCCTGTGTGGGTTTTGTGCCCCACCCAGCACTCTGTAGATTCTGCAAATGTTAAGACCTCTTAGATTCTCAATTTGGAAAATTCATCCAGCAGGGAAAATTAGAGCTGTGATGAGGAAACAAAAGGATGCCTGCTTTGTGCCTACAAAAGTAGGAAAACACTCTTTGGTTGAAGCAGGCAGGCTTTTAATGACTACTCACAACAACACCACAAATAGCAGCAAACATTTATCATGCATATTCTTTGTTTAAATTCTAATAACACAGAATGACTTTGGGTTAGCCAAACACTACATTAGTTGCCCCCACAGCTTGTAAATTTCAGATGAACATTTAAAAAAATCCATATGCCTCATGGACTTGGAATTGTAAGCCATTCAGAGGAGTATTCATTAGACATTTATTGAATATTATAACCCTGTAGTCTGACATTGAATTAGATTTGACTATAATGCTGTTTTGTTCAGAATAACAAAACATAGTGCCTGTGAGCATGTTTTTTATTTATTTTCATCTTTCACATATCTTTAGAATTGTTTTCTATTTTTGAACATTTATCTAAGATTAGAGTATGAGACAAGTTAAAATGGAAGAACTCTTCCTAAATGAAGGAGTATATCCAGATTTGACATGTTTATAGTTTATTTATTTCACTTCTGCTCAAAAAGGCAAAGGAGACACTTGCTGGGTCCCCATAGCTATGTGGAAACAGAATGTGAATGTGTTACAGAAACTGACAGGTGCTCCACAGTAACCATCTTCCTTTCCTCCTTACTACCAGAGTTCCTATGTCAAAAGCATTTCTACCTAAATTTTGTGGAAAATCATTTCATAATTAAAGTATGACTAGAGCTGTCCAAGGCCCAGTGTTGCTTTGCCCACGAGCCAGCTATGACACGTGGAAACACAACTCCGTTTTACCTCCTCACAGCTGAGGCCTCAGTGGTCTATGATGCTGTGGTGCTCAGACAAGATAACATCAGCTGAAAACATCCTGGTTCCTTGAGAACCCCATAGTAATACAAAAGAGAAAAGTTTCACCTGGGAAGGGAAAAATACCTTATCAGGTCAACTCATCCCACCTACCGTAGTGGGAATGCTCTCCTTTCCACCCTCATCAGCATGAGATTTGCATCCACATAGGATCACCTCTGACCCCTAAGTCACCAGATACTCCCTCCAGTTATTGTGTGTACCCAATAAATGCTGGCCAGTATGGACAGTCTTGGTCTTTGCCCACTCTGAGGCACTGATCTGCTGGCCCCCATATACTTTAACGTTATGCAAGTCTCTATTGTCTTTTTTCTTTAGCCCTTGCTGTCTCCCTTTCTAGGCAGTTGGATGATATTGGGCTCCAATAACCTAGATTTAGGGGAGCCATGATTCAAATGTTTTAACTATTACATTTAGCAGGTTACCTTCAGAAAATGGTGGTCCTTCAAAAAAGCTTTTTGAAATAGACTAGTTGTAATATAGGAAAAGTTTAAGTGAACATAGATATGGTGATAACTTTTTAGATATAACACCAAAGGCATAATCCATTCAAGAAAGAACTGATAAGCTGAACTTCACTAAAATTCAAAACTTTGTGTGTAAAAACTTTTGTCTGTAAAAGATAAAGTCAAGAAAATAAGACAAACCACAGATCAAAAGAAAATGTATACAAAAGCCACATGTAATAAGATGCTACTATGCAAAATATATAAAGAACTCTTAAATCTCAACAAATATTGAATTTTAAAATGGACCTAAAGTTTTAATAGACAACTTACTCATGAAGATATACAGATGGTAAATAAGCATATAAAAAGATATTCCACATCGCATGTCCTCAGGGAAATACACTGAGACACCACTATATACTACAAGACTACCTTTACCAATTCTAGTAGTAATAGCCAAAAATAGTAATAGTCAAAATCTATAACTGACAATACCAAGTGTTGGTGAGAAATTGGAGCAACAGGAACTACATTCATAGCTGGTAGGAATGTGAAATGGTACAGCCACTTTAGGATACAGTTGACAGTTCTTACACAACTAAGCATATTATTAACATACAAAATTCAGGGCCGGGGATTTAGCTCAGTGGTTCTGTTGCCTGCCTTGCAAGCACAAGGACCTGCGTTTGATCCTTGGTACAAAAGAAAAAACAAAACATACAAAATTCAGCAATCACACTTTTTGATATTTATTCAAAGGAACTGAAAACATGTCTACACAGAAAAACTTGCGTTCATTATCTCAGTGGTTCTGCCACCTACCTTGAAAGCGCAAAGTCCTGAGTTCAATCTCAGATACAAAAATAAATAAACAAACAAATAAATAAATAAAATTTTTAAAAACTTCCATTCTAATGTTTATAGCAGTTTTATTCTTAGCTACTAAAACTTGGAAGTAAACAAGAGGTTCATCAGCAGTTCAATGTATAAATAAACTGTGATACATCCATACAATGGGATATTATTCAGTACTAAAAAGAAATGAGCTATTAAACCATGAAGAGACAGCAGAAGCTTAAATGCATTTTATTAGGTAGAAGAAGCCAATTTGAAAAGGCTGATTGAGTCTACTATATGATATTATGGAAAAGGCAAAACTATAAAGATAGTAAAGAGATTAGTGTTTTCGGGAATGGCAGGATGGAAGTATATTGATCAGCTTTCCTATTGCTGGGACAAAATACCTGACACCGCAACTTAAAGGAGAGGTTTATTTTGGCTCACTGTTTCACAAGTTTCAGTCCATGTTCGTTTGGCTCCAAGACAGAGACATAATGGCATAAGGGGACAGTGGAAAAAAGCTGTTCAACTCATGGCGGCTGGAAAGCAGAACATAGAGGAAGAGTACCAGAGAGGAAGCGTCCAGGTACAGTCTCCAGGATCATATCCCCATGATCCACCCAGGCAAACTCAGAAGTGTGCTTTATTAATCCTTTCAGCATTTCTCAAGCCAATCAAGTTGATAATCAAGATTAACCTTCACAGAAGGAATGAATAAGCAAAGAACAGAGAATATCTTGCCCACTGAAAATATCTGTATGATATTAAATAATGGATATATGCCATTACAGATTTGTCCAAATACAAAGAATGTACAATACCAAGAAGGAAGCCTAATGTAAAATATGGATTTTTGAGGATTATGATTTGTCATTGAAGGATCATTAATTGTAACAAATGTAGCACTATGGCGGGCAAAATTGTTAACAGAGGAGGGCATGCACATATAAGACACAGAATGTATAAGAAATTTTTGCACCTTGCTCTTATTTTTGCTGTAAATGTAAATCTATTCTGGAGAAAATTATCTTAAAAGTAGACTACTTACGCTCATCTTTTTTCTTACTAGCACTGCAACAGCATATTATAGGGTGAAGTTGCAGACTAGACCCTAAGGACAGCAGAGCAAAAGTAACAAACAGCCACGGTGGTACCTGTGGACTCCCAATGCCATAACACTATATTCAGGCCTCTTACAAGTGACCAAATGCAACAAATAACTATTGGTTACCTAATGCGTTTAACTCTATATTACAGATATTCATTGCTTTTGTAATTAAAATAGGAAACATTAGGGACTGCAAATTTAATTATTAAAGAAAAATTTATGAAGGAGATATGAGCAAGCCAAATTTTGAGCTTATGTAGACTTTAACTTAATAAAAAGTAAGAGGAGAAAGATAAAATTGCTGAATTGCCAGTATGATCCAAGCACAGAATATATACCCGGGAAGAATGGAAGTTTCCAAGATGTAGCATCAATGAAACTGGTAAAAAAAAATAGCTTCTGATGAATATGGACAGGAAGAATGTAAAACAAAGATGGGGAAATGGCACCAACCGGATTTCCAAAAGTGAGGCAACCCAAATTTAGTTGGAGTATGACCGCATCCAAAAGAAGGGCAAAACAGAGATGAAATTGTGTGTGCTCTGCTACCAGAGTGTAAAGCACTGGTATTGTCACTGATGCTAATAAAAGTAAAAACGCCCTTGTAAATAAAGCATATGACAATTAGAGGCAGAACCTCAAGTGATCTAGTCTTCTGTGGCTTGGGGAAGAGATAGGAAGAGTTTGGGAGGGATCTGTGAGGCAGGTCAAGAGGAACTGGGAGAAATATTTCTACTGTGTATCAGAGTTACAGAAGCCTACACATTGGAGAGGGCTTCTAGGTCTTATCACTGTGGGGGTCCTACTCTAACTATGGATGAGCCAACTGAATAATCAGTTACAGAGCTGCATCTCTCTCACCTGGTCTACTCAGCATTATTGCCTGAGTCTGAGAAAAACAGGCATGTACTCAGAGCGCCCTGAAGATGAGGGGCTCATTGTCCCTGAAGGGGTTTGGGCCCACCTATAGAAAGAAGTGAAACAGGAAATCAGTACCATAGTTATAGTAAAGTACATAATGGAACAAGCAAGCAAACAAATAAGGAAAAGAGCAACAATAACAAAAAATTACGTCAATACTTCAGTAGTTTTACCTCACTATAAACACTGTACAACATAAATGTTGAGGTGCCTAAATATTTTAGAGTAATCTTAGTACACAAGTTCTCTTTATATAATTGTTTGCAATATTGTTTATTAACAGAATAGCTAGACATTGGTTAAATGAAGTAAAAAAAAAAGAAATACTTTTGATAGATATGCACCAGCCATGAAGAGTTTGCAGGATAAAAGCCAAAGATTTTGAGGTTCAATAAATATGTCTGAAAGAAATGCAGGCATCACTCATCCACCTATTAGTACATGTAAGAAGGATGACCATTAAATATCATTGAAAAAAGGACTACTTAAAATAAATTTTTACACTATTTTCTCTTAAATATTTACAGAAATTCTTAATGTTTTTAACATCATTAATATTATTTTATCTCTTTTAAACTTCTCCATATCACTTACTAGTTAAGTTTTACCAGAGTATGTAACAAGGGGGTAGGTTCTAGCTTGATAAGTAATATTTTCTGTAAAGCGCTTCAGTACTGATCATCCACCTATCTTAGTATTTACTGTGTGAAAGGTAGCATGCAGGCAAGTAGTATGAACTTATGACATAACTGTGTAATTTTCCACTCAAAAATAAAATTTTATTAAATGTCAAACATTACAAGTAGGAATATTATGAAGTACCTGCAGAACTCAGAAGTTGTGTGTGTGTGTGTGTTTGTGTGTGTGTGTGTGTGTGTGTATGGGAAGTGAGTCTGAAACTAGGAAACTGATTATTTTATTATAAGTGATCACTGTATATGTAGTCAGGTTCAGATCAATGTAAGGTACTTTTCCATGTTTCTTGGCTTTCAATCTTTTTCACTTTCCACTCACTGAATAACTGACTAATGAAATTCCTCTCCCAGATGGCCCATGTAGAATGGGTCAAACCTTGAGTAGTCAAACGTTAACTCCCTACAGGCAATATGCAAATGAGAGAGCATGTATAAAAGTCAAAGCCACACCAAATAATTCAAGAAACATTTCTTCTCAACTATGCCAAGCTAATCACCCTTAAACATACCACTCTTTTAAATCTAGAAAACTACTAAAGAATGAACACCAGATATGTAAACAGTGACTTTTGGAAATGTGCATGTGTGCCAGCTCTTCACTTCCAAATGCAGCCTTGTAACACATTCAGACATACACATTTTAAAAGGAATAATTCTGAAGAAATCAAGAAGATATTAAAAAAAAAAACACTGGAAAAACAGGCAAAAATTGGACTGATTGACTGTGCAGCAGTTGACTGTAGAGACTGTGTTGCACATTTAGAGTAATTTTCAGACCAGATGGATTTTCGGGCTGAAGGTACTAAGAACTCGACAAGTACTGGAGCTGGAGAAATGGAGCCAGTGAGATGGTGGAAGATCAAGTGAGGAGTTAAGGTGTCATTTATTATGATTTCTCTTTTCCTTCAAGAGACTTCAAAGCTTAAGAATTTATAATATGATCAGATTTTTCAAAGGGAAACAATAACAAAGGAATAAGGTGCATGCATAGGTAAAGAATAGTGAGGATGTAAAGAGCTCATTCATGGAGAAGCTTTGAATTGTCACAGGCCCTGGGCCTAGTTTACCCAGGTTCTTAGCAGTCAGGAAATCTCCAGACTTCACAGAGTAGAAGGAGAAGGAGAGAAAGAAGGAAAGAAAAATATAAAACATAATATGTGTATGCTTTTGTGTGCACGTATATATACACACATACTTAATTAAGCATGAGTTGTTATAATACTGTTCTGTTACAGAATATTCCAGCTTAGAAACATGTATACCTATATAAACACGCGTACATTCATTTTGCACTACTGAAAAACAGTTACTTGTGTTTATTCTATTAAATGGATCAGTCCTTTGCTACTGACTCAGTCCATTTGAGATGTTATCATGAAATACTTTAGACTGGAAAACTCACAAAAAAACATAAATTTATTGTTCGCAGCTCTGAAGAGAGAAATCTGAGATCAAGACAGTGGCAGGTTCACATTTGGTGGCGACCCCTGCTTGTAGATGGGATTTCTAGCTGTTTCCCCACAGATTGCAAGGGGCAAACACGTTCTTTGGGCCCTCTTTTATAAATGCACTCATCCTATTTATGAGGCGTCTACTTCTCATGACCTAATTACCTGCCAAAGACTCCTTAATATTATATCAGTGGTTAAGATTTCAACGAATGAACTGGCGTTGAAAAGACACAGACATTCAGACTGCAGCAACTACTTTATTAGGCAATGAGCAAAGAGGCTATACTGTGCCGTCCTCAGAAACACGCTTGCTCATGATCTACTTGCTCCACCACTGTCTTTACTTTTATTTTCTTCAAGTAATGTATACATAGTTTAATAGGTTTACTTAATCACAGGCTAACCACGCCACCCTTCCAGGGAAAAAGAACACTACACTTCCCTATCCTCACCTTTTCCCCAAGTCTTGTTTCTTAGGAATACCAGTCTTCTATATTCTCAGCTATTTCTTTTTGGATTTGCCTTCACATTTAATTACAAGGCTTATGTTGCTATGTCTGTATTTTTCAACATTAAGTGTCATGTATTGGATATCCTTTGTGGAAAAAGAGAATTTGAAGAGAATTTAACTTACAGCACTACCCCAACTCATAATTTCCCCCACATCTCTCTGAAAATAGACACATCACAGTTTCTTACTAAATCAAAATAATGTGATTATAGTGTTATGACAATACATTTTCAAACCTGGCCCACAGTGTATTTTGATTACTTTTTATTTCTTGTATAAACATTTGTTTTAATAATATCAATAATTATCTTTGTGTCCTATTAGAACAAAATTTATTTTTATTTAAATCTTCACATAAAATATTTATACATACTGTATAGAGAAACACATAAGATACTAATGCATAAATAGCATCTATGTAAATACCACCCAAACCAAGAAAAAAGTCTTTCCAGAAAAATCTCATAAGAACTCCATCTCTCCCTCCTAGTCTGTTCATTCATTTTACTATAAATTGATTGCATGCTTTTTCTACATTTTATTATGTATCTTACAAACTAAAATTTATTTTTTCCTGTTTGTGTGTATGTTTAGTTTAGTTGATAATCCTAAACAATTTCAAATATAATTATTCTAATCCTTTGTAGTTTT